>CM053172.1:11234508-11368498 GCA_012977825.3 Pteromalus puparum | reverse complement strand
ATTTTGCTCATTTCTTTGCACAAGATGATTCGGCTTAGTTTTTAGATTAATTATTCTTCGAGTAAGAAATGATTTTATTAGTATATGCTAATTTTTAACACTTGACATTTTTAAAATTTATTTCATTACATTCATTAGCGTATATTGATAAAATTATAGAAAAACTATTGTAAGCTATAAACATTTGACAATTTCTTTAAGGGTTTCATAACTTTTTAGAGGAAGAATTATAATTATAATACTAAGATAGATTCGTTAGGATGGGCCCATAACTTATAGTTGCCAACATTTTACCTTGTAAAAGGTGTTCATTAAACTGATTTCACAACCTTTCAATGAGTTTACTTAATTAAATAAACTTATAATGGAAATGTTTTTAACAGAAACAATCCCTCAGGGGCTGTTACAATATTGTCGGTTTTTACGAAGTCTAGCAGAATTATGATTTCCAACAAAGACTAACACAACTCCGATTTGCTCTTTTTTTGTTAGTAATTTTTTGTAAGGAAAACGGCAAAATATTGAGTTGCACTAGTCTTCGTTGCCCGTTGGAAATTGTTAAATATTGATATCGGCCTGCAGCAGCAGCGTAGTAGGCTATAGGGCTTTTTATCGGGAGTTACGGGTATGCTAAGCTTGAAGCTGGTCGGGCTTTTGTCGCTGCCGATCTCCAGGGCCATGTCGGTTCATTGACGTCCACCTCCTCCTTTTTCTCGAACTTGATGAGATTGTTGCCATAGTCAATCGCATTCTGACTCGATAAGTTCTTGGGCTCTGATTGCCTGATGCATACCATTCGGCAGCTGCTGGAGCTTTTGCTCAAGCACGGACTTCTCCATCGACTTGACCTTGAGCGCGAAGTGTCGCTTGCTGGCGGTTAGAGCAGTGAAGCGTCTTCGGCGGTTGTCGTTGCGGTGCTCGCCAGCTGCGGCAAACTCTGCTGCACCCCGATGACATGTGAGGCCTTATCGAGTTCGAGGAGTCGACCATGATTGAGGTGGCGTTATACAGTTACTCTCATGTCGAGGTTGAAACAGCTGTAACGAAAGAAGGAAGATCTTGTCGTTCATTTTCGACTCCGGAGGAATAATTGAACGTATGAGGTCTTGAAGTTAGAGTATCTGGTTGCCATTGAGCTAGGAGCCTCTGGTATACAACTCAAACGACCAGCTACGAAGGTCGTCCTCGCGACCGACGGGTTCGTCGTCTAGGACAAGTGGAAAAAGCTCCTGCAGTAGTTGAAGACGAGCTAAGAGTGACCGATGATCACACTATCGGTCTCGCTCTTGATGTGGCAGTCCAGCATGTTCTGATGATACAATTTGGCGATGTCCAGTGTCTAGTCCATCGTTGTGAGCCGGGGGTCCTGTACCGATCCCTGATCCAGCGCGCTTGTGTGGCTATTCTCCATCTTCATACAAAGACGATCTACGCAAGTTCTCGCTCATCGTCCTCGACAATCTCGTCATTTTCATCGTCCTCGGACTCGTGAGATCGTTACCATAGTCGCATTTCTCGAACTCGTTCTCGGCCTGCTGTGGAAGAGGAAGACCTCGTAGTCTTCTGCTAAATTCGGGGAAACAAGCGCTCTAAGCCTGTGGAAGACGAGAACAGTCGAGCTTTGATTTCGACGCACGCTATCGACTCGATCTCTATGTCGCAGTTCAGCAAGTCATGGAACTATTTGCCAGTGCTTATAGTTTGCAGTCCATCGATGTGAGCAAGGGGTCCCGAGCACGTTGCTGTATTTACTCTCTGTACCCAGCATTTACGTACACGTCGTATCTTTGACGATCTGCTTGATGGACTTGTTGCGGGATATCGTATGGGTATGCTGAACTTGAGGCTGGACTGCTGATTCTCGCCTGTAGAAGCGTCGGCTTCTCGTTGACATCTACCTCCTCCTCCATGTGCTCAAACTCAATGAAATAGTTGCTGCAGTTGCGTCCCGCCTCGAACTCATTCTCGGGCTCGCTGTCTAATGCGCTGCCCAGGAGCCGATATTAGCTGTTGAGGCATACGACCGAGTTCAGGTTGACTTTAATGATCAGGGTGGCGTTGACGTCGCGACGCTCAGGTTAAGATTAAAGTTGTTGCTGTAACGAAGATTGAGGAATTAGACCTTGCAGTCTTCGACACGTTACGGAAGTTTAAGCGAAAATGAGGTTATGGAGTAGATGATCAAGACATAGGTATTGCTGCCAACGGGGTCGTCGCCGAGCTCAAGTGGTGGGCTGCCGATTACGCTGTCGATCTCGCTCTTGATCTCTGGCGATCTGCGCTATAGTGCTTGAGTCGTCCTGACCAGCGCTCGACGCTTTGACACAAAAATCTTGACGGGCGAGGCACTAGCAGTAGCACGAGTATCTTCTTCGTATATACTATCTCGACTGCCGTTGATACTTAAAATTTGAATGCAACACTAATTATGCACCAGCACGTAAATACTATTCGCAAAATTTTATACAAAAATCATAACATAACTTGTTGATTCCAAGTAGCGCAGCAGCAGAAAGCAAAATATCCGACTCGAACTTGAACGAGTCCAAGTGCGTATTTATTCAGGATTTCCAATTTATGAAGAATGCGAGGTGGACTCCAAAACGAAACGATGCTCTGGAAATTATTTATTCGCGGCGTAGTCGTAATCAAGAGGGTATCAACTTACAGATATTATAACCTTATAACCTATTATTATTTTTTGACATATTCTTCTATTGTTGTACTTAAAAAGAAGAGAATCGCATGGCCAAAAATTTTAAGAAATTATCGCAAATTAATTTTTGATCTTAGTTATTTTTATGAAGGAGCAATTTCCTTAGAAAAATACTGCGGTCATTAGAAAGATCTGATTAAAATCTTCAAAATAGGATACTTACACATATGAGTCAACAAGGGATCAAATAAAATATAGACAGAATGAATAAAACGTAAATAGGTTAAAAAGCAAATTCAAAGTATAATAGGGTCGCGGGGCTCCCCGACGGTACAGTGTATAAAAACTTATACTTGCCATCGGGGCGCTACCGCGCCCCTTGATTTACATGTGATATATGTGATAAAAGCTTTAATCGCAAAAGTCATATTGTATCACATATGTCGATTCACTCGAATGTTGCTGAAAATGAATGCTCGATCTGCAAGAAATGTTTTAAAAACAAATCCTATTTAGTTGTACATAAAAGAATTCATTCTAATGATAAAAAATATGTATGCGATGTCTGTAATAGCTCATTTGTGTGTAAGAGCAACTTTAATAGGCACAGAAAGATTCACAACTAATATTAGATACTAATAATAAACAACGCTTTTTTCTAAAATTTTGTGTTTGTGCTTTATTTATATTCATATTTTGTTTAATATTTGAAATACGAAATATCTCGTGGCGGGATTGCAAAGCTTTAGCCGTGTGTAAATGATTTCTTGTAAGAGACTAAGGGAATCAATTCCCCATTCAGGCGCATTAAAAAGCAGCTGATAGGCAGCTAATATTTATTTAATAATTACTACTGCTGAACTACTTATAATAAATATCAAAGTATATATACATCATTGCACTTTACGGCTGTATCTGGCTATCGGCAGTATACTGCATGCGTTGCAGTACTGCGTATGTGTTGAATTTAAGAGTCTGGCGGGTTGCGCGGGAGTAGGCGACATGTCCAGGCCGATGAGAAATTAAAATGATTTTTGATATTTATATGAATGAGGGGAATTATATATTTTCTTTTGAGGTTATGAACAAGCTTTTTTTTCTAATGTATTTTGCTTCCTTCCTAAGGAAGCCTTGTAATAGTAATTTTTGGAGTTTGTGTAAAAACATGTGGGAAGTGTGTTTTGATGAATTTTTAGTCGAAAAATGGTGTTTTTAGAAAATGTCCGTACGGATGTATGTGTGTGTGTGTGCGTATGTATACGCCTGTTTCTCAGCTTCTACTTGGTGGATTTTAACCCACCAAGTCTCATTTTCTTTGTTTTTGCTAGAAGATAGTGGGACGAAAGTCCGTTTTTACAATTTATATACGCGTTTTTTTTTAATGTGATTTTTTAGTTTTGAGATTTCAGTTTTTGCCAACAAAGTTATCGGAAAAGTTAATAAAAGTAAATTGCTTAATATGTACCTGAAAGAGAATAAAATTGCCTATGTTTTTACCGTGAAAAATTTATATTATCGTTCGTCGTTCTTTTATTATACACCATACAGTGCAATTTTTTTAAATCGTTATAACTCAAAAACTAAATAGCGAATCATTCTAAAAAAATATATGATTATTGAAGGTAATTAGAACTATATACCACTTAAATTTTAAGTCATTTCATGGGGCAGATCCTGAGAAAAACATCAAAAACTGAAAAAAATCGTTTTTCTACGTGACGCGATAACTGGAGTAAAAAGGCAATAATCAAGTTCAAATTTTGGATTTAGTTAGCATTATATAGCACAATGATCCCTTTCTTTGGGATTTTTATAAAACCAGTTAGTTTCAAAGATATTGAGCTTCAAACTTTTGTTTTTTCACCCTGTATACTATGAGTCGTTTTTTCTACGTGATGCGATAACTGGAGTAAAAAGGCAATAATCAATTTCAAATTTTGGATTTAGTTAGCATTATATAGCACAATGATCCCTTTCTTTGGGATTTTTATAAAACCAGTTAGTTTCAAAGATATTGAGCTTCAAACTTTTGTTTTTTCACCCTGTATACTATGAGTCGTTTTTTCTACGTGATGCGATAACTGGAGTAAAAAGGCAATAATCAATTTAAAATTTTGGATTTAGTTAGCATTATATAGCACCTTTATCTCTTTCTTTGGGTTGTTTATGATACCAGTTAGTTTTAAAGATATTAAGCTTCAAAATTTTGTTTTCTTACCCTGTATACTCTATATAACTGAAAACTGTATCGCTTCGATCTCAGTTTCCATTAATGGATTTTAATCTATACTTAGACTCGTTTTTTGCTGTTTTTGTTTTATTAATTCGTTAAAAATAAGATTTTCAGTTACGCATGTGCGTATATTCATGGCGATTTTTCGATCACTGGTGATTTTAGATACGTTCCGCGAACTATATCCTTATCATTATATCTCGGAAACTAAATTTTGAACTTTTCGTTAAAACATCATGATTATCGGCTAGTTTTTTTCTGTTTTTTGTTTTATTAAATCGTTAAAAACAATATTTTCAGTTACGCATTGATTATGTAATATAATTATTTCGAAATAATTTTATCCATCAGACGAAAAAGCATAAAAACTTTATAGAATTATATATGAAGTAAAAACAATTTAGATATTCAAGCGATACATAAGGTTGAAGGAAGCTACGTGCCAATGAATTGGCAGCGGTTTTTTTTTGGCATTTGAATTACGAAATACCTCGAGGCAGATTTTGATAGAGACTAAGCGAATCAATTCTCTATTTATGCGCATTAGCTGATAGGTAATAAAGATTCTGTTGAACATTTTTTTCTTAAATTAAAACTGAAACTAAAATTGGGGGGGTTGGCGAGCGAAGCGAGCAGGGGGGCGAAGCCCTACTAGTATATATATATATATATATATATATATATATATCATACCTATATATATAATATAATACCTCATTGCACACATATCTTGTTAAACACAAATAGAGTCTACACATTTAGAGTCAAGTCAACACAGTGTGTTGAGATAATTTGTGTACAGTTAATTATGTGTTCACTATATATTTGTGTCCAATAATCATGTGGCCGAGCTTTGTGTGCAATATAACCGGTATCAACAAAGTTAATGCAATTTATTGGCATGAAACTACGTCAGTGGATACCGTAAAAACGCTTTTCGTAAGTATTTTAAATATTTCACATAAGATAATTTACGCATTTTTTTGCATCATCCTGGAGAAAAAATGGCAGCAGTTCAACAGGACAGAGAGGACAGCATTGTTCAACAGGCGAAACTTGAGAGTGAGAAGAGGCTGGCTATTAAAATAATTATCAAATGTTCAACGTCCTCGGAACGATCAGATCAATGGAAAGCGATCGTAGGCGAAGGCAAGTGCGCATCTTCTCCGATAAGGCCCGCCGAAAATAAACAAAAAACAAAAAACGCTGTTTAAAGACAGATATGGGTGCAACATTAGCAAAGCGACCCTGCATCAGCGTCTTGACATAGTCTTCAACCAGCAGTGGCAGGAGCTCTGAAAGTTTAGAGAGTGAAGAAATTGCTGGCGATAAAATACTAGTGATTTCCATTCCAGAGTCAGCGAGCGAGCCCTTCTTCTTACCAGAGTGGATCGATGATCCAACGCTAGTAGAAGATATCCAGCAGCCGAAGTCGAATTGTAATTCGATGGATGCTACTAACTCGAAGCCAAGTGTGAGCGTCAAAACGGTAACTTCGAAAAAATTAAGTTCGAAGCGTCTTTCAAAAGTTGCAGCTTACAGAAAGCAACTGGACGCCCACTTTAAGGCCTCCCGAATGCGAAGTCAGCAATCGTTTGTACACTTTTGTACACTTTTGTACACTTTTGTACACTTTTACATAACCAATGTCGATTACAAAAAAACTTGAAAAAAAAATTAAATAAATTTACCACAACCTTATTCATAGAATGCATAACTGATCATCATTCTGGCTAAGTAGCTTCAAGGTTCTATTTTACACGTGAAACCGTTTTATCTTCTTCGCTACCTATAGGAAGAGACGCGAACTTGAAAGTGTGTGTACAATATACAAAAGCGCGTATATTTTTTATGCATTTCTATCAAAATTTACGTTGAAATATAAAAAACCGCTGCCAATCCATTGGCACGTAGCTTCCTCCAATGAAATTTATTGATCTAATAAATAAAGTATTGTTTTAAAATACAGTATGTGAAGGCTATTTTTAATATTTCCAAGTTTAATTATTTTGCTGTAAAAGCGATTTTCTTATAACAAAAGATATATAATAAACAGAAAGATCCGATCAAAATCTCTAAAATAGCGAAGTTGCAGAATCGATCGTTTGATGTAATTTTGAAGATGTATATATATGTAGAAATCGTAAGAAGGTAATCATAAGCGAGGAATAAATATAAAACCAAAACTCTCAAACTCGTTACCCCGGGGCATCATGAGTTTTAATGACAATAACATAAAAGAAATATTGACGAGTAGCGCACGAGTTGCTATGTAGAAATGTGTGATAATGAAAATAATAATTTAAAAAAAAAAGTGAATCAAAGTATTTCACGTCGTCTTACTCAAACTGTCGCAGTAGCAACATCGCACAGAAATTGAATTAGGATGGATTTTTATCTTATCAGCATTTTTCTGCTAGTTCTTGGAGGAACAGATCATCCTGATTTTTGAGAAAAATCGGTTTTTATATTTCAGCTCTTTACTTGAGAACCGCTCAATGAAATCATTTAAAATTTTAACAGCAGATAGCTTTGTTTATGGTGAATCACCAAATAAAATTTTGAAGCATTTGACTACATTGTTTTAGAGATATAAGGAATTAGAAAATTAAAAAAAAAATTAAACCTTGATATCTAAAATATCTAAAGAACCATAAGGGTTTGAAAGCTGCGAAATGAACTTAGCCAAAACACATAAAATAACTTAGCCAAAACACATAATCTACCTTTTTCCAAAATCTCAAGTGCAATAAGGCCATCTTACACCCGTAATCGAGGCACAAAGAAAAGTCATTTTTTCAGTTTTGTTACTGAAAAAATAAGTAGTCAAATCACTAGAAATTTTGACGGAATGTAGTTTGACACGTGAACTATAAACATGATTTTTTTCGCGAGGTTATGATGTTTATTTTTAGAGATATTAATTTTTTTTAAAAATCACCTTTTTTATGTTATCTGCCGAACGGAGTGGTCGATCCCGAGGACCAAACGGGAAAAAGTAGGTAATTTTATTATTTTTCAAATGCACTTTAGCTAATTTTTTTGTAACAGTGGGATGATTTTAAAAAATCAAAAAATGGCCATAAAAAGAGAAATAGTTGAGAAAATAAAAAATAACTGTTTTTCCCGAATTCAGAATCCAAAAATAGATTTGTATGTTAAATTTTATTGATATTGACGGAAGAGTTTCAGAAATATTACGGTATGCATACACACACACACGCATCTACACACACATACACACACACCCGCGCGGGGAGCCTGTAACCCCGTAGGCGGCGCGTCCCCCGGGTGGCGGATGGGGGAGTGCTCACCGGGGCGCCAGCCCTGGAGGGTAGAGCAGGAATAAAATATGCTTCGTGGATCAACAGGCCGCCGTGTTTGCCGTGCGGTGCGACCCGTGAGCTGCCAAAAAGAGATCCTGGATAGGGAGGCGATCCGAGGTTGAGCGCCGAAGTGACCTGAACTATCTTTGGCTTCTGCTGACGGCAAGACGGGAGGCCGGTTACCTAGCTAGTGCCGGTCAATCGGCTTGAGCAAGTGCGTGCTGTCATGTGACGCCTGCCGGAAACTCTCCAGAGAGCCAACCACTTTGGTTCGGGGTGAAGGGCTCGGGGAGAGAGCAGAGGTGGGCTAGTGCGACAGCGCGTGCTATATCCTGGTATGATGTACCCAGTCTGGCACCGCCTTCGGTCAGGTACCGGGGCCATGTCAGCTGCCTCCATAGACGGGGGGACCCAGGGGGTCGGACACATGCCGGGATGAAGAACACTGTTTACAACATGGAGAAGAAAAATAACTCGAAGAGAAGACAAAGGAGGACCTGGAAGGGTACACACTAAAGGTGCCAAAATCGCACGATGGTGGATTTGCAATCCACAAAACAAGCAGCAACATCAGTATATGCATCGTCGTAAGTGCTGCTGATTACCAGGACGAGAGCAATAAATTGGAAGGCAAACAGTAGGTCGCAGGAAGTAGCAATATGTCAGGTGATGTGGATGAGGAAAAGAGGATGCTTGAGACCTGGAATAGAATCCGGGCAGCAGCGGATATCGAGCAAAAGCTGCTGGAGACAATCGAAGCACATATGAAGTTGCGTACACCGCACACAATTTTCACAAGTGCGTGAAAAAGGACCTGCAACAGGTTCAGCGGAGCATGAAACGCCTTAGTAGCGTAAGAGAAGGCACAAAAAAAATGATGGATAGCTTTGGGCTGATGGTACAGAACAAGCCCAGTTCCAGGCTGCGGACAAGCGCCCAGTCACAGGATCCGCAGACATCTAGCGCAGATAGGAAAAGGAAAGAACGTTCACCTGAACAAGAGTTTTCCTTACAAAAGAAGAAGGACGAGGAACAGAAACTTGCGTCCCAACAAGAGAGAAAGACAGCGAAGTCCAGCGAGTCACAACTACTAGTGCCCAAGCCGACCACGCAGACAGGCTGGCAAACGGTGAAAACAAGGCGTACGAAGGGAAAAAAGAGAGAAGAAGAAGGCAATGCTGAAGAGGCAAGGAAAAGAAGTAAGCCACCACGGGCGAGACCAACCCGACCGGATGCCCTTATCATAAAGGCTGCTCAAGGGACCTCATATGCAGAAATCTTAAAAACGATGAAGGCAGAGCCTAGGCTGAAGATACTAGGAGACAATGTGAACAGAGTACGCAGGACGGCGGCTGGTGACCTGCTTTTGGAAAGGCAACGGAACTTCGGCAAGTGGCGCAAGAAGTACTAGAAGAAGGTACTATGATAAGAACACTGCAAGATACCGAGGTCTATGAAATAAAGGACCTCGATGTATTAACCACTAAGGAGGACATCTTAGAAGCACTGCAAAGGGAGTGCCGAGATTGCAGCGAAACTGCTGTGAACGAGACGGCAGTAAAGTCGATGCGGAAGGCATATGGCGTTACGCAGACCGCGGTCATCCAAATGCCAGTACAAATAACTAAACAGATGATAGCAAAACAAAAAATCAAAATAGGATGGGTAGTTTGTAGAATACGGGAGGTACAACGAGGGACGCGACCATGTAGGTGCTATAAATGCCTAGGCTTTGGTCATATCGCCAAGAAATGCATAGTAGCACAGGACCGAAGTAAGTGCTGTTATAGGTGTGGGAGCAGTGAACATAAATTGAAAGACTGCAACAACGAGCCGAATTGTATACTCTGTCGCGAAAGAGGCGTGCAAGGAGAAAATGACCATGCAGCTGGTAGCTATACATGCCCAGTCTACCTAGCCGCATTGGAAGACCTAAATAAACAACGAAAATGAAGATAGTTAAACCTAAACCACTGTGAGACAGCACAAGACCTACTGAACCAGTACGTCCGTGAGAAAAAGGTAGATATCGCCATTGTGTGCGAACAATATAAGGATCTAGACGAACCATCGTGGGAAATGGACATCACGGGTAAGGCAGCGATCTGGGTATGTGGAGATGTTGCTTTCCGTGGAAAAATGAAGACCCGCGAAGAAGGATTTATATGGACTAAGGTAGCGGGTGTCACTATTTACAGCTGCTACGCTTCCCCTAACGCTCCAATCGAGCAGTTCGAGCAAATGCTAAATTGTCTTGTACAAGACGCAGCGGGGAAGAAACCGGTACTAATTGCAGGCGATTTCAATGCGTGGGCGGTGGAGTGGGGCAGCATAAGGACTAACCACAGAGGACGAGTTCTCCTAGAAGCATTTGCCCTTTTGGATTTGGTCCTGGTCAACCAAGGATGTACTCACACCTTTAGAAGAGGAGACACAGGGTCTATTGTCGACCTGACATTTGTAAGCAGCAGCCTTATTGGCTCAGTTGACACATGGACAGTAAGTGAGCACTACACACATAGTGATCACCAGGCCATAATAATGGAGATAGGAATATCAAAACAGGTACCCAGAACGAGTACAACGACCAATAGAGTTAGCTGGAAAACGAAGGATTATGATAAGGAGATGTTCCTTTTAGCACTAGAGGAAATGCAACTGTCTGGATCGGCGAGCAGCAGGGCGGCGCAGCTAACGGTAAACATCACCCGAGCATGTGACGCTGCTATGCCTCGAAGAGTGGCAAACAGTAGACGACCACCAGTGTACTGGTGGGACAAGGAGGTTGCGAGTGCTCGTAAAGAATGCCACCGGACCAGAAGACGGGAACAACGGGCAAGAAAGAAATACTATAAAACTGGTATAGGCCAAGAAATAGTAGATGCCCTCGGACAAGAAATGAAGGACGCTAAAAGGAGTCTTAAGAGAAAAATCCTCGAAAACAAACGACGGTGCCTTAAGGAGCTACAGGACGAGGTCGAACAGGACCCTTGGGGTCGACCGTATAAAACAGTAATGAAGATGATTAAAGGAAGCTACGTGCCCCCTCCAAAATGCCCAGAACTATTACACCAGGTGGTGACCACACTGTTCCCCAGGCAACTGGAAGAGCCAAGTGTCATCGAAGGAGGTGTGAATGAAGAGGCTGTTCCACCGATCACGATTGAGGAACTGCTAGCTGCCTGCAGAAGGGTTGGAAACAACAAGGCTCCAGGACTGGATGGCATTCCCAATATTGCATTGAAGCTTGCCATTTACGCTCACCCAGAGGTCTTCGTAGACTTGTACAATGTATGTATAGAAGAGGGAACATTCCCCACAAACTGGAAGAAACAGCGACTCGTACTTCTGCCAAAAGGAAAGAAGCCACCCGAGGAGGTCTCATCATACAGACCGCTCTGCATGTTGGATACCTCGGGCAAGATCCTGGAACGCATAATTTGCGCCAGAATGGATCATTTCATAGAAGGAAATGGTGGATTAGCAGAACATCAATACGGCTTCAGGAAGAATCGTTCAACCCTGGATGCAGTTAGCTTAGTAGTCGACACTGCGCAAACAGCGATAGAGGGGAAAAGATGGGAGGGAGGAAAAAAGAAATACTGCGCCATTGTTACAATGCATTCAATTCGGCCAAATGGAGTAAAATACACGAAGCACTCCGGAAGCAGGATGTGTCCTTATATATAAGAAGGGTGATGTCCGACTACTTGAAGGACAGGTGAGGACGGTACCAAGGCCTATAAAGTTACAGGAGGCGTCCCTCAAGGGTCAGTACTTGGCCCACCGACATGGAACATCATGTACGACGGGGTATTAAGGCTACAATTACCGGAACGAGCAACAGTCGTGGGATTCGCTGACGACATAGCAGTAGTGGTAGTAGCGAAACATAAAGAGGAGGTGATCGACATAGCTGAAGAAGCTACCCGTATAATACACGAATGGCTAACGAAAACGGGTCTGGAACTAGCCAGTCACAAAACGAAAGTTATTCTTATTACTAGTAGGAAGAAGATAGAGGAGATCACACTGACGGTGGATGGACGTGAGATCGCTTCTCAGCCCACCATCAAATACTTGGGCATCACCATAGATGCAAGACTAAGTTTTAAACAACATCTGAAAATAGTCAGTGATAAAGCAACAAAAGTTGGCGCTGCCCTATCACGATTGATGCCAAATGTAGGAGGGCCAACTCAGAAGCGAAGGTTACTCCTAGCCAGTATGACCACGTCGATCATGCTATATGGAGCCCCATTTGGGCAGAGGCGATGCGGGTGAACTAAGTGCACTAAGAGTGGCGTCTGCTTACCGTACGGTATCGGACGATGCGGTCTGCATTATAGCAGGCATGCCGCCCATTGACCTTTTAGCACTATAGAAAGGAAGGACGTATTCAACGCTAGGAGAAGAACGAATGGCAAAAGCCAGAATGAGATCTGGGATGCTTCAAGAAAGAAGATAATGGCTAAATGGCAAACAAGATGGGAAGCTAGTGACAAGGGGCGATGGACTCATCGCCTTATACCAAGGATAGAAGACTGTATTGGAAGAAGACATGGGGAGGTTAAGTACTACCTCACGCAGTTTCTGACCGGGCATGGATGCTTCCGGACGTACCTACACCGGTTTAAACTTGACGACAGTCCGAACTGCCCAGTCTGCTTGGAAACTAGCGAAGATGCAGAGCATGGAGCTAACGTCGGAGGATGGTTGTAAACAATTACGTAAGGACCATCCTCAAGAAAGTTAGAAATGACGAAGAAAAGAGAAGAGAAAGACAAGGCGAAATAGCCGAGTAAAATATGCTATATGAGAATCACTGAGCCGTAAATACGAAACGCTCCTTGGACTGATACAGAGAAACGTAGGTCACAAAGTTGAGATCTCACTCCCCTGCCCGATGCAAAGGAACGTAGGAGCTAGGGTCGAGTACCTTTAAGTGCTCCTCAGACCGATGCAGAGGAACGTAGGTAACTGAGTTGGAGTCCAGACTCCCCCACCCGATGCAGAGGAACGTAGGTGTCGGGGTTGAGTCTGTCCAGAGGATCACCGGACGATGCTGCAAGAAGTATACGACCGGACGATGCTGCAAGAAGCAGATGGCTGGAAGATGCAGAAAGAAGAAGACGAGTTTGATCCTGAACCCCTAATCACTTTGGTGGATGGGGGATGTATGGAAATGATTCCATCAATATCAATCAAATTTAACATGCAAATCTATTTTTGGATTCTGAATTCGGGAAAAAGTTATTTTTTTTATTTTCTCAACTATTTCCCTTTTTATGGCCATTTTTTGATTTTTGAAAAACACTATTTTGCGTTTTTTTTAATCATCCCACTGTTACAAACAATTTAGCTAAAATGCATTTGAAAGATAATAAAATTACCTACTTTTTCCCGTTTGGTCCTCGGGATCGACCACTCCGTTCGGCAGATAACATGAAAAAGGTGATTTTTTTTTAAAATTAATATCTCTGAAACTAAACATCATAACCTCGCAAAAAAAATCATGTTTATAGTTCACGTGTCAAACTACATTCCGTCAAAATTTCTAGTGATTTGACTACTTATTTTTTCAGTAACAAATCAAAAACTGAAAAAATGAGTTTTCTTTGTGTCTCGATTACGGGCGTAAAAAGGCCTTATTGCGCTTGAGATTTTGGAAAAAGGTAGATATTTTATGTGTTTTGGCTAGTTCATTGTGCAGCTTTAAAACCCCTATGGTTCTTAAGATCGAGGTTTGAATTTTTTTTGAAAATTTTTTTATTTCTTATATCTCTAAAACAATGTAGTCAAATGCTTCAAAATTTTATTTGGTGATTTGCCATAAACAAAGATATCTGCTGTTAAAATTTCAAACTATTTCGTTGAGCGGTTCTTAAGTAAAGAGCTGAAATATAAAAACCGATTTTTCTAAAAAATTTGGCTTCCTTTTATAGGGTTGTCGTTGCACGTCGTATTTTTTTTTGATCATCAGAATTAAAAATATTATATTTTGCATAAGTATTTTAATTCTTTATAATATTTTTTTAACAGACCGAATTAAATACCTGCACAATGACTGTTAATCAGTACATTTTTCTTCGAATAAACTTATTAACCCTTAGTTCTAGCAATTTGAATTTCTTGGAGTTTCTATTGCTTATTTTGAATACCCGCGCCAATTCTTCATTTGCATGACTCTTTGAGTGCAAGTTCTAGGCGTTCCTATAGCTTTATGAAATTAGCTTGCTCAGCGCTGTAAAATCTTCAATCAACGCATATTTTCCTTGCATACAAATCAGTTCTGTTACGTGCACTCTCTTTTAGCGCATTGCTCGTTTCCTTACAAGATGTTCGCGGTTTCGCTATGTTTACTTAGATGTCGTATCGACTCAGTCGCGCTTAGCGCTTCTATTTCTGTAGAGGTCGACCCGTTGAACTCGAATCGCCGCCACCGTAAGAACGCGAGTGTGTTACATCAAGAAGAGAGAAATAAAAGATAGATAAATCGAGAGTAAGAGAGAGAGAGAGAGAGAGAGAGAGAGAGAGAGCGAGAGAGAGAGAGAGAGAGAGAGAGCGAGAGAGAGAGAGAGAGAGAGAGAGAGAGAGAGAGAGAAGGAGACAGTTGGCACGTATTTAGCAAAAGTTAGACTGATTCAGTTTTTTAGCGTGGTCTCAGCTGAAAATAAATTTCAGACGCATTCTAAGTCTGTTATCGGGTTCACAGGTGTAAGTAACTTAGCATTAAGTATTGTATTCTATGATACGCTTCGATTTCCTCACAGTAGTTTGCACTAATCTCTAATCCAAGAAGATCACTGACGCCAACATTTTAAAAAAAAACTTTGTTTAACTATTTCACTCTCGCATATATAATATTATGTTCCGCAAATCTATTCAAATTCTTTAATAAGTTAGTTGAACATTTAACCTTACAACGTATTTAATAATTATACTCTGCTTTCGTCATTATTTTGTCAGTGAATTTTTAATGGTATAGAGCAGTCTTAGGCGTGAACAATAAATATAAAGAAAAAATATCTTGCATTATGGTATTCTACTAGCCGGTTATACTTGTCACCATAATAGACTTGTAGCAAGTCTATATTTGTTTATATATACAATTACACAATATACACGGAATAGAATCTGCACATTAGATAATCATATTGACACCGGGTACGTGACAGTGCTGACGGAGACTGGATCATCGTATACTATGTATACAAATGAATAGCAGACGACTCGAATCTAAAGCGGAATCAAGCATCTATAGTTATCAATTTTTTTCCAACCCTCAGTTGGGAGAAATAGAGAGAAGAGGGAGAAAGAGAGAGGGGGGGAGTAGTGTGCGCGCACACGTATACGTTTCTCACGCTTGACGCCATAACCTCTCCCGCTTGTTCTCTAAGACCGAACGCCAACAGAGCTGTAAATAAACAAACATTGTTGATCTTGGACCAAACTCAAGTCATCCGCTATTTGTTTTTATGTTATATCGTCGCTCCCTACGAAGAATAGGACTTGCCGCGAAGAGTAAGACATTTCAGATTCGCCACGAAAAGTAGGACATTTCAGACTTTGCCACGAAGAGTAGGACATTTCAATTCCTGCCGCGAAGACTAATACATTTGACGCTCCTGCTACGAAGGCTAGTACATTTGGCGTTCCTACCGCGAAGACTAATACTTTTGAAGGGTTTGAAAGATATTAAAACAAATAATAACAATAAAGTTCATAAAAATAACTATTTATCATCTTAATTTGATATAAATTCATAAAAATCATGAAACTGTGGTGGTACTAATTTGTTTGTCACCGTGGATTTTAAATCGTATCATTGTTTTTCGCTTACAAGTATAATGAGACATAATTGATGGTATAATAAGAGGTGCAATTTATCAATATTTCCAAAATGCACCGAAATCGATCGCAGTTTCTCTTCTCGATTTCCTCAAAGCATTTCCAGGCTAAACAATGTTCTTTTTGACTATTCTAAGCGTTTGATTCGCCTTACATTCAAAAGTCAAACAATCGGCATCGGAAATTATCTTTTGACAGCTCCAAAAATGCGGGAGACAATTACTTTCCGATAAACTTTTTTTCTCTTGCTCGAGCAAAACAGCCTTAGAGTATGACTTTCAAAACGCTAAAAGCTACTAACCTACCAGGCACGAGTGCCGCAATCTCGCTCCAGAAGCTGGGAACTGATGACATCCCATGCAAGGTAACATCCCATTTTGGGCGCATCTCCCCTATATTCTTAATCTTTTTACATATTTTATTGTTTAAAACCAGGGCATCAGGTGCCTCGGAGACCGTTGCCGTCTCGATTTTTGTGTTCAGCGACCCCGAAAACCCCCGAGTAGCAAAACTGGACTCATTTCTATCAATATTTATAGAGTTCTAAATTTTTTTTATTGAGTGTCTCTTGGAAGTGCACTTCCAAAATGCATAATATTTATGCAATAATGCATTTTAAAAAATGTAATTAATCAATTTAGTTCACAAAGTTTGTAGGCGCTCTCACAAATTGAATGCAAAAAACCGCATTAAAATCCGTCTTACTGTTAAAAAAATTGGTGGTTAGGCCGTTTTTAGTGCTTTAATTCCTCGATTATACGCTCACCTGGCTTCTTGGAAATCGCAAAAAGCTTTTCTCTAAACATAATCAAACGTTAAAATATATAGAATCAAAGCGCGCAGGGATTCGACGACAATCAAATCGCGCCCCTGTGGTCCTCGAACCGGTATAGCGGTATATATATAAGAATAAAGTCTCTTCGTCCCAACGTTTCAAATTCGTGCATAGAATAATTTAAGAGACTAAAGTGTTATGATCACATTCCGAAATGTGCTAGTCTCTGTGGCAGGAGTGCCAAATGTGCTGGTCTTCGCGGTAGGAGCGCGAAATGTACTAATACTCTTCGTGGCAAATCATCCAAATGTCTTAGTCTTCGTGGCAAATATTGCAATGTACTTTTCGTCGCGAGATCGGGCCAAGTGTTACTCTTCGTGGTGACGAATGAAATGTCCTACTCTTCGTAGGGAGCGGCGATATAATGATCCTTAAAATCTCAGGACAATCCAGCCAATATTGCAATCATGCAATTTATTGAATGACTAGCACTGTTAACATTTTCCAGCAAAGAGTAGCACTGTTCATACTTCCCACGTAGACTAGCACTACTCAGATTCATTTTATTTGAAAAGATTCATTATTTTTTAAAGAAAAACAAACATTATTAAGACAAAGCTAATAAAATTGAAATATTCTTCGAATTGCCGAACCATATTAAACAATTTTTAATTTTAAACAATTTTATCGAAACTTTAAAAATGTACACTAACGATAAAATTGTTTAAAATTGGGAAATTTATTTAAATTGTTCGGCAATTTAAAAAATATTTCAATTTTATTAGCTTTGTCTGATAATAGTGTTTGTTTATCTTTATAACCAAACTTTACTACATCATTTTTGTGCGCGAGTTACATTAACAAATATTCATACAGAACTTGAATTTATTTTACAGTTAATTACAATAAAATGATAAATGGTACCTCTCCGACCCTTGGGTTTTTATTTCAGTTACGATTTAAAGTTTGATCACAAGGCCATTCATGTGAAGAGTCGTTAAAAATGACCTCGCCCATGATGATTCTCAAATATTCTCCGCCAAAACATATGAAAGTATAAAATATACACGTAAAAGTCAGAAGAGGTTAACACGTACTATTACTACATTGTAGGCATTACGTAAGCATTTCTTTAATCAAAACACTCCAGTATTGATTTCTTGATGTTTTTTGACAGTTGTACGTATATTGTATACATATAAATAGTATATGATATCATACAATATTATCAAGATGTCATAAATTCGACGTACTGTCATAGTAAAATTTAAATCATTGAAAAATAATGTAAAATTGAAAATAATATGCCGTTATTTTATTAAATTCGTAGTACACGCGGGTTATATAAGAAATGATACGTTATATAATTTTTAAAATCAAACATTTTATGTAGCGAGTGAATAAATGGCAGAAGAAGATAAATATCTTTGTTTTATAATTTGTGACATTATTTATGATTGAGAAAAAAATTGTATCTTTTGAAATAAAGAAAAGGAAATAAAGTATACAAAATTGTAAAATCAATATTATTATAGCAGCTTTTACTATCTTTCTTGAATTAATAAAATGACTAGCCGTAGTTAAAATTAAAAACTTTTGACCAATAAATTTGGAAAAGCTGGTAGCGAGGTGTATAAGTTAAGAATGAAACACAGTTCGATGAAATGAAAAGCAAGCGACTGCACTATAATATGGCTGATGCGCCAACTGTTAGATAATCATGATTATACGTTTTTGCTCGAGCATATAAAACATAGTATGCTTTAACTGCGTAAAATATAAAATTTTATTATCCAACCAATTTCTCTCCACTAATTTTAGCAGGACTTCCTACGAATTCCCCCCTCCCATACCCTGTAAGTTTGCGATCGTGTGAGAACGCGCGCGTGCGCGTGTGTGGGTGTATAAGTGTGTACAATCGTTGCGAAACATTTTAATGGGAATAACATCTCGCGGAAGGTTCGCGCGTATCGTCTGCTTCGTTGGATGAGGTATTTGTGTATATTTTAAGACCATGTGGGTAATATACTGTTCCATCAGCTGATTAACCTGCCGGTGAAGGAAAGAGCGGAGAAGTGGTGGAAACGTTCTGGGTTATCGGCCGAGGGCGATAGATATATACAGCTCGGCGACTCTCACAGTCTCGAGCGTGCGCGCACACCGATGCAGTCAGTGAAAGAGGCACGCCGAAGACGCAGCCCGAATAGACGTGGACGTGCCATAGTACTGCGGTGTGCCGAGATTAGTACAGTGTGCGTAAGCAGCTGATTTTTTTGTTTTTTTTTTTGTTTTAATAGTATAGTGGCGTGTGTGTAAAGTGCGACGGTCTTTTATCATAATAGCTGTTACGTGCGAGAATTACTTTACTTCGCACTATCGCGAGTGACATCTACAGAAGGACTGTTCGTCGAATTAAATGATAATGATAACCAATTTTACCTCGTTCGACTGACGGAGTAAAATATTCAATCAAAATCTAAACAGCAGACGTTTTAACAACTGTCGCTTCATAGAATTTACACAATATCAGATAAAATCATTGATTATGTGAATGAATATTTTTTCGTTATTTTCTCCCGCAACTGCCAAAGTCCACATGATCGCAAACATGACATTGAATAAGATTATTCTGCTCTAGTATTCTTGAAAACATTGATAATCATGAACGTACTTATCAAGTTGAAAAACTTTTTAATGATTTTATAACACAAACGTGCACCCTACTGCACAGAAATGCAGATGTTGTTTTGTATAAAAACAACACTCTGTATACGTTTACTTTAAAATCAATCACATACACGATATACATTCACTTTACATACAATAACTATTTTACCATAAACATTAGTCTCAAGATTATTCACGTCTGCTGGGTGTCTTACGACATAGCGCTTTTTTATCTTCAAAACACTCGATGATACTTTCTATTGAGACGTTCTTAACCTCAAAATCCTGTTAGTAGACTTCATAAGTTTATTTAGTTTGACATTTTATTTATCAAACGTGATTATCGACGTGTACGTGCCGTACACGATTTCCAGATTATTTGAGTTAATGTGATTATTATTCTCGTGCTCACTTAATTTCTTGAGTATATGGTTAAGAAAATTATGATATTTTTTACATTCTAAATAAATTTTAGTTAAATAAAATGATTGGTTTAAATTTTCGTCGATTTTTAACGCTTGAAAAAGTTATAATCGTGTTAGTTATCGCAAATTGCAAATATTTCGCTTTGGATCTTGGTTGTGTAACGCTGATAAGTTCAGAACTCTCGTTTAGCAAATGTTTGTTAAAAAACTAAAGATTTATTTCAATACTTTTAAGGAAAGGTTTGAAAACTGCAAACTCAATTAATGAAATTTCATAAGTTTTTTTTCAAATACAATCACTCTCGCATTAAATAAATTTCGCAAGTGAATAAAATTTATAAAGTATATTAATTAATTGAAAAAAAAAAAACATTATCTGACTATTCAAAAATTAATGATTTTCTAATATAAAAACTGAAGTAAAAGGTGTTGTAAGAAATTAAATAATTTGGATAACGAAAAAATAATTTTATTTGCCTTAATGCTTACATAATTGTGCATGCTCTCGATTGCCAAAATATGTGATTAGTTTAAAAGGCTAGAATTAGAATTATGAGAACCATTATACACACTAAAGTGAATTTCAATCGAAAAGTTCGAAAACGTTAATTTAGTTTATTTGAGAATGATTTTAAATATTAATAAATTCTCAAACTTAGGTATAACTTGTCAACGATGACCTTTAAAATCATTTATAAAAATTTGAAATAAATATTAATTTTACTTTTTTGTAAACAAAATTATATTTATAACGGCACTACACGGAGAAAAATGGTTTAGCAAATTGTCTCGCAAATTGTACTAAACTGTTCAGTAGCACAAGGACAGATTCGAAAGATGTACAATTTTTCTTATACTTTCTAGAAAAAATTACTAAACAGTATAGTAAAAATTACGAGACCATCTTAATTTTTACTATACTACTTTACTGTCCTAGTTTAGTAAAAGTTCCCAAATCGTTTTCCCCGCGTATGTATATATAGACGAATAAAAAACGATTTTCATAATACATCTATAAACTAACCCATTTTCGGTCCCTATGTAAGGTAGAAGAATACCCCTCCCCTTGGGGCAAAATTGGCTATTTTGGCTCCCTTTTTGATATATATATATATTTTTTTAATATTACAACAAATTTCCCAATATATACTTGTATATGTGCAAATCCGCGGCCGACTGCAAACAACTCGGGTGGTGAAAGTTAAAAATTTAGATTCACCAAGGGCACACCTACCGGACCAATTTTTTCGGTTCCTAGAACCATCCACTGCCTGAAAATGTCCGCGTACACACCCAATCGCTTGCCAAACTTTTTTGCCGGACACTTTAAATTCTCTTATGGGAATTTAACATGGGAAAAATTAACGAAAACCAGCCAAAGTTCGACTTTATGTCAGGAGTCGCAATCGAAAAATGTGTATTTATACGTTCAAAGTATCCGAAAAAAGACTTAATTTGAGCCCCGGTGGGTTGAAAATGGTGGCCTAGAAAAAAAGTTGTCTAGGCTTGAATATAGCGAAAAATCATGAAAATCACGATTTTTTACGAAAATCCGCGATTTACTCCCATTTTTAAAATCCTTATAACTTTTGATCCGAGCGGTCAATTTCAACTATCCGGCCCTCAAATTAAAACTCTTTTCTTCTACCTTTGTTTTTTGAAATTTAGTAACATTTTGCTGGTTTCATCAGCTATATATATGCCTATCAATTATAGCTGTTTTTTTACCTGTATTCATCGCCATATATATAGCAGATGAAACCACCCGAGTTGTTTGCAGTCGGTCGCGGATTTGCACATATACATACATGTACACTGTAGTGGACGACTCAAAAATTATATTCTCAATTCACTTGATGATCGACAAAAATTGATCTCTCTCATACACTTGTTATAAAAAATACAGTGCACAACAAGGGACGAATATGTTTTTTCAGACTCGTATGATGTTTGAGCTCCGTGTCCGTCTTAGGCATCTTATACGGCGCCCTCAACTACCATTCGTGCTCAAAAATCATCCTCGCTTGGAAAAGCACATTTTCACTCCTAATATTTTATTGTTTACTTTGTTATAATTTTTTTATCAGCATCTAAATGATTGCTAAGAAACTCACAATTCGCAAATGGCAGTGGTTATAAACCGACGAGCCGTTAGTAGTTTTTCTTTAAGGTCATAAAATTCAATTAAAAATTTGATAAAATAATATCTGTTAATAATTTACATTGCACTACTTATATCAAATGGCCATTATCATTTTTCTTTTTATTATTTTGTTGTTGCAGAAAACACATACCTAATCGGAAGTAATTAATCGTAAGTAGTAAAGATGTATTCCGTACGCAAAGCTAACAAAATGTTAGCAAGGCGTAGAGTAACGTTGAGGTTATGGAGTACTTCGAACAGGAATGTCAGGACAGAAGTTGAGTACAAACCTATACGCAGCGTTCTTGTCGCCAATCGAGGTGAGTCCAAACAATTTTTTTGTCAAAGCCTTTATTGTTTTTTTTGCTTCCTCCTCAAGAGGAAGCTTTGTAATAGTAAAATTTTCAGTTTTGCTAATACTTCGTGGAAACGCATTTGGAGGTGTTTGGAGTACGAATCATACGTTTTTAGAAAATGTCCGTGCGGATGGCTGTGTGTGTGTGTGTGTGTGTGTGTGTATGTACGTATACCGCCATAATTTTGGAACCATGCGACGGATCGTAATAAAATTTGACATGCATATATTTTTTCTAATTCTGAATTTAGGTCATTTTTTGTTTTATGATTCTGACCATTTTATGGCCATATTATAGCCATTTTTCTATTTTTGAAAAAATATTTTTGCTTTTTTATAATGATATGATTTATACAATATATTCAACAATAGTGTATCTAAAAGAACATAAATTTGTCTACTTTTTCCCGCAAGATTTTCTAGATTGACTGATCTGTTCATTTTTTATGATATAAAAGGTAATTTTTCGATAAACATATATAACTCAAAAAATAAATAGTTAAATGTTTTGAAAAAATTCATGACAATAAAAAACAACGATATCTACTAGTTGTAAAAATTTTAAGCAATTTTGGCGACTAGTTTTTGAGATAAAAATCAAAAACTAAAAAAAATGTTTTTTTTATGTCGTACGATTACGGGAGTAAAAAGGTTTAAATTGAGTTGAAATTTTAGGAAAAGATTGATCTTTTGATCACTTCGGCTAGGTTCTTTTTGTAGCTTATGAAACCTTTTAGTTTAAAAGATATTAAGATTCAAATTCTTCAACTCTCACCCTGTATACTCTGTGTGACTGAACATTATTATTTTTGTTAAACCATATAATTTGATAATTAAAGCTTAGTATATTTTGAGAGTTTTCATGGTTTTCAAGGAGTTCACGGAGCTCCATCCTATTTATATCCACTTTAACCCCCAGCCCCCTGATACCTCTCCCCTACAAGTGTCTTCCTAACTTATCCTTTTAGTATCGAATAGTAGAGAATATTTAAATCAAAGAATGAGTTGATTGTCCCATGTAATTATCTTCCACTAGCAGAATAGGAGGAAGCTAAGTGCCAATGACTTGGCAGCGGTTTTTTTTTTTTAGCAAAACGATACACGGCACTTATATTTCATACACTTCTTAAATAGTAATATGTATATGTGTTAGCGAGCAAAGCACATTGTGTTTGACAAATATATTTGTTATTTATTTCGTTGATGCATTTACTGAAGTGATTTCAGAATTCTGTTGTATTTTTTTAATGACACAGAGCCTATTCAATGAACTTTAATGAAACTTTACTAAAAAAGCGATTCCCTGTTTCTTCTTTTGCAGTAGATATTTTGGATTATTATTCACCTTTCTTTTGTTATTCTTTTGTCTTAGTAACTATAAACGTGAGAACTTTTCGAGTTAACCATAGCTATGAGCAGTGAATACTGTTTACTATTAAAATTATAAGTCATTTCGTAGATTAGATTTTTAGGAAATGCGATTGAATATTAAAATACTCGGGTGATCTTCCGTACATCTTGAATGAGTTTTTGTCCAGCTTATAAAATATGTTGGCTATCGTTTGCTTCAGATATTCTATCTTTTTTATGACAATGCAATAAAACTCATTTGTTTTAAAATTTAAACTATACGTTCATATTAATAGTACATTTCGATACTAGTGCCAAACAGTTGATTCTGGCACGAGTGTGAGGTTGTCGCATTTCGCACACGCTGTGTTAAAAAATAGTATACGATACTCGTGCGCGTAGGTGATCATCACTCTCGCTTTTTTATCACCCTCGTTACGCTCGGGCGACAAAATGCACTCGTGCGAAAATCACCTACTTCGTGCACTCGTATCGTAATAGACTATTCTGCATTTAAATATTATAACGATACATTGGTTTGGAGAAAGCTGTCTACCAATATATTTGAACGCGGCTTTTAAAATTTATAATTTATTTCATTTACGACGTAACAATATAATAACCACTTTATTAGTTCAAAAGTGAAATGAAAATAATTTTGGAATACGTCAAAATGATTTCTCAATAAAATTCGTTTTAAATTTCATTTATGATCATATATGTTAACTTTTTGCAGTTTATATATTTGTTCATAATTATTATCTTTTTACAAAAATCCCTACACTTATATCAATGAGCTGTTTTGATACGATAGCTATAATGTTTTGCTCCGAGTCTTCTCAACATTTGTACAGACATACACATACAAATATGAATACTTAATACTTAATTATCAATTGAAAGAGGAGAGATATAATGGGGTCGTAGACGATCCTTTCTGATAGCTGTGCGCGCAGCAGGCGTATCTAAATGTGATAGGCTGAGTTAACCTTTGATCATATTTGTTCTCTCTTATAATGGCGTGCATATCATTCCAGAATTAGCTATCAGAGAAACTTTTTTAATTGTCTATAAGTCTAGAAGAGATTTATTGAGACAA
This sequence comes from Pteromalus puparum, assembly GCA_012977825.3. Taxonomy (NCBI): domain Eukaryota; kingdom Metazoa; phylum Arthropoda; class Insecta; order Hymenoptera; family Pteromalidae; genus Pteromalus; species Pteromalus puparum. The sequence continues at coordinate 11,343,618 of CM053172.1, read as the reverse complement.
TGAATAATATTGGAGGATCATTAAACAGTTCGTTTTATAGAATTGAATTAAATACTAACAAGGAAAATATGTAGACTCTGGGAAACAGACCGCCTTTTACCTATATATATATATATATATATATATATATATTAATAAAGTATGAAACCCATAATTTTTTTCTAATGTAATTTTGCTAAATATATAGATGAAAAATGTTAAATTTGTATTGATACTTCAAAAATTTACACATTAAAAAAAAACAATATTTAAAAAAATTTACAAAATCTGCTGGGCTTTGTCTTTAGATACAAGAAATTAGTTCTGAAATTCTAGTCAAAATCCGTTTTCGAAAATGTTGATATTCTCTTCGTAACAACTAAGAAAATGACTATCTTACGTATATAACATACATATTTCGGAAAACTTAAAAATAATATGTAGCAACTAAAAGCCTGTATTTATGTACGAAAACAAGTATACGCAAATGGATATTTACATATTTCAAGGAGAGCACTAGTATTAGTATACGCTTATTTATTTAGTGATTTGCATATTTCTACATATATACGCGAATCTATATAAGATATAGATGGGATAGTAGTTTTCGTAATAACTGATTAAAGTTTTCGGCCTTCGATTGCTTCACGTGTGACTTGTATAAAGTTCAGGCATATGTTGCAAATATTATCTTTTATTCAAAGCGCGAAAAATTACGACTTTGAAAATTTGTAAAATATATAAAAAATTATCTCGCGACTCTGAATCAAAAATATACCTAACTATATTTGTTATCTTTTTTCTTTGTACAAATAAGTACGGCTTTGTTCTTGAAGAATTGTAAACAATTTATTATAGAAACATAATTTAATAATTATAACAAAAATTGTTAATTTGATTAATTTGATTAAAAATATTGTTTGATTAAAGGTGAAATCGCTATTCGAGTCTTCCGAGCATGTACGGAATTGGGCATACGTTCAGTCGCTGTTTACTCGGAGCAAGACAAAATGCAAATGCATCGGCAAAAGGCGGATGAAAGTTATATCGTCGGTCGAGGTCTGCCACCAGTTCAAGCATATTTGAACATACCCGAAATTATAAGGGTAGCCAAAGAAAACAACGTCGATGCTATTCATCCCGGCTACGGTTTCTTATCTGAAAGAGCAGATTTTGCACAGTCTGTTATCGATGCTGGTATACGCTTTATTGGACCCAAACCAAGCGTCGTCCAGCAAATGGGAGACAAGGTAATATAAAACTCGATCATCAACGATTTACAACCATATTCTAGTAAAAACCTTAAAATAAAATAATCTTTTTATCGCATGACTACAGGTCGCAGCAAGGCAGGCTGCAATTGAAGCTGGTGTGCCAATCGTTCCCGGTACAGACGGTCCGGTAACAACTGCTGATGAAGCCATGGACTTTTGTACAAAGTATGGACTGCCAGTAATATTTAAAGCCGCTTACGGTGGTGGCGGACGAGGTAAATTCAGGCTACATAATTGATTTTACGCTTTGTATTTATTTCTCTAACAAAACGATCTTATGTTTCGTTAACTTCAAGGTATGAGAGTCGTCAAGCAAATGGAAGAAGTTCGTGAGATGTTCAGCCGGGCTTCTTCTGAAGCAAAAGCAGCCTTTGGCGACGGTGCTATGTTTATAGAAAAGTTCATTGAAAGGCCACGACACATTGAAGTTCAATTGCTTGGGGACCACGCGGGCAACGTTGTACATCTTTACGAACGTGATTGTTCTGTTCAGCGACGCCATCAAAAGGTTGTTGAAATAGCTCCAGCGCCGAGACTCGATCCAGCAGTACGCGACAAAATGACCGAGCATGCCATCAGATTGGCTAAACACGTTGGTTATGGCAATGCAGGTACTGTTGAATTTCTGGTTGATGAAACGGGTAATTTCTACTTCATTGAGGTGAACGCTAGGCTACAAGTCGAGCATACCGTCACGGAAGAAATCACTGGGTAAGCCACATTCAATCAATAACTTGTTTTACGTTCAACGCGATAAATTCATAACAAAACTTTCTATCAACAGTATCGATCTGGTCCAGTCGCAAATCCGCGTCGCAGAGGGTATGACTTTACCCGAGCTTGGTATGACACAGGATAAAATAAAGTCACAAGGATTTGCCATTCAGTGCCGAGTGACTACCGAAGATCCTGCCAAAAGTTTCCAACCAGATAGTGGTAGAATAGAAGTCTTCCGTTCAGGTGAAGGTATGGGTATCCGTCTAGATGGCGCATCAGCCTTTGCAGGTGCCATCGTTTCGCCTTATTATGATTCCCTTCTGGTCAAGGTAAAAATTGGCAACTAATTTGTAGTTTAGACATCAAACAATTAACTTATTGTATTGGTATTGATTTTAGGTGATCGCTCATGCAGGTGATCTACAATCATCTTGCGCCAAAATGAATCGAGCTCTCCGCGAATTTAGAGTTCGCGGTGTCAAAACGAACATTCCATTTCTACTCAACGTCCTCGAAAATCAGAAGTTTTTGAACGGCAATGTTGATACCTACTTCATTGATGAAAATCCTCAGCTCTTCCAGTTTCAACCTAGTCAAAATCGTGCCCAAAAGCTGCTGAACTACATCGGTACCGTCCTTGTCAACGGTCCAACCACACCGCTTGCAACTTCTTTGAAACCCGCGGAAATTCGACCCTACGTTCCCCAAATAGCTATGGGTGAGTTCATATTTATTATACCTTGTTTTTGATTCTTAAAGTATTAATGTTTTTCCTAAATTGCTATTTTAATATTTGCATTATCGAATTCATCGTACTATATGTACTAAGGTCACACAAAACACATACACGTAAAAACACACTTTCAATGTTAAATTTTGATTACTATATTACCTATATGGAAATAAAATCCTACGAATATTCACTTCTAGAAGTTTATCATAATTATAATACCGCATAGGCCTCGGTATAGACGCTGAGACTATACTGTACATGAATAATTAATCTTTTCGTTGATAGAATAAACAAAATTAATTTAAAAAAATACTTTATGAAAGTATGTAAAATCGTATTATAGTTTAACCATCATTTTCGCCATACGTGAGATTTATTTCTAATAAAAATTGATTCTATGTAAAAGCTAGGAAATACATTACTTTAATGTAAATAAGATATTAATAATATCATATTACAAGGCATCAATCTTGTAAACGTAAATTTGATTGATTAGAGCAACGTCGAAACGGTAGCTACTTAATAATGTTTATGAAAGCAATGTGTACAATGTGCTCGGTTACAAAAGTAGTAGAATTAAACAGAATCATTTATATTTTCGTACATTGTATAACCAATATTATTTAATTAATTTGATGGATAATTCTAAAGATAGTTGAAACATTTTTTAATGCTACTGTATTTTTAAATATACGACGTTTATGAAATATATATGCGTGCATTTTATAATTTGTATATACTTTTGTTATACTTTATAGACACTTATTACCATAGGGTATATCAGTTTATTACTTTATACATTTTTATAAAGGGCGTCGTAGACTCATATGATGGGAAGTATAAAGCATGTAGTACGATACATCTTCATGGCTGCTCTACGATCCTTTTATCTTTTGAAATTGTGTATTTACATACAAAATATTTTTACAAAAAAGTACTTTCATGAAATCACTTATCTTTTGTTCTTATATATTTGCATGTTTTGAATATTGTCTTATCGATTTTTATATAATAGAAAAGAGTGCTTTTTTGTTTATGTTTTGAACAAATTCTCGAAACTAACTACACTTTTATTTACACTCACACTTTCCCATATGCTCAAATTTTATTAACATCTGTATTGTGTGTATTAATATTCTTGTGTTACCTGCCTATTTGTTAACAAATAATTTAACTAATGCGTAATTTAAAAGCACGCCTTAAGCTTCTTATATCTCATCTAAAATTATAGTACACATATACAGAAAAATAAATTCAACAACTGCAGACAAGAGTAAAGATTATCATCGTTATCAAACATGAATTCACATACGTGTTACTCCATATCGTCGCTCCCTACGAAGAGTAGCACTGTTAACATTTTCCAGCGAAGAGTAGCACTGTTGAGATTTCCCGCGAAGACCAGCACTACTCAGACTCATTTTCTTCGAAAAGATTCATTATTTTTTAAAGAAAAACAAAAATTATTAAAACAAAGCTAATAAAATTGAAATATTGTTCTAATTGCCGAACAATTTTTAAAAATTTCCAAATTTTAAACAATTTTATCGTAAGTGTAATTTTTAATTAATTTTCAGTTTTAAAGTTTCGATAAAATTGTTTAAAATTTAAAAATTTTAAATAATTATTCGGCAATTAGAACAATATTTCAATTTTATTAGCTTTGTCTTAATAACAAATAATAAAATAATAGATTTTTTGTACACAGTTTCTTTTTAAATGAATTACATAAAGATTTTATTTAGAATGCTTTTTCATGCAACGTAGCACCTCATCTCATAGTATAGCCTTGCGAAATTAAGAGTTTAGCTGAGAACACTGAGGAGTATTTCGTAAGCTCGATATGTTATTTATATCTAAAGCTCTTTTTTTAAATATTAAAAGATTATATATCCCTCGACGAAACACTTCACAGAAAAAAGTTTTCTTTGCGAAACCCCGAGCAAGGCAAAACAACGTGCGCGTTATTAGTGCACGGGGTTTCGCAGTGAAAACTTTTTTCTGTGTTGCCATAAAAACGTTGATTTTCCTAATACTCTCTCTTTCTCTCTTTGTTTTTTCTTTTCGCTCATTTGGCAGAAAGCTCCTCTTTGACGCATGCGATAAACAACTAATTTATTAGAAATCACATTTTAATGCAAACAAATCCATATCCTCGTCTCCGATAACGATGAAAAAAATTGTTGAGGCACACACTTTCACTTTCTTTCTAATTCTATATGTTAAAAAATAAAAAATCACTGTCTAACGTGTAAAAAGTGCCTTGTGACATCATTTTCTCGGCTAATCAAAATCAATAAAAGTAGTAATTTTTTAACATGTATCCAATGTATGCGGGACCAAAGACAATGCACATCTATAAGATCTAAGTACAAGAAAAAGCTTCGATTTCAAAAAAATCGTTAATGATGCTCGCTTTCAGAGGTAAAAGTTGTCTGAAATTGCGAATATCGAAAAATCGTTAATATAAAGGTAATACCAATTGCTTGACTTCGAAAAATTCCAAAATTTTAATGTTTTTGTCGATATATTCAATGCTAGTTTTGGTTGTTTTTTTTTAATTGACAATTTTCTCCTCTAAATATTCATTTTCAATTATTTGCGCCTTCATATCGTCGGTTCTTACAAAGACTAGCACAACTCAAAAAAGGCCTATTTTCATTTGCCATTTTTGGAGCATTAGAGTAAATAAATTTATCCAGGACCTAATAAACTAGAAGTATACGAATTATTTGTCCAGTTTATCAGGCCCTAGATAAAATAATTTTATTTCTAAAATGGCGAATAAAAGTAGACCTTTTTTGAGTTGTGCTGGTCTTCGTAGGAACCGACGATATATTGGGTACATTCCGTTAAGCAATGGCTACTTTTCGTTGAATTTGAATGACCGAGAAAACGGTGTCACAAAGGCACTTTTTACGCGTTACTAGACTTTTGGCGCAGTGCGCTGCGCGCACTGTAGTAGAATATTAATTCATTAACTTATTAAATGAAATATAAATGCTTGATTGATATTTTTAATATTTGTTTTCTATTACGGAAATATATCAAACTTTACAATATATGATTGATTCATTTCGCGCTCATGTAAATTTCAAAATTGCCGCGGTTTCGTCACCAACTACCTTTTAAAATTTTAAGGTTATGTCTCAACTCAGTTCGTGTCAACGTTCACATCATGTCACTTTTTGTAACAATGATAATATTTACAATAGAATATTATAAATACACAACTAATAATTATTGATATGTATTATAGTAATATATTACATTCTTTGTATTAGGATCAATTTTAGAAATCAAAAACAAATCAAAAAATTCTAACGATACTTTTGACGCATGCGCACTACACGAGCCAATCATATTGACGCATTCTTGGCTTCACTTCATCCGGTCATGACTTTTTTATATAGGGAAAAGATGATTTTTTACGGTTTTAAGGAGGTTCATTTGATTTAGAAATAACAAACAGATCAGGGGTAAAAATTCACACACGTAGATATGTCTAAATAAAAAGCTTATGCAAAATTTTGAGTCATTTGGATACCTTTGAGACGAGATATTAATAAAAGTATTTTTTCCATTTTTCCATGTCAACATTTTCCTCGTATTAATTTGTAAATAATTATTGAATTAACAAACAGTATCTAGATCTGTTGCTAATTTTTGTATGAGAAAACTAATATTTGATAAATTCAAATTTCTTTTGAAAACGATTGATAGGTACCTCTATGCATACTAATTAATTGATGTAATAAAAAATATGTGCACTTAACCTCAAAAACGAAGTCAAATGTCGTCTGTATTACATTTTTTTGTCACATAAAGAGTTCGATATCTTTATCTAACATTATTCTTTGTTATAAATTAGCTTTCCGTAAGTCCTAAATAAATGATGTCTCTTTTATCAAAAGGAAATAAGAATTTATAAAAATTATCCTCTTTTTGACTAGCGACGTACCAGATGAACCTCCTTAAATCTCCTTAAATATATAGAATTAAAAAAAGTATTTTAAGGAAAATTAAAATCGTTTTAAGGACGAAGATATGGAATTTTTTTGTAGAATTTCCATATTTAAAGTAATTTTATAATAATGAAAAAATTATCTGTTGAACAGTTGTGCATGTCGTCATAGCACTTCATTTAATCATACACGAATTCAGGAATAACATATGAGACATTTTCACAAACCATTAATGTTAATTAGCATACGATAATTTTAGAAGTGCATATGTCGCATGCTTTTATTGTTTTGTTTGCCAATTTTTTAGACTATGCTAAACTCGCAGCGGAAGAAGAATCCGATCCAGAGAAATCAGGTATGTCAATGCAGGAAGTAACGATTTCACAATCCGTACTCTTTAATTTCATAGCCATACAACAAAGAGAAAAAAATTTACAGCAAGAATTGCTATATTATATCAATGGCTGATTAGAATAACACGCTGTATCTCGGCAAGTGCTTCAAAAATGCGCTAAATTACCTGCGGTTTATAAAAGCGCATTATATTACAGACAATGGAAAAAATCGTTAAAAAAACTTTCAAAAATCACAATATTGTCCCCCTATTGCATCAAAATAAACTCTGAGAGTAAATTTTGCTATTAGACGAAGTTTTCTTAATACCACTGGCGAGTGAGTTTATTTTCGAGTTTACGTGTTTTTGAAGTCGCCGCCAAGATAACGCGTTATTCCACTCAGCATTTGATATAATCACTATATTTTTCAGAATAAACTTGTATTATCAGTAAAAATATCATTAACGATACAAAATTTGAAAGGCAATTAGATCTAACGGTTTAAGAATGAAGGATGAGATGAAAAACATGTAGTAATAAATATTATATATAAAATGGTTTTACATTAAACGTGCGAATGTAATATTTATGTGTTCGGATACATATATAAGGCACATGCATGCACATGCGTACACATTTTAATACACGCGCACGTACACTACACACTTCATATAGATGTTTAAAAAAAAATATTATCAACACTTGATTGACATTTTTTTAATATCTCAATTTGCTTCTAAACTCTTAAAATAATTAATTTTGATTAATTAATCATTACTTTTATAGAACTTCTTGCCTAGGATATACAAGAAAATCATTTTAAACTGCAGTTTAACATAATATAATATGCTTCAATAAAGAATACAATAATCTAATCACTTAAATATTATGTAATATTTGGCCCTTATAATAAATAAATTATTTTTATTATATTTTTTTTTTAATGATCTGCGACATATAATTGCGAAAAATTCAAAAAGCTTTGAGGTTTAAAACATAAAATAAAGTAGAAAAAAATGATTTTACAGATGTAATGAATCCGCCAAAGGGTTTTCGAAATATTTTAAAGGAGAAGGGACCAGAGGCATTTGCAAAAGCGGTCAGGCAGCACAAGGGGTTGCTGTTCATGGATACGACTTACCGCGATGCTCACCAATCATTATTAGCAACTCGTGTACGGTCTCACGATCTCTTGCTAATCTCACCGTTCGTCGCTCACAAATTTAACAACCTGTATTCCTTGGAAAATTGGGGTGGAGCCACTTTCGACGTAGCTCTTCGTTTTCTCCACGAGTGCCCTTGGGAACGGCTGGAGAACATGCGCAAAATCATACCGAATATACCTTTCCAGATGTTGCTTCGCGGTGCTAACGCCGTGGGTTACACCAACTATCCTGATAACGTTGTTTTCAAATTTTGCGAACTTGCTGTGCAAACGGGCATGGACATTTTCCGAGTCTTTGACTCGCTGAATTACTTACCCAATTTGATTCTTGGTAATTATGATCATTATTTTCTGCGATAGAATTCATAGTTATCAAGTATGATTTTAAAATAACTTGTACAAATTTTGATTTTAGGTATGGATGCAGCTGGAAAGGCTGGTGGAGTTGTTGAAGCAGCGATTTCGTACACAGGTGACATAAGCGATCCAAACCGCACAAAGTACGATCTCAAGTACTACGTGAATCTAGCCGACGAGTTAGTTAAGGCTGGAACGCACGTGCTCTCAATCAAAGACATGGCTGGACTACTTAAGCCTAAGGCTGCTACGATGCTGGTTGATGCCATTCGGCAAAAACATCCTGACATACCGATTCATATTCATACACACGACACCTCAGGCTGTGGGGTCGCCTCAATGCTTGCCTGCGCTGAAGCCGGCGCAGATGTCGTCGACGTAGCAGTAGACAGTATGTCTGGTATGACTAGCCAGCCCTCAATGGGAGCTTTAGTCGCTTCCCTCCAAGGCTCTCCTCACGATACTGGATTCGACTTGAGGGATGTCTCAGAATACTCGGCTTACTGGGAGCAGACTAGAACACTTTACGCACCTTTCGAATGCACAACGACAATGAAATCTGGAAACGCCGACGTATACCTTAATGAAATTCCCGGAGGACAGTATACGAATCTTCAGTTCCAAGCCTACTCTTTGGGACTCGGTGAATTTTTCGAGGACGTCAAGAAGGCTTACAGAGAGGCCAATCTTCTTTTAGGTGATATCATCAAGGTAACTCCAAGCTCTAAAGTAGTTGGAGACCTGGCCCAATTCATGGTACAAAACAAGCTCAAGCCAGAAGACGTGCTAGAAAAAGCGGAGGAGCTGTCATTCCCTAAATCTGTAGTTGAGTTTCTACAGGGTGCTATTGGTGAACCTTACCAAGGATTCCCCGAGCCTTTCAGGTAACTAAAACTACAATTAATCTAAATGATTTGTATACATCGGAAATTAATATATATCACCACACCTAAGGAAGAGTCGCGCATTTGAAAAAATTTATTATATTATAGGTATAACGCGATATATATTTGAAATACATAAATGCGTGATTTGAATACGTAATAAAATAGCATTAAGAAAAAATATATGTTTATTTTTAATAGAGAAAAGACTATAAATAAATGTATGCTGTTTAGGGAAACTGAAATGAAATAAAAACGGATTAATAAATTTAAACTAACACGTGAAGCCATGACGTTTTGAATAAAATTATCTTATTACTTTCACGTGTTACTTTATTTTACTTTCAAATTGTTTCAAACGTGTGTACGAAACTTACATTTTTATCGCTGATTTGATTTTTAGAAATAATTAAATGGTCCTTCAATTTGATCTCGTTACAGATCCAAGGTTTTGAAGGACATGCCACGTATTAACGGAAGGCCAGGTGAAAGTTTACCTCCGTTGGACTTTGTGGCCCTTAAAACTCGTCTTCAAGAATCTCACCCACGCATTACTGATAAAGACGTAATGTCAGCAGCTCTTTATCCTGAAGTAACTCAAGACTACCTTACCTTCCACGATGCATTTGGACCAGTAGATAAGCTTGATACTAGGATTTTCCTAACTGGCCCAAAAGTTGGTGAGGAATTCGAAGTGACTATTGAGAAAGGTAAAACTTTAGGCATTAAAACACTAGCGATGGCTGAGGATCTAACACCAAATGGAGAACGAGAAGTATTTTTCGAAATGAACGGACAGTTGCGATCTGTCTTCATTAGAGATAAGGAAGCTGTTAAGGTCCGTTTATGAGCTTGTTATATATTTTTGTAAAACAGTCCTTTAAGTTTTCAAAATGATACATGTATTGATTTGCCTTTGATTTTCAGGAATTACACATTCATCCAAAAGCATCGAAGAATGACAAGAACCAAATCGGTGCTCCTATGCCTGGCACCGTGATTGATATTCGAGTCAAAGTTGGCGATACCGTGGAAAAGGGTGCAGCTCTTATTGTTCTTTCTGCCATGAAAATGGAGATGGTTGTACAAGCACCGCGGGCCGGAAAAATTAAGAGCTTGAACATTAGTCAAGGAATGAAGCTTGAAGGTGACGATCTTCTGATGACCATGGAATAATGCAGCTCCTATGACCCTAAACATCAAAGACAATAATTGTCATTTTATGGCGATTCAATCGAAGAACTTGAATTTTCTTTCAAGTAGCATGACTGATTTGAAATTAATATCACACGCTCTCTCTGAAAGAAAACGATATACCAATTACGCAGCACATTTTTACCCATTAAACAATAAGAAGTTTATCATGCACATAGGGAATTGCATCATGTTGAAGCGCAAAATTAGTGTATAAATAAAATGTTGAAAATATTTTATGTAAACATTTCTTCCTATTTGTAGAAACTAATTATTTTATCATAGGCTGTGAATGCTGTTACGATATGTCGATTACCTCAATAACTCATACTAAATTACTCTTCATTCCAGAATATAACAATTTACATTAAAGAATTTTTATAGACGAAAATATTAATTCAATTGCTTTATAATGGTACGGTAATGCACGTGTTGCTCTGAAGCGAATTATATTATATATTTTTTATTTTGAATTGATGTTACATAAAGTTTTTTAGAGATATCTGATTTAAGAATACTACTTATATAAGCGTTTGATATGTATTTGTTAGTATGAATTGGAAATAAATATACTTTTTAATACATTTTTATAGGGTTACTGCGATTATAAATGGCAACAACGATATAATATTCTTTATAATATTATGAGAATGATTATCCTTTTATAGTCACAATATCAAAGTTATGTCATTGATTTTAAGTGAAGGGCAATTCTAATCTCGTCCCCTCCAACCAGTTAAGCATAAAAATCAAAATCCTAAGTCTACGTCTTCATTTTCGGGATAACAACAGATTTAAAAAACCGCTGTCAATTCCTTGGCAGGTAGCTTCCTCCAACGAAATTTATTGTTCCAATAAATAAAATATTGTTTTAAAATACAGTATGCGAATGCTATTTTAATTATTTCTAAGTATATAATTATTTTGCTGTAGAAGCCAAATTTTTTAGAAAAATCGGTTTTTACATTGCAGTTGTTTACTTAAGAACCGCTCAACGAAATCGTTTGAAATTTTAACAGCAGATATCTTTGTTTATGGTGAATCACCAAATAAAATTTTAAAGCATTTGACTACATTGTTTTAGAGATATAAGGAATCAAAAAATTTTCAAAAAAAAATTAAAACCTTGATATCTTAAGAACCATAGGGGTTTTAAAGCTGCGTAATGCACTTAGCCAAATCATATAAAATATCTACCTTTTCTCGAAATCTCAAGTGCAATAAGGCCCATTTTTACGCCTGTAATCAAGACTCAAAGAAGACTCATTTTTTTCAGTTTTCGATTAATTACTGAAAAAATAAGTAGTCAAATCACTTGAAATTTTAATGAAATATAGTTTGACACGTAACCCATCAACATATTTTTTTCGTGATGTTATGATGTTTAGTTTCAGAGATATGATTTTTTTTAATGACCTTTTCCATTTTATTTGCCGAACGCAGCGGTCAATCCCGAGGACCAAACGGGGAAAAATATGTAATTTTATTATCTTTCAAATGCATTTCAGCTGAATTGTTTGTAACAAAGGAATGATTAAAAAAAAAAATAATGTTTTTCGAAAATCAAAAAATGACCATAAAAAAAAGTAATTGAAAAATTTTAAAAATAAATGTTTTTCCCGAATTCAGAATCCAAAAATAGATATGCATGCCAAATTTGATTGATATTGACGGAGTAGTTTCAGAAATATCACGGTATACACACATACACACACACACACACACACACACACATCCATACGGACATTTCCTAAAAACACGTAATTCGAACTTCTAATATCTAAAAACATGTTTCTATGAAGTTTTAGAGAAACTGAAAATTTTACTTTTACAAAGCTTCTTCTGAGAGGAAGCAATAAGTAAAATATCCTCTCTTAAAAAAGTCATGATCGGATGTTGTGAAGCCTATAAATGAAGTTAGCGCTGAACGTGATTGGTCGACAGATGTGTATCCGGTTTAGATGGCACCAACATTCAAAATTCAATATTTGAATTTGAATGGTAACGAGTTTAATAAAAAACGATCGTATTTTATTAGTTTAAATTTTGAGATTAGGTTTGTAACAATCAATTATTTAGCTATAAAATAAATAACGAATATTTAACCTCAAAAATTAAGCAGCACATAACCTACATTATATTGGGCTATATATGATTGGTGAGACAAGATACATATATACAAATGTATTATATTATAGAGTGAGGAAAATGTTAACGTTTGGATTCTGTTTAGAATGTAAAGAAAGAAGTACTCAAAGATATTACCCGCGCGAAGCGCGGTCGATTTTCCTAGTTGTATAAAAAAAATGGTTGTAGCCTAAATATCAAAATACTAGTGCAAATAATTATAGAAAAAATAACAAGTCGAAGAATAAATATTTAATATATTTTATTAACTCATACAAGTTTGCAAAAATTTAGAGTGTTTTATTGCCGATATCTTATTCAAAAATATGATACAAGTAATAAAATATCAGACGCGATTACTATGACAAAATAATAAAAAAAAGCGTTCAATCAATTAGATATCGCATCAACTTTAGAAGGTAATTTTTCTGTCTCTTACATAGACGACGCCTCAGTCCTGCGAGAACAACTCGATTTTACATTCATTGTTTATGCACGAAAAAGGGCCTTTTTCTTATCCCTGTTGGAAAAAACAAGATTTCTGTAAAAATGCCTCTATTTAATTTGAAATATTTTGTAACTTTAATTCTTTAGATTATATGTAATCAATGTACGCATCAACAAATCATATAATGGCGATATAAGAAAAAAGACGGTTGAATCGTCGAATTAAGGCAGAACACGCAACTTAGTTGCTGAGCTTCAGCGTTCTTCAGGAGTGTCAAACCAGACTGATTTCACATTTTAATCTCCTAGTGCAATTGCTCTCGTTTTTCTCCCCTGCTTCCCCTTCCGAAGCTCAGGCGCTTTTTGGAGAGGGAAGCCGAGGGCTCAAGGTGGTGAAAAAGGTCTGTCGTAAACACAGTCGTACATATACCTACGGCCGTGGTCGTAAAGGATCCGGCCAAGCCTGCGGTGGTACGAACGGACTCGACAGGCGCCGTGTCATCACGCTGTCGTACGGCGGCCGGTTTTCCCCTGACCCTTATTAGCACTCGGTCTTGTAGCTGCTGCTTTATGACTTTGTTTGTGCGTGGACGCCGAGTTTTTGTAGAAAGACGCGTAATGACCGAACGGTATAGGATTCTCCGATACGTATGCATGACAATTGACAATATCGGTGGCAGCCGAAATGCGCCGAATGCATGAGAGATATCGCTGTATTAGAAACTCCGTCCTTCCGACAGAACAATCGTGTTAGAGAAACCCTGCGAAGGTAGTAACCACCCAAATTGGATGGTTAGCTTCGAAATTCGGTGGTTAGTTTGGGTGGCTAACTCGGTGGTTAACTATTTTGCGTTATATCTCGCTTATAAAAACATTTATTTAATATTAACGCATGAGACAGTTAATACAGTCAATCTTTAATGAAATTTAGTCTGATATTATGCGAACAAATCTTATAATTATAATTTAAACGAAGTTTAGTATACAGATCGACAGATCGCGTCGTAAGCTTCTACGCATGCGCGTGCATCTACGACTGAGTTCACTGAGTATAAGGCTTTTTTACTTCTGACGTCATCGGGTCACGTGACCATGCCTTGGGGGTACAACAAAGCTGATTTTACTTGGAGTTCAAATGGGAGCAAAAGTTTAAATGTCCGTAAAATAAAAATTAACCATTAAATAACAAACGTTTCTGGTAAAAAAGTAAGTATCGTATTTAAACATACTTGTGCAATTGTTGTGAGTAGATGACAAGGTTATTTTTATGTTGAAAGCTGTTAAAAAAGATTTGACCCTAAACCTCTGACTTATACAAATATGTTTGAAACTCTTGGTTGACATTGTCATTATTGTTTATTTTGAAGTAAACTTATCAAAATTTTTTTTTCAGAGTTTGCATAAATATTTATTTTCTTATAATTATAAATTCATGGTAAATTAGTGATATACTATGTATAAATAAATAAAACATGGTAAGTATATTTGTGCAGCAGAGGGTTGTCTATCTATTATTTTATAATAATTGTCATGGTTATCTGTAATAATTTAATAGATTAGATGTAAAATATAGCATGTGAGATACTTAAAAAATAAAATGGTTAAGATCGAGTTGCATGATTGTTGGGTGTAAAAGTCACTCTAAAAGAAGTATAAACACTTCTTTTTTCCGTATTCCTGCAGTTATAGCAACTGATAACAAGTATTTTGATTATCATAAGAATGTTGATGTGAATAGACTGCATGAATTGTTAAAGAAGAGACATGACGCATGGGTGAGAGCAATCAAACGTGGATTAACTGAGACCCAGTTAAAGAATGGACGAGTGTGTCATAAACATTTTATTTCTGGTATATTTGCCAATGTAGTAAATAAGATTGATAAGTATTGTAAATTTGGTTACCATATTTTTTACAAACAGGTAAACCTGCTGATGTCTATGACACCGATAATCCTGATTGGGCACCTTCTCAAGATTTGGGGTATGATGTTGGTTTTGCTGTCAAACGCAAATCAGATCTTGAACGTTATAATAGATGTGTGAAAAGAGTGAGTATTGCACTAATATGCTATGTGATATTTAAAAAATAAATAAACGTGTATAACTTTCCCTGTTCGCAGTCCAAGAACAAGGATGCAAATGAAGCAAGTGATAGTGTGAATATACCCAATGAGGATGAAAGGGATGTTAAAGCTGACATTGGAAACGATGAGGATCAAAAGGAAATTTCTATTCAAGCAGACATCACTATGGATGCATTGGACGATGCTTTCAACAGATTAAGTATAAGTGAGACAGAAAACTCCCAACTCAAAGAAAAGATTTCTCACTTTTCTTTAAATCAAGAATCTTTTTTTTGTAAATGATCAGAAAACAAAATATTTTACTGGCTTACATAAGTATAAGATGTTATTCCTCCTGCACGATATGATTGCTCCACATCTTTCCCAAAACAGTTTAACTGCACTGACTACGTTCCAGCAATTAATCCTTACACTAATGAAATTAAGACTTAATTTACCTATACAATATTTATCTTACAGGTTGTGCTTTATTTAACCAATTTCTGACTTGTAAACGTTTGTGAGTAGTAATTTTATTATAATGTATTCAGGTTTGGTGTGACAGCTTATACGGTTGGAAGGTATTTCAGGCGATGCTTGCATGCTATGTACTTAATATTAGAACCTTTAATCCATTGGCCCGATAGAGAAACCATACAAGCTACAATGCCAGCATGTTTTATAGAGGTGTTTGGAACCAAAATTACTGTAATTGTAGACTGTTTTGAAGTGTTTATTGAAAGTCCGTGCAATTTGTATTCTAGTGCTGAATGCTGGTCAAATTACAAGCACCATAAAACTGCCAAAAACTTCATCGCAATAACGCCTCAAGGAACAGTGTGTTTTATTTCTGAGAGCTGGGGTGGTAGAACGAGTGACAAAGTGATCACTGAGAATTGCGGATTCTTAGACCGCATTAAGCCTGATGATGTTGTATTAGCAGACCGAGATTTTTTAATACAGGATTCCCTTCAATCCATAAAAGCAGAGCTTAAAATTCCAGCATTTACTAAAGGTACATACATTGAATTATTAAATTAAAAAATATTAATGCAGATTTTACATATAATCCTATATTTTTTAGGGAAAAGCCAGTTACACCCATGCGATTTAGAGGAAACACGACACATTGCTAATGTACGGATACATGTTGAGAGAGTCATTGGTTCAATCAGGCAAAAGTACAGCATCCTCTCCGGGACAATTCCTATCTCCATGCTGACTCCAACTGTAAATGGTAATTGTGTTTACGATGAAATAGTATATGTTTGCTGTGCTTTGGTAAATATATGTCCTTCAATGGTATCAACCGAATAATTGTTTGCACCAGCTCTATCCCATTCTGCTTGTACCTGTTACTTCCTATTATTTATTTTTTTAATGCTAAGGGCTTTAGAATATTAATATATATATGACTCTAGCTAAAAAAATTAAACACCTTATATTATGTAACACATTTTATTTTTAGTACAAAAAATAAATATTTTTTTACCTATAAACTATGTCTCACTTATTTGTAATGCCAATTCACAATTAGATAATAATGTTCTGCATGTTTTACAAAACCAGAAAGATCCTTCGGGTATTTCTGGTATATTCATACATTGTAGATGAAACCACTGGATTGCACATTGTTCATTGGCACTTCGAATCATCTGAAGACCATTATCAGGACTACGACACTCACACATCAGTAGACCAGTTTCACTAACTGAAAGGTTCCGATGATGTGATTTGATCTTCTTTAGGTAATCATTTCTTGCTTCATTTTGATGCTGGAGACCATAGGCTACTTCTTTTGTTTTGAATAAAACTTTCAATGGATAGCAGATTCCTTTAATGAGAGAAAGCGATGGCTTATCAATAGAAGTCCTACAGGCTGACTTAAATTTTGAAGCAGTGATTATCCCAGCTCGATATTTAAACCAACTACTGCTTTTTGATTGTTTTAGAGTTTCCTCTTGCACTGCATGCTGTTGCTCTCTTGTTATAGAAATATCAACTGACATACTCCTCAGTTCTTCAAGAGAGCATTCTTCATACGCAGGATTGTAAAGATTCGTCAATGCCTCTGGTAAGTTGCTGATGACCTTTCGTGCTCCAGCTGCTGCAAAGGGCTGCATAACACTTAAGATAGCAGCAGATAGATCAATTTTATATAGCATAGTGAATTCTAATATTTATTACTTACTTTTATCATAACTTTTTTTTTCCCCAATCAATATCTTTAATCTTCTTTGGTTCAACAGCTTTAGACGTTCTTGGGACTGTCCACACAGAAAGCTTATCCGTACATGATACTTCGCATTTAGTAGTTTTAAAGTGCACAGCAAAAGCGACAGCTGCTGTATGGCTACACACTTCTCCGAGGCCAGCCATGCAAGTACAATGAGCACTCATTATTGTACCATCAGTAGCAAAGATTATCCATGACTTCAAAGGTTTTTCGTTCATCCTCTGTGAATGCTTTACCTGTTGAATCATTTTTGTTACAATAAATTACTATATTGTGTGAATGAAATCTAATACTGAACTTAAAATATACAAACCACACCAACAACACAATATTCTGACACTCGAACGTGGTTTAGCTGAAGGATAAATCCTGCCTCAAAATATTTATATGCGTCAAGACTTTTAAATGCCTTCGTTTGATATCCTGTGTAAAAACTGTGTGATAAGGTGAAATAATTCACTATATCCATGAACTGAACTTCTGGTAAGTCATCTGGATTCTTGGAGAATTCCTCGTTAAAGGTGTAAGGGTCAAAGTGGTTGATGATTTCTATTTTTTCAATGTAACGCTTCTGAACATCACCATGTAAGGTAAGAAAGTATTCACTCATTATGAATAATAAGCTTCATTATACCTAAAAAATTATTTTATAGACAATATAAACCAAGAGTTTCAAACAAGTGTTGTATCAATAAGACTATCAGAGGTTAGGGACAAATCTTTTTTTAACAGCTTTCAACATAAAAATAACCTTGTCTTCTACTCACAACAATTGCACAAGTATGTTTAAACACTATACTTAATTTTTTTACCAGAAACATTTGTTATTTGATGGTTAATTTTTATTTTACAGACATTTAAACTTTTGCTCCCATTTGAACTCCATGTAAAATCAGCTTTGTTGTACCCCCAAGGCATGGTCACGTGACCCGATGACGTCAGAAGTAAAAAAGCCTTATAGATGCACGCGCATTCGCAAATGCTTACGACGCGATCTGTATACTAAAATTCGTTTAAATTATAATTATAAGATTTGTTCGCATAATATCAGACTACATTTCATTAAAGATTGACTGTATTAACTGTCTTTCATACGTTAATATTAAATAAATGTTTTTATAAGCGAGATATAACGCAAAATAGTTAACCACCGAGTTAACCACCCAAACTAACCACCGAATTTCGAAGCTAACCACCCAATTTGGGTGGTTACTACCTTCGCTTACTTACCTACTAACATCTTAAGATATATGTGCTCTATTTAACTATATGACATTTTTCAGACCCTTTAACGGCTAATTAATTGATACACACACAGCTATCAAGAATGAGTTACAACCGTTTTTTTACGTACAGCGTGTCGAAAAGCGTAACTTGATATAATAAAATGATAAAAATAAATAATAAAAACTTGATAAAATTCAAATCAAGGGGCGCGATAGCGCCACGATGGCAAGTATAAAGTACGAAGTACATACGAAGCCTTCGGGAAGCACCGCGCCCTATATTCTTTGAAATCGTGGTTTCTAACCTTACTTTTTTTCTAACACTAGTTTTTAAATGCTACAGTAGCATTTCATGTGATTGTTGGCATTGATTTGAAAGATATCAAACTTATTTTTCACGTCAAAAAAGAATTTTCACAAATCATCATTTCTTTAATGTAATAAAGTAGATTGAAATTCGGCCTCTTTTTTTTTCATTATCTCGCACTTTTCGTCAGCCAAAACGACTTCCGGTTGACCGTGTAATAGGTGTAATAGTTGTAATAGGTGTAATAGGTGTAATATAATACGTACAAGAAAATATTACCCGAAACTCGGTACTCGGGGGTTTTCGGGGTCGCTAAACACGAAAATGACTATGGCGACGGTTTCCGAGGTACAGTGGCCGGACGCAATAACTTTGCATTGTACGCCACAAATGGCTGCCGGTCTTGTTGTTAACTGGGGCTTGGTCAACAAGGTTAGGTCAGACGCGTCCATGCTAAACCGCCGCCGCATCTAACTTAACCTTGTTGATAGAGCCCCAGTTAACAACAAAATCGGCGGCCATTTGTGGCGCGCAATGCAAAGTTATTGTGTCTGTACCTGGTGCCCGGGGTAGACAGTACTAACGTCGTCTCCTCGAATTTTACGGAAATTTGTAACATAATTAGTCGAAACTCGTTACTCGGGGGTTTTTGGGGTCGCTGAACACGAATATCGCGACGGCAACGGTCTCCGGGGTACCTGGTGCCCAGGGTGGACAGTATTACATATTTTTACTGTTGATACCGTATAATGTAATACATGTATTATAGTCTCTATAAAAGTAATGAAATCTCCTAAAAAAACCTTTCTTAAAGGTAAAATATTGGCAAGTAAAAGTTTATTTACAAAAGTTTTAAAAAAAGTACACGCGGTTAAAAGTTTCAAATTCGTAAACGACAGACTCTCGTATATCATCATCCAAGGAGCGTGGTACAATTACGTAGTTATTAACGTGCATTGTCCTACGGAGGACAAAGAGGAAGAGGTGAAGGATCTTTATTACGAAGCCTTGGAGCAATTAATCGACCAATTCGCGTCTTACGACACCAAAATAGTAGTGGGGGATTTCAACGCTAAAATAGGGAAAGAGGAAATGTTCAGGCCCACTATAGGCAAGGAAAGTCTGCACGAAACCAGCAACGATAACGGTATTAGAGTCATAAATTTCGCGGCTGCAAAAGATCTTATAGTAAAGAGTACGTGCTTTAAGCACAAGGATATACACAAAGTAACGTGGACATCGCTGGACGGAGCCATGAAAAATCAAATCGATCACTTTCTTATCGATAAGAGGCGCCACACGAACGTACTTGACGTAAGAACCTATAGGGGGGCGGATTGCGACTCGGATCATTTTCTAGTAGTGGCCAAATTAAGAGCCAAATTAGTAGCTGGGCAAAATAGTAAACGGGCGAGCAAAGTAGAAACGTTCGATATTGAAAAGCTACGGAACGGGATAGAACGAATTAAGTATCAAGTAGAAATAAGAAATCGGTTTCAGGTACTCGAAGAAGCGGATGCACCGACGGAGGTAGATGACGACCCGAACAGTCTTTGGGGGGATATCGAAAAAGCGATAAAACAGGCCGCGAATAAAGTGCTAGGTAGAAAGAAAAAGCCAAAGAGCAAACCATGGCTTGACGAAGAGTGCGAACTCTGGTTTGAAAGGCGCAAAAAGGTCAAATTAGACAGCGTACACAATGGAAACGATAGGGCCGTAGAAGAGTACCACAAAATAAGAAAACAAGTGGGTGTGATTTACAGGAACAAAAAGCGCGAATATCAAAAGAATCAGATTAGAAAAATAGAAACTAATAGTAAGGAAAATAACCCGCGCGAGATGTACAAAGGAATTAACGCTATTAGGAAGGGTTTCCAGAGTAGATCACAATTAATGAAAGATGAGGGCGGGAATCTCGTTACAAGCGAAAATGAACTGCTAAAGCTGTGGAAAGGATATTTTGATAAGTTACTAAACGTACATGAAAACTGCGAGGAAACGGGAGACGAAATCCACACTGCGGAACTCCATATGGAAGAACCGACCTACAAAGAAGTAGAAGCCGCGATCAAAAAACTAAAAAACAATAAGGCCGCGGGAAACGATTCTATACCAGCTGAATTGCTTAAATACGGGGGCACCGCGCTTACATTCAAAATTTTTGAACTAGTATGTGCTATTTGGAAAAATGAAACGATACCGGAAAACTGGAAAGAATCTATCATTATACCGATTTTCAAAAAGGGAGATAAGACAGATTGCAATAACTACCGGGGAATCTCATTTTTAGCTACCTGTTACAAAGTTTTGTCAAACGTAATACAGGCCAGACTCACACCCTTCGCGGAAGATATAATAGGAGATTATCAGTGTGGATTTCGGCGTAACAGGTCGACGAGCGTTCAAATGTTTACTATAAGACAGTTGTTAGAGAAAAAATGGGAATATTGCGAAACAATACACCAGTTATTCATTTCCAGTCTTTCAATAGCACCAATAATAATGTTGCAGTCTTCGTTTTCGCTGCTACTGATGTTGCCGTCAGCGTTATCTTCGTTGTTTCCTAGTGACGAATTTGGCTCGCCATCATCTTCCGTCGGCTCCAAATTTGAGTGTACCCTCCTGTAACATAATAATCATATAATTATAATTTATTGTATAATATAATAGAAAAAATAATAACGTTGAAAGATTTATATTTTAGTTAAGGTTTTAGTCTCGGTTTTAGTATGTAAGTTTATATTCATTTTTGTATTTTATATAATTGAAAACAAGGCTGCACATAAGAAATATTATACATAATCTTGAGAAATTACGATATATTGAATTTCGACGTTTCAAGTAAATAATAAATAGGGAACAGACATGATTTTTAAAACTTTTTCTAAAATAAAGTTAAGGTTAAATCTTACACAAAAGTACAAGAGTTACGATTTTTACTGCAATATTTGTTAAGTAATATTGTTTTGAAAATTCGGTTTGCTAATGATACGTTTAAACGATTGAGAGCTCACGTGATCAATATGGCGGCGTGAAGGATGAAAATACATATAGATGTATAAACGCATGCTAATTCTAATACATCCCTGATAGAAATGTTAACCAACGGTTTAGCATCCGTTCGGCAAATCGCAACGAGTTTGCCAACGGTTTAACCAACCGTTGGTTTAAAGTACTGTTAATTTCGTCACGAAATAAGAAATCCCTTAGCCAACTGTTCGTCCAACCGTTGGTTTAACATACTGCAAATTCCCGTACTACACTAGCGATCCGTTGGCCAACGGATCCTTAACCTTGAAATCACAAAAGTAAATTAAGTTACACATTAAAGTCATATATTCAAATTTGTAAAAAAACTAAATTGTTATTAAATTAGTGTTAGAAAATTATTTTTTGGAAAATTAATTTTGAGGTTAATTAAAGATGACGATTATAAAATCAATTCAAAAGAGGATAAGGTGATTCAAGGTTCCTTTGTAATTGATTTGAACAATTTTCTTCTTTCTTCGAAATTAAGTGCTTTGGAGATCTCAAAAGACTAGTCATGTTTCCAAGCTACGATTCAAAGGCAAAAGCACTGATTTCATCCGCATGCTCCAGAGGCTGACCACGCACATGTATAGCACTGCACTGTCCGCTCCAGACACCACGCATCAGACGTGGATACACACATACGCGCGCACACACACACACACGCGCGCGCACACACACACACACACACACACACACACACATACATACACACACACACATGTGTGTATAATACTCAGACCACGCGTACATGTTGACATAACCTCTCATTTCAAATAAGATATTTCTGAAACCTTGCGAATCAGATATTTTTGGAAGTCGAATATATAATATACTTTTTTATTATCCATGATTACGTGTATACGTAAATTAAAAATCTAAAAGCAATTAACATTTTTCATATTTAAATATATTGCAGTGTATTTTTTCCAACCGTTGGTAAACCGTTGGCTAACTTTTTACTTAGAATGTTTTCCCAACCGTTGGGTAACCGTTGGTTAATACTTTTCGTAACCGTTGGCAAAAAAAATTGCCGAACAATTAGTTGACAAGCCATTTTGGTTGGGTTATTTTCTACCAGGGATAAAATCACCCTATTGTTTTCTCCAAAATTATATATAGAGATGAGCGATAATGCTTGAAAATTAAATAGATTCATGATGACTGCATTTATGTACTCAAATGCCCGTACGTTAGGTTAGGTCTTTATCCTTCGAGCCGCCATATTGGAGAGCTGCCGTTTTAAAAACTACTCAAACATATGAATTTTTAATTAATCATATTAGGGCCAGAGGTACTAAATCAGCAAAAAATTGATACATAACGTATTCTTATGCTATTTTCTACTGTATATAAGTCTTTATATGTATATAGCAAAACCATGTCTGTTCCCTATTGTTTACTATACTTACATTATATAGCTATCACGAGGCTTCAAGAACATCAACCTTTGCATAAAAGGCCAGTCGTCTACTTGCTCAACGTCTGGCGCTTTTGAGTCACTTGGCAACTGCTCTTTTTTCAATTTACGCCGAAAACTATCCCGAAGATTCTTCCACTTGCTTTTGTAAATCTTTAATGTCCACCCTGGAACTAAAAACAAACTTATCATTTAAAGTTTCAAAGTTGTAAATTAAGAATATCTACAAGAATTATCATAAAATTTGATTCAAAATAAATATGCAGTAGTTAAGTATAAGTCAACTAAAAATTTAAAATAACAAGTGAAAATTCGCTTATTTGCAATTTAATTTCTTTGTTCAAAATCATTAATGCTGTATATTTGTATACACAATTTAGTAACATTACACTCTGTTATGCGCAAAAATTATATCATCTAGCTGACCATGAGATTTTCACCTTTCATTTCTTTATAAGAACAGAACTAATTATTACTAAAAAAAAAAAAAAAAAAAAAAAAAAAAAACAAGTAAAAAGTTGAATTGCGTTAGTCTTCGTAGGGGGCGACGACGTATAGTATAACAAAAATTCATTTCAAACTGTGAACTTGAAACAATTCCTAACAGTATACGACTTTATAAACTTAAACAAAATATGAATAATGACTAGAATAACGTATTTTTATTTTTAGTGTAAAAAATAAATCATCAATACTTAATTCGTTAATAAATAAATTATTTGTCTCATATTCTTCTATTCATAATATGTTCATATAATACGTATACGTTGTAATATGCTATCATGTCTAATCTACTATAGATATACAACCATAGTCATATATTATCAAATATAATTACTATGCGCATATGCGCATTTTGCACTCTTTTATAGCGAAAACTATAGTACATTGGCATTCCCGCTGCAAAGGCAACGGAGTTACAATATGTAGGTATATTCACGGAGCATCGCACTCGCTGCGAGTTTCATTGAGTTATCGCCAAAAACAAAAAACGAATTTATTTGGACAGCAGACTGAAACTCTTAACAAAATTTTACAGCGTTTTTTGCATAACTCGACAGTAAAGTATGTATGTATACTATATCCAGCGCTTTGCCTTTGCATGCCTTTGCATTTGAAAAATGTATCAAAATCATGTAATTCAAATGCCATTCCGCGAGATATTTATATATAAACTTACAAACTTTGTCAAATGATAGATAATTGCATTACGGAGGGCAACTATCTCTTGGTTTATGGTAATTTTGCTTTTATTGTTTGTTATAAGCAAATTAGTTACTTTTGTCGTCTGCTATTTTGTGGCGCAAAATCTGGATATGAATTGACTTTGAGACCCTCTTAAATTAAAGATAACTTTTTTGGTCGAAAAAATGAAAAATCGGATTTTATTTTTAAATTGTTAAAAAAATGTATTTATTACATTAAAATGGTTAAAAAATGTACAAATTTTTTTTCACGTATACATAGAATAGTCAGTAAATTTTAAAAAATCACTTTGGGGTTGAGCGGCCAGTGCAGAGCAAACTACTAGATTGGGACCTTTCTTTAAAAAGTGATGGGTCTTGTTATGAAGCATTTAATTGCCGATGGGTTGCCTGTTACACGAATCTTAGAAACGCCAATTAGAAACAAATTACATAACCTACAAACGCTTCTAACTGTTAGTGCTCAGCAGGTGGAAACATTAAAAATCATCATACTGGTAAAGAGCCAGCGCTCTATATCGTTATGCACTACTTCTTTCTTTACATTCTAAAAAGCACTCAAACGTTCATAATTTTCCACATTCTAATTAATACAAACCTAATCCCAAAATTTAATACAAAACTAGATACGATTGTTTTTAATAACCTTTTTACCATTCAAAATCAATTATTGAATTTCAAATGTTGGCACCATCTAAACCGGATATACATTTGTCGACAAATCACGTTCAGCGCTGACTTCATTAATAGGCTTCACAACATCCGGTCATCACTTCTTTTAGAGAGGATTAATTAAAAAATCGCTGCTTATTCCTTAGCACTTAGCTTCCTCCTATGCCGTTTTTTGTTATCGTAAAATGCAATAGTAGATTGTGCAAACACCGTATGAGTTGCGTATACTATTGCTTCTCCTAGAGGAAGCTTTACAATAGTAAAATTTTCAGTTTTAACTTCATAGAAACCAATTTTCAGCGGTTTTCAGCTTGGTATTGGAATTAGGCGGTACAGGCGACCTTCCGACGCGAGTTAGAATTCGGATTTTATAAAGCAGAGAATAACCTTAGTCGAAGTGAGTATGCAAAAAAGACTGTATATAACGTGAAATTTCTTTCGACACACCCACGATGCCTGATTAGTCTTCTGGATAGCATGCAGCGTTTAATTGTGCACCGCTATGGTCCCACCGAATACGTCGGCGCATAACTTTGAAAATTGAAGAGAAAATCGCCCAATATCGACCATCGCATACGAGGTATGTACAATAGCTTGCGTCCCCATTATCACAGTTTAGTTTCGGCGAAGAACAGCCTAGCTCCGCCTAGAACAAATCGGTCGGTTCACGAGATCCAGGTAACCCATGAGGACAAGACGGCGGAAAACTAAAAGTCACGCAATGGGAAATAAGCAAATACAGGATAACAATGGGGAGGAATTCGAGCCGATTTTCGTGAACACGGTGTTGATAGAATTGGAGGGCCGCGCGGTGAACGCACTCATTGACACTGGGAGTAAAATCGCGTGCATCTAGGAAGAGCTGTATGCTCGCAATATTAGCCTATCGAATAAATGCGCTAGTCTTCCTGTGACAAATCTCCAGGGTGGAAAAAAATCCGTCGGCACATCGGAGGAAGGAGGGCAACTGCGAGCTACAAATCTAAAACCAAAATGCTTATTAAACCCTGCGATGGAACAAGCAGTACAGAGCGCCAGCAACGCCGCAACCCACCATACGCCAATACCGAGCTACAGCCGAGGACGGGACTGAGTCAATCAGCTGTTCACCTGTTCTGGGAATTCACCACTTTTTTATGCTCTTTGTCCGCTTAGAAGCCTGTTTCGAGGGGCCAGATATTATGTACTTTGTAAAGCTCACACGTGTACAGCTTTATGCTGAAATCCGCATCGATTAAGAATATAATTACAGGAAAAGGAAGGAGAAATGTTGTAATATCTATATATATATAATACGACCCGTTAGAACGAAAACATGCTACCTAAAATTCTGCTAGGAAAACAGGCTACCTCAAATTCTGCCAGGAAAACATGCTAGCTTAGATCTTGAAGAAAAATCATGCTATCTCACGCAGACCAGAAATTTAAGTTGGCTGCTTTGGCGTTGAATTGATGCGACATGGATCATTGAACATTCACATTGAACGATTGAAATTGCGCAGATAAATAAACTTATAATATATTTTTCAAAAAGTAAGAAATCTTTCTGTCCAGGTATATAACAGTTAATTTTTTTTATTTCAACATATTTTAATTGATTTTGTTGAGTTACTGCAATAACGACAAAATTGTTGATTAAAAAAAATTATTTTTAAAGAATACTATGTTGAAAAGCGTGTATTACTTCCCGTTGATCGACAAAAAAAAATAATAGTGTATACCTTATCTTATCTCATATACCTTAATTTATAAAAATGTTACTAAAAATTATCTAACTTTTTCCATGCAAGGTTGCTTTGATATAAAAATTAATAACGCACTTTTATCTGCTTTAGATAGTTACTACTTTCAATAAACTTATCATTCTTTTTTACAAAATCTGCGATGTACAGTTTATTCTGAAAATAATTTTGTGCCTTATAAATGCGGACTCTACGGAGACTGCGATAAAAAGGATTATAGTAGGCCTTATTTTTTTTAATTAACAATTTTGTTGTTTATTGCACTAATTTTACAAAATTAATTAAAATTTGTTGAATGAAAAATAAAATAAATCAACAGTGTATCTGGACATAAATATTTCTTACTTTTTGAAAAATATATTAAGTTTCAAAAAGTTCATTTTAAGTGCGCGATTTCAATCATTCAATGTGTATTTTAACGCCACTGCAGTCAACTTAAATTTCTAGTCTTACTCGCTTTTGCGCGAGATAGCATGCTTTTTCTTCAAGATCTTAGCTAGCATGTTTTCCTGGCAGAATTTGATGTAGCATGTTTTCGTTCTAACGAGTCGAATAGTGTAAGGTGGCAGATTATTATTTTGCGAACAAGTAACGATAAGAAAAATCAGGGGTTACCTCACACCACTGTAGTTAATTTTCAAAGTTAATAGAAACAAATAGTTGATTAGTTGTATAATTAAGGCATAAACCTAGATTCTGCACGGTGAAATTCGGCAGCCGCGCACTGAACATATGTTTAAAAAATAAGATCATGTACTTTTGTTATAGATAGTTAATAATTACGATAAGATGATTTGGCTGGATTGAGTGGTGGGGAGGACATAAGTGCATCTGTGTGCCTCTCACACTATTAAAGTTCGCGCAGATCCGCAGCGTGCGAATATTAGAACTCAGGACTTTAGCGCATCGTCGCCGCAATAGATAGCGGCAAGATAATCCGGATCAGGAGCGAAGGAGCTCAGTTCGGAAAACTCCGACGCTTATCTCCGAACAGCACAGACGTCGACACGTCATCAGTGTCCCCTGGTTTCCTAGCAGCAGGCTCAGAAGTTTCGCGATTTTCAGTCACCCCGTTCGACACCTCGCAGCCGAATTCGTCAAATTTTTGGTCTCTCTTTCTCTCTCTAGTTTTCTGCATTCGCGGATATCCTCGCGCAAATTGTTCAACGTTCCTGCCCGCCGCACATCTCCAGGTCCACGCCAACCAAGGTTCTTGATTTGGGAAGGGTCTTGATGAAGGAAGAATTTGGTTTCATAGATTTTCATTTTGCAACGTAGTCTTTTTAAGATACTGTTTTATACAAAATCTCGGCGCGTATGGTAACTGGTTTTAAGAAATTTTGTTTTGAAGCTCCGTTTCTCGCTATTGTACCATCGTATTTTTTTAAGATACTGCTTTCGTTTTGGAACATCATTTCTCGCTCTCGCACTCGCTCGCCTACCCTTTGATGTGCTATATATTTTTTAACGAGACTAGAATAAAGAATCCTCGGTGCGTAGGGTAGGTTTTTGAGCTTGGGTTTTAGAATTTTTACTCGCAGTCGCTCGCCATCTACATTTCTGCCGACATATTTTTTTATAGCACTGTGTGGCATATATCCGCCTCTATGTCACGCCTATCCGTGGCATAAATAGTCCATTAATGCACCTCGGTACGCTCGGGCGCTAACTGCACGGTGCAAAAATGGACTGTTTAGGCCACGGATAGGCGTGACAGCGGATTTATGCTAGTCAGTGCTATAAAATAGCGTACGATACTCGTGGTATAAATAGTCCGATACAGCACGGCGTTTAGCTCCCTCGCTACGCTAATGGACTATGCATGCCACTTGTATCGTAATATTACTATTTAATCAATTTTCAAAATTTTAAATACTCTTGATGATTGAATTGGTATAAACGATGAAAAAGTGGGTCCCACTTTATCAGTCAACAAGATAATTATCGCAAAAATCATATAACTAGATTCTTCTATTACAAATATACCTATATAACTTATAAGAAAGTGAACGTGACTGGTATTATTTCTTAGAATGAATAAATAAATCATAAAATGAATTAATCATACATCCAATCATTTTGTATGGTAGTAAAAAACGATTAATTATGCTATTGTTTCCAAAATGGCAAGTCCACGTATGCTTCTCAGTTATATAAGAATGGAAGAAGCTATCTTTGCAATTTTTTTAGGCAAATCCAAGTCGATTAAAACCATTACTATACATAATTCCCGCGAAGATGGATCAAGTCGAAGAATACATAAATGCTCAGGATTTGCAAACGCAAGACACACTGTATGTGTTCGATGAGTTTAGCGACGAGATTGCCATAATGCACGGCAAGTGTATCGATTTCGGCTGCGGACCAAGTTTGGGTTCTCGTCGGCTACTATCGCGATTACCGGTTGATTCCACTATCATCGGTACGGTCTACTCTTGCATTCATATCAGATAATTATTTTCTCGAAATAATTACAACAATCATTTTGGACTCAAAATACACATATAATACTCATGCGAAAAATCGTTGCATTAATTACGGGTCTTACGAGATATTTTAATTTTAGTTGCAACCGCAGCCAAACCACTTATTCAATGTAATTCCACTTTGTGTTATGCAATCATTAAATGAGTAGGATTAATAGTTTCTTTGCACATATCATTCCAGGCGCTGACATATCCAAGAAAATGATCGAATTCGCGCGAACAAAGTTCGCCGACGAAGAGCGGCTTTCTTTCTTCGAGCTTGATATAACTTCGGAAAAACTTTCACCTCACCTCATCGGCGTTTTCCATAACGCAGTATCATTTTACTGTCTTCATTGGTGGCCAAACTTGGGTATGAGTGGGATAATTTTTATTTCTTAAGATAAAAGTTAAACATCAGTAACCTCTTTTTGGCATTTATGTAGGCAAGCCTTCGAAAATATCAACAAACTACTATATGGCCAGGAGGAAAAGCTTTAGTATTATTTGTAGCTAAACATGTAATTTATGAAACTTACCCTAAAATGTACGACTATCCAGAATACCAGGCTTACATGGAGGTAGCATGGAACATTTTTGAATTAACTGTATTACATATCGTCGCTCCCTACGAAAAGTAGTAGATTTTAGATTTGCCACGAAGAGTAGGAGATTTCAATTCTTGCCACGAAAAGTAACAGATCCCAGATCTTTTCCATATGAATAGTTCCATCATTAAAGAAAAAAAACAAATAGTAATTCGGTAGAAACTAATAAAATTCTAAAATCCTTAGAATTACCGAAATTTTTTTTTAATTTCATTATTTTAACATTTTTTATCGGAACCTTAAAAATAAAAAAATTTAAAATTTTCTCAAGTTCTTAAGTTTTCAATAAAAAATGTTAAAATATTGAAATTTAAAAAAAATTTTCGGTAATTCTAAGGATTTTAGAATTTTATTAGTTGCTACGGAATTACTATTTTATTTATTTTATTTTTGCTTCCTCCTAGAGAAAGCTTTGTAATAGTAAAATTTTCGACTTTGTCAAAAATAGGTTAGAAATCCATTCTGAGGTGTTTGGAGTTCGAATCACGTGTTTTTAGAAAATGTCCGTATGGATGTGTGTGTGTGTGTGTGGATGTGTGTGTGAGTGTATGTATACCGTAATATTTCTGAATCTAGTCTGTAAATGTCAATAAAATTTGATATGTATATCTATTTTGGAATTCTGAATTCGGGAAAATAAGTATTTTTTGAGTTTGCCAACTAGTTTTCGTTTTATGGCCATTTTTTTAATTTTGCAAAACTATATTTTGCGTTCTTTTTATCTTCCCATTGCTACAAACAATTCAGCTACTACGCATTTGAAAGATAATAAAATTACCAACTTTTTCCCGTTTGGCCCTCGGGATCGACCGCACCGTTTGGCAGAAAGTGCGAAAATGGTGAATTTTTTTGAAGAAGCCATATCTTTTGGAATATTAGAACCTCACGAAAGAAATCATGTTGATGGGTCAAGTATCAAACTATATTCCACTAAAATTTCAAGTGGTTTGACTACTTATTTTTTCAGTAATAAATCGAAAACTGAAAAAAATGAGTTTTCTATGTCCAACGTTTACGAGAGTAAAAAGACTTGAATACATTTGAAATTTTGGGAAAAGGTAGATTTTTTATGTCACTCGGCTAAGTTCTTTGCGCTGCTTTCAAAACCCTATGATTCTTGAGATATCAAGGTTTGAAATTTTTTTTGAAAATTTTTTGATTCCTTATATCTTTAAAACAATATAGTCGACTGCTTAATAAATTTTTTTGGCTATTTACCATAAAAAAAGCTATCTGCTGTTAAAATTTGAAACGATTTCATTGAGAGGTTCCTGAGTTATGAGCCAATCTCTAAAATCCGATTTTTTTCACACAGTTTTGCTTCCTCCTAGGAAGCTTTGTATAATAGTAAAATTTTCGACTTTGTCAAATATAGATTAGAAATCTATTCTGAGGTGTTTGGAGTTCGAATCACGTGTTTTTAGAAAATGTCCGTATGGATGTGTGTGTGTGTGTATGTGTGTGTGTATGTGCCCGTGCTTGATGCACTCCTTTTATACCTATTCCTTTGGTCACCCTATCCCTATAACTGACACTCCACCCGTATAACTGACACCCACCCTTATAAATTCTCATCTTTAATTTTGGTCCGGAAATTGCTGGATCCTCTTATTTAATGAAAAATGAGTTTCTTAATATTCAAGGTTGCCTATAAAAAGCAGTTCCCCCCCCCCTCCAAATAAGTTCAAAAAATCAAGTTTTGAAACATTCGAAATTACACATGAGATTTTGTAATAGGAAAACGTTATACGAGACGACGATTTATTCTTTCACTGACACCAATACGTAAACAATTAATTGTGCCGCGCGCTAACAGAATTCGCATTACCCCATGCTCAATAGCTTGCGGGAAAAAAGCACATTGCGCAAAAATTCGTGTGCACAAACTTTGCAAAACTTTTTTGGTAAAGTGTACGATACGAGTGCACAAAGTATAGGTCGCTCCCGCTCGAGCAAAGCAATAAGTAATATACTATTATGTAATTGAACATTTTTCTAAAAAGAAGAATGCGAATATTTAAATCAAAGAATGAGGTGATTGTCCCATGTAATTATCTTCCACTATAGCAGAATAGGAGGAAGCTAAGTGCCAATGACTTGGCAGCGGTTTTTTTCTTTATAATGATGGGACTATTCATATGGAAAAGATCTAGGATCTGTTACTTTTCGTGGCAAGAATTGAAATCTCCTACTCTTCGTGGCAAATCTGAAATCTACTACTCTTCGTAGGGAGCGACGATATATGGCATTAGAATAGCACGAATCGATATTGTTTAATAATTTATAAAACTTTCATTTTGATTTAGGATTATTTAAATTTTATACCTTACTTCTACAATCACAACAACGCAAGAGGAGCATTAAAAAGAATGATCGAAGAATCAGGCTTTGAAGTCCTACATTGCAGTAATCGAGAGAGAACATTTATTTACGAAAATTGGGATATCATAAAAGGTAAGCTAAAAATATATCAAGGTTTATTCTTCTAAAAGCATGGTCTACTTATATCCTTTGCTAGCTTTGCTATTGGTATAGTGGTATTGTAATTTTTCACAAACGGCCCTAATAAATACTGACCTACACGATAGGAAAGAGCAGATGAATGGAATTTCGTGTGTGATCGAAAGTTTTTTTTTCTCTGTCAACGTTTAACCACGTGCTCTAGTGAGAGAGACATCACCGCGAGACATTTTTTGCACGCAATGTCATCGCTTTTTCCACTCACTCTTATGATTGAACGTTGATGAACTGCAGTACTTAATAAATAAATTTTTAATTCCGCTGAAAATTTGAGTATTTTAAAGCTCTTTAATATCATGTAATTCGATGATCCTGAGAATAAAATGCGATTCATTTACTGTTTATCACGTGGTTTGAAAAAACTGCAAGTGCCACTATCCAAGGGTGAAGTAGAAGTGGGTCGTGTTCTCCAAGTAAATTTGAATAATAAGATATTTAATATGAAGATCATGTTTTTGCCCTAAATCCTTTTATCAAACGAATGCCTGAGGACTTACGGGAAAAATATAAGGAGGATTTTTTGCGGGAACTAAAGAATTCAGAATATGCATTTCTGAAGTCTGGCAAGGAATCATCGAAACAGCTCAAAATTATGGATAAATACAGTCTGATTTTGGCGTATTTTATAAAGCCAGCAGTCTCCGAGAATTGTAAATAATACAACAGATGAGTCTTTTAGTTAAGGTTTGGCTTAGAACTGATGATTCTATCGTGTAGGGCAGTAAAAAAAAGCTTCAATAATCAACCAAGGAAATTTTTTTTACTTATAGGGTAGTTAATTAATTTTAAAAAAATCGCTTTAGGGCAAAGTGGCCCAGTGCAAAGCAAACCATCAAATTATCATCCTCTCTTAAAAAAGTGATGGGCTTCAAACTGTTAATGCTCAGAAGGCGGAACAATTTTAAATCTTTCTATAAAGATATAATTGATATGATTGATAAGGAGTTAGATTTTCTAGTATATTAAAAAATTGCTACTAAGTCCTTAGCACTTACCTTCCTCCTATTCCATTTTTTGTTATTGTTTAAAATGCAATAGTAGATTGTGCGAACACAGCACGAGTTGCGCATACTATTGCTTTCTTCTAGAGGGTAATAGTAAAATTTTCAGTTCCGCTAAACTTTCATAGAAACCTATATTTGGAGGTGATTGGAGTTCGAATCATGCATTTTTAGAAAATATCCGTGTGGATGGCTATGGTTAGTTCTTAGTGGTCACTTCAAACGTTAGATGTCACCAACCGCATTGTACCGGCCTCCACTATAATAATGACTAACCGTCCTCTAAATCTAGTGTAAGTATTACGTGCGCAAAATGACACGTTCACATTTCACATTATTCAGGTAGGCAAAATGAAACACAGCTGCTACTCTTGCATGCGCATATTATTTTCATATAAGATGCAAATTCGTGTCAATTTCTGAGTAAAACCAGCATGATCACTATATCTTACCGTTAACGTAGTAGCTACAACGCATTATAAAAATCAAGAGCCTCGACAGATCCTCGGAATAGATTACCGTAACGAGTGGGATTTCCCGCGTGCAATAAAGCTCGCATCTGGCACCCGCACCCCTGTAATCCTATGTTGTAAAACAATCGGCGCACGCTTATGCACTTCAAAAATCCTGCGACTATACCTGCTCTATAGATCAGCCTTTTACACCCCCCAAAAAGGGAAAAACCATACAGCCTTTTGTCTCCGCCTCGGCTACGAAGAAGTGGCCTATCGGAACCTTTTATTTGCTTTAGTTCACACCCTTCGCTCGTCGAAGCGAAGCTTTGTGAATCTTCTGAAATCGAGAGGAGACAGTTATCGTGCGATCGTCCGAGCGACCGGTTCATTTCCAAACATAAAAAAATTCATGACATAGAGATTTAATTTTGAAACAGTCGATCAAATCCATCAAACAAAATGATTACGACTCGCGAATTCATGGAGAGAATGGAACAGTTGGAAAAAGCCGTAAAAAGCGGGATGCACTATATGATTGAAAGTCTACTGAACATCGAAAGCTTTAAATCCACACTGATAGATCTCGATCGATCTTTTGGCCAGTGTAACCAAGTAAATCTGATTAATTTAGCATTGCTCAAGAACAACAAGACGTCGTTGAAGCTTCTACTGGAATATGGTTTTAATCCGAACAAATGCTTGGACGACGAAAGCAAAGTACTGCCGCCGCTGTGGTATGCCTTCGTTAAGCGACGAGCAAAGCTTGCCAAGATTCTCGTAGCCTTTGGGGCTAACGTGAACCAAGAAGCTGGTGATCGACAGGATACCTATGATTGTGAAGGTAAGCGGGCATAAATTGTTATTCATAGTAATTAAACTATATACGTGGATAAATTATAATTACGTTATGTTTCGTTTTGTTAGAAAAATACTTAGACTAAATCAATGCTCGATAAATAATTGAATGCTGTGCATTCTATAAAATAATAGTTTGTTTGAATACTTAATTAAAAGCAATGCTTGTTGTAGCTATACATCCGGCAGTTCTAAAAAAATAATTAAAAATTGCTATACCTTTACATTAAATATTTTTTTACTGTAAAAAACATTCATAAAAAAAATATGCCGAGAATGACATTAAAAAAACAAATATAGATAGTAAACTATAACTTAAGACTTAAAATCCAATTTCAGCTACTCCGCTACACGCAGCCGTACAGATAATCGCTTACCGCGATTTAGTGACGCACTTGCTGGCCAGTGGCGCGGACGTCAACGCCGTAGACAGTAAAGGCATACCAGTCCTGCAATACGCCTTCGACTCACGAGAAGGAAACACCAGCCTGGTGCGTCTTCTTCTGGAAAACGGCGCCAAAGTCGCCCTTCTCAAGAAGCCGATCCTCCTTGAAGCAGCGTCGCGAAGTAAACTAGAGGTGGTACAACTTCTCCTGGCACATGGAGCCGATGCTCTGAACGTCAGGGATGAGTATAAGCAGGGCCCGATGCATCACGCGGCTGTCGCTTATCGGAAGAACTTGGAAATCGCGAAGCTGCTGTTGGAAAACGGAGCAGAGGTGGATCTGGTCAACGAATCGGGAGAAACACCACTTCATCTGGCTGTTGCGTCAAAACGAACGAGTCGAGAGGATAGCACTGAAATGGTAGGGTATTTTTTTACTTCGATTCATACATTAAAATGCAAACTAATATTATTACTTTTTGCTCAAGTTGTAGGACTCGACATGCATTTTTTTAACGATCAAATTTATAGTTTTCAAAATACAGCCTAACAGCTGCAGCTTTTATTACAAATTTAACACAACATATCGTTCTCAACGTGACCAAGAAAATTAATAAAATATTATTTTCAATGCAGATTGAATTTCTTCTGGACAACGGCGCGGAAGTAGACGCGCGAGCACGCGATGGCAAGACGCCACTGGTCTGTGCGATAAAACGCGGCGATTCATCGATCGTCAAGCTTCTCCTAGAAAAAGGAGCCGATGCAAACGCCGTCGTGGACGTAGGCATCACAGTTCTGCATCTGGCCTGTCTGACCGGAAACAGCGACGTTGTTGGTCTTCTGCTCAAGTTTGGCGCGAATTTCTCTATCATAATGGGAGACACGATAAACCAGAGAATCAGAACAGTCCTGCTGAAACACGCTGTAATGCTTGTGGCTGAGAAACGGCCGGTTTGCGAGAGAAGCTTGCGCGAGCTTGACTATGAGAAAGACTTGATCTTTCGGCTGTGCATCTACTCGATGAAGAAGATGAGAAAAACTAAAGTCAATGGCTATAATGTGACATTTTACGGGGTTTTCTCGGCAGATGATGAGACGATGCTTGACTTGGTGCAGGATCGGGAATTCACGAGAGCTTTCGAGACGTACGATGATCTGGAGAAGTTGTTCCCGTTGTATGGGAGTGATTTGAAAGAAAAGTTCAGAGAAGCCAAAAATGAATTCGAGATGCAGAATCCGTTTATGAGTTGTGTAAATGAAATTTTGAATGCTTTTGATAAAATCGACGAGGAAAACGAACGAATGTAATGCTCTTTATGTATGGAAGAATATTTTTAATAACATGTTGTAATTTGTATGTTTATAGGGTTTCATCTTTTGATTTTAAATAATATTATAAGTACAATGAAATTGTATAACGTGTTAATGTGATTCAGATAAATATTATTATGAAGTGTATGTTTGTTTACCTTTTTATTTACGATCACATAAGGAATTCTACTTAAAAATGACATCTTTTCTCCAAAAAACGGTGGAAAAAAATGTTGGGGCACGTGCCCGAATCGCTTATTCTATGTCAATGTGTAGAAAAATTATATCGCAGTTACAGTAAAATCACATGGAATTGTAAAAAACATCTTGTAATTTTCACGAAATCATCATATAAAATAATTCATGTAGTTTCATGTGTATTTTTATAATTAATTGCTGCTAGTTTTTTTTTACAAATGAAAATCATTATTT
The DNA here is from genome assembly GCA_012977825.3 of Pteromalus puparum. Taxonomy (NCBI): domain Eukaryota; kingdom Metazoa; phylum Arthropoda; class Insecta; order Hymenoptera; family Pteromalidae; genus Pteromalus; species Pteromalus puparum. The sequence continues at coordinate 11,306,503 of CM053172.1, read as the reverse complement.
TACGTTGTTTGATCAAAAGCGGGAATATAGTTTTTTATTAAAAGATCACAATCGTTTAATTTTTAATAAAGCGCTAAGTGTATAGGAAGACTCGTCGTGATTTATATTTTTATAAAGACTTTATCGATCCGATCAAAGTACATCCGCTCCGTTTGCGAGTTCTCGTGCTACTCCTGAGCAATCGCATCCAGGGCTTCGTCTCCAACACCGAAAAACAAAGAAACTCTTCGTCTTAGCAACGCATTTCACTCCCCGGCATCGGCCTACGCGCCAAATCGAACATTCTTTGAAATCTCGATCGGAATTAAAGTTTTTTTTCGCGCTCGAGACAGCCGGACCACGAAATAACCTGTTTATTTCGCGCCGTTGCAGCGCGGCCCAACAGGAGGTTATGCGTTGCGAATCTATTACCTATAATAATTATCGCGACAATCCACGAGCCAATCCGCCAGAGTATGCACCTCGTCAAGAGTCCTGTATTTTTTCGATCGCGTGTCGGCCCCAGTGACACTATTTCTCTCTGTGCACGAGGCGACTAGCCTCGAAAGAGTCAACACTGGTCAACGTCTCTGCTTTGTACTAGGGCATCGTGAATTCTTGCACGAACCACGAACCTAATGTTGGAATTCAAATATCTCGTCATGTAGTACTTCTTAACTTCTACAGTGCTTTTAGTCACCGACTAAATTTATCTGTCATTGTAACGATATTTTTTAATCGTCAAATAATAACGTTAAAATCAATAAAATAATTAAAATCATAATGGGTTCATATATATTTAATTTACACTAGAGAAACTCTAAAATTGCATCTTTTATGTTTATGCTACGAATAGGGAACAGACATGATGTTTAAAACCTTTTCTAAAATAAAGTTAAGGTTCAATCTTACACAGAAGTACAAGAGTTACAATTTTTACTGCAATATTTGTTAAGTAATATTGTTTTGAGAATTCGGTTTGCTAAGCAAGTGAGATTTTTTTTTTTTAATTAAAATTTTTATCGCATCAGTTAAACGTTACGCTCAAACTAGCTAAGGATATCCGTCCAATGTCCATACGTATCGTGGTCGATATACCGAGCGCTTATCCCCTATCGTTTATACGGATTTTGGGTATTTCCAGGATTGGTCTACACGTTTATTACCGAGCTTTTATTGTCACTCAATGGACTACCGCTTTATTATACGGCTATACTACTTAATCCAACCAGCCGACGTCAGACACTCCCCGGTTTTTCCCCGATCGGGCTCGACGCTGACAGGTATATAGAAGAGCCCAAATAGTGCGTCTATAGGTATATCTTTTACTGCACTACCTGGCCCTATCTACTCAAGCAGTCCTCGCATTTCACATCTCTCACTTTTACCCACCTTTTGAGCAAGAACCAATTTTGTACTCTTATTTATTTATGAAATTGTAGTCTTTGGTCCGCCCGCGCAAAGTCCAATACGTCCTCTCCATATCCGCGATTGAGCGATTGCAGTACAAACGAGTGAACATAAGAATGAAAACATAATTAACGATAACAATTATAGCGTTTGCTAGAAGGGAATAAGGGAAGCACTTTATGCGTTGTATACGAACCCGACAATGTTGGGTTCGTAAAATTATTAGAACATTGTAACACAATTTTTTAAAGGAATTATAATTCGTTTTGTGAAAGAATTTCGTGATTCAACACACTGATATAAATCATATATTTTTAAATGTCTAACATTATTAATTATTACGTTTACTTTCTATAGAAAAGCAGTCAATGAAAAATAACTATAATATCGCTTTGAATTACTCTAACTAATTTGCGTATTGTATATTTTTGTTAAAAATTACCATAAATCTCGGCTAATAAAAAATTGCGATTCTTGAATCACAAATGACTCTTTATTTGTTAGGCAACAAAATTTTACATGATATAAAGTTCTCCAAGATACATCAAATCATCGCTCCTAACGAAAACTAGCTCATTTCGGCAATTCGCTGAAAGGCTAACACATTTGTACTCCCGAGCACTGTGAAAATTTAAACTTAATTTCAATCATGATAGCGTTTTCAACGAGTTTATCACCGAAAATATAAATATGAGTTTTTCTCAACATCTGACGTGAGAAATCTTAAATTTTCTAAGTTCACAGTCCTCATCGTGTATTCTTTTTTAAATGTTTAAGACTCAGTATAGAACCGACTTCTTATTGAGAAAATGAGAAACATATGACTATGACGAAAATATCGCGGCTGATAGCTTGCGATATTAATTTTATCAAACATAATTTAACGAGACTTTTTAATTTATAACCTTTTAATTTTTGTATGTAATACGCAAACGATTTTCGCGTTTTTGTTGTACCTATTGTAATTGGGCCTCTATTATATGTAGTGACTCTCTTTTTGATATGCCTGCTTTTATTTTTTTTTCCACATTTGAAATAATTTTGAATTCATTGTATATATTTCAAATATCTTCCAACAGGAGCGTGGTTGCCCATGCCAAAAAATAGTAATGTCAGATCCACTTAATAAATACAAAACAAAGCAAAGAAACCGCTGCTATCTTAATTAGCAGTATGCTTCCCCAAACCGTAGAAAATGTAGGTATTACATAATTACTAAAAAGCTATTGATTTCTATAATATTTTGAATCCTTACCAGAGTTATGGTGGTGACAAAATTTGAAAAAGAAAAATGTATTTTGCATAAATCAGACACATCAGTAAAATCATAACGAGTCGGTAATGCGGCTCTAAAATTTAATCAGTTCTAAGTTAGGACATAGTCGAAATGCATGCTAAATTTTAGCTTATATGAATCCTTTCCAGAGTTATCGTGCCGTAACAAAATTTGAGAAAAAAATGTATTTTTCAAAAGTTAGACATATCATTAAAATCAAAACACGTCAGTTAATTGTCCCCAAAATTTAATCAGTTCTGTGTTAAGACATAGTCGAATTGCATACTAAATTTCAGCTTATCAAATGGATCCGTTCCCGAGTTATGGTGGAATCAAATTTCGAGGAAGGAAATATTTTTTCTTTAAGTTGGACATACCAATAAATTTAGAATAAGTCGGTCAACCGTCTCAAAAAATTTATTGAGTTCTAGGTGAGAGCATAGTCGAATTACATCCTAACTTATTGCTCATCATATCAACCCTTTCGAGAGTTGTGGTGAGGACAAAATTTGGTCGACACATACGTACAGACACATATACATACATACATACATACATACATACATACATACATACATACATACATTTATTTAAAACGTCCTTTTTCGGACTCAGGAACCTCAAAAACGTCTATATATATCATAAAAATCTTTGATTTGAAAATTTGTATCGTTATAAAGCTTTCTTTTTGATTTGCCTAAGAATTGTACAGAAATAATTGACAAATACAGTTTAAAAAAATACATATAATCAAATTTAACAATACATTTTTTTTAAATCTTACGCAACAATACTATGATTAGTTATTCGACGACTTCTATAAGATCTCGAATGATTTCCTTGATTGCGTTTCCGTATTCTGGATCACTGTTCACTAGCGGTACGACAAATTCCGCCCTATTGTCAAAAACGTATCTCTTGCAACTGGCTGGGTCTCCCAGAATTTTATTCAGTTCATTTTCTGGCATCAGCAAACCCGGCAAGTACGTAGCTGCGAAAGCGACACCAAAAAGTTTGTATTCTTCATAGGTTTTCCAAATCTCTTCAAACTCGGGTATTCTCAAGCTCAGATCACTTTGCTCGAGTGTCTTGCGAAGCTCCGAATGATAGTGTTCGATTAGTTTACGTTCGTGTGTTTTTCGCACCTCCGGAGCACAGTTTATGTACAACATCATCTCCAAATCGATAACCGGAGAAGTGTATCGAAGGCATTGATAATCCACCAAAATGCACTTTTGTGGATTACCACCGTTCAGCATGTAATTGTTTTTCCAAAGATCTCCGTGATTAATCACGTTGATTTTATTCGGCGAAGGCCTTGCAGCCACGATAAGAAACTGACGAAACTTATCCATATTCGGAGATTTTAAACCAAATACCTTGGCTAGATCGGCTACCATTGTTAAAGTAACGTCCAGAAATCCTGACACTATTTTGTTATCTTCGTGAAATATTACGTCCTCAAAGATTGTTGGATCCACTTCGTTCAGAGGCTTTCCAAGCTCTTTCTCCGCCAAAAGGGAGGATGCGTGAAATCGCGCAAGAGTTGATGTGAGACACTTCATATTATCATAGTCCTGAAGTTTTAATTTTGACATCGAGTAGCCGATCAGTCCAAGATCTTCAAAAAATAGCATGTCCTTCGTCGATAGCCAGCATTTTGGGGCGAAAGAGTCACCTTTGAAATGTTTTAGCATAGATGGAACGATTTTATTGAAAAAATGTACTTCTCTCAGAAACAGCGACAAATCTTGAAATGCTGAAACTTCTGGATTTTCCACGTCTAAAGAGTGCGCTGCTTTTAAGAAGAAATTGTAAAGTCGAACTTGCGCATCGTTGGGTAATTTGTAATTTACCGCAAGTGCGTAGTGAACAGCGACGTATCCTTCTTTCACTTCTGAGTAAGGTCGAAGTTTATAATCGACAATCTGCACTTCAGGACCAACTGCATTGGCCATAGCAAGATGGACATTTTTGTCGAGAACTTCATTTTTCTTGCCCAACGCCATATTTCTAAGCAACTATGAGGATACTGTCTTTCGAAAGAATTTACTGTTAAACTGTCTGCCTCGTGCAGGAATTTCTTAACTGAGTCGTAGTCTTATCTCCGAACAAATAGAAACTCGCAAAGCTTTGATAAGAATAAATGATGAGTATAAATACTTGCTTATCTAGTTAACACTTTGAAATTTGCGCTTGTCATTCAATGCCGGTTTTCCAGAAGCAATAGATATACCTTGCACCACATTTCAAAAATCATGATTAGTTTGCATAATATATATCGATGCGTGACTCCGAGGTTAAACGATGAGTTTTATTGGAAAAAAAAATTTTTCAAGATTGATTCTATTTCTAGTTTTATTTATAAATATCACAAAGATTACAAACAGAATAACGCCATATCTTCTATATTAACACTATTATGATACGATAAGATACACTATTAATTACACTTTTAAGATACGTTAGTCATTTGATATCTTATAAAATTTCATTAGTCAAGTTATAAAATCGCTGCTAATTCTTTGGCACGTAGCTTCCTCCAACTAAATTTATAGTTCCAATAAATAAAATATTGTTCAAATATAAAGTATAACAATTATGCTTTTTAAAAATATTTTCCATCTTAATTATTTTGCTGAAGGAGCAATATTTTTAATAATATACTATGGTAATCAGAAAGCCATCGACAGCCGAACGCCTGACTGGTGACGTTTCAACCCAAGGCTGGCCTGACTCGAGACACAAGAGTAACAGCGACGAAGAGGATTCGGCCCCACACCCCCGAGATTTCCTCTCTTAGCACTGAGCCAACGACGCACTACCCTGCAATCGCGCTGACTAACTGTTAGACGGGCGCTGTTCTCGTCTACCACCCGTCATAATAAATCATGTAATCTTCAAGAAAAAATTTAAACCTCTCAATATTTTAAATACCATAGGGTCCTCATAACCTTAATAAAACTATGAATTTTCTCAAAACATTCTGAACGTTAGTCAGCGAGTTATAAGGTTAGTTATACAGGGTACGTACACAGTACACATTTGAATCTTAATCTTAATTCTTAATCTTAATATCTCTAACAAACGTCTAACCTTAGAAAATTGAGCGCGCGAAGCGCGCGTTGGATTTAGCTAGTCTTTTAAACTAATCGGTTTCATAAGCTGCAAACAGAACTTAGCCGAAGTAAGCAGAAGATCGATCGTTTTCCAAAATTTGAACTTAATTAAAGCTTTTTTACTCCCGTAGCCGTACGACATAGAAAAGCCATTTTTTTTTATTTTTCGATTTTTATGTCAAAAACTAGTCGCCAAAATAGCTTAAAATTTTTAAGGGAAGTAGATACTATCGTTTTTTTATTATCATGATTTTTTTTTAAATGTTTGACAGTTTAGTTTTGGAGATATTAAATTTTTTCTCGACCGATTCTCCTCATGTTCACGGCCACTTTTCATCTATTTTAACGTATTTTATGGAAAAATAAAAATAGAAGATTTGTAGCTGTGTCTGTCTAATTACCAATTCTTTTTTAAAAAGTTCAATCGGACGATCACACAAGCATCCGCCCTCCGCGAAAAAATCGCTAAAAAAATTCAAATGACGATTGTGGAAAAACTATTCTGACGACATGATCAGGAGTTTGCACACATCAAATACATATAAATAGCTACCTGTGTGCAAAGTTTAAGTTCTTAATATTAAAAGGAGTTATGCATTTATAAAAAAAGCGTCGATATTTCCGGTTTTACCGGCATAACTTTGGTTCTAATTGACCGATTGGATCAATCGAACTCTCATTCTCTTCGTAATAACGAAAAGTATAGCTATTCGCTCCGAACGTAGATTGGGAGGGGATAGAAAACTCGAAAGTAGCGCTCATGGTGTCCACAGCAGACAGCTGCTCCCGGAGTGATTGCTATTGCTAGCATTACAATTAAAGTTAAAAAATGGGCCACACTAATTTTTGTATAGTGAACTGCAAAAATAATGGTATGAATAGTAAGGTTACATTTTATTCTTTTCCAAAATCCAGCCACAGAATCGATCAAAGAATAAAATGGATCGCAGCTGTGAAGAATCATAACCTTACTTTTTGATATGAGTAAACAAACATACTCGTTTACTCAGCTGTAAGCAGTTATTTAACATTTTATTTTATTTTTTGTAGTCCTGATGGATCATCGTGGACTCCTAAGAGATCCGATTACATGTGCAGTGAACATTTTGTTGAAAATAAGTGGTCCAGTGATCCGTTAAGTCCTAGCTATGTTCCTACAATATTTCCTGCTATATACAAAAAAAAAGTAGTAGAAGAAAAGAGCAGAATAGCCAGATTTACTCGTTTCATAGAACGAAGAAAAAAACAGAATTGTTTATCAACTTCAGTGAAATCAGATCACGTGTCAACTGCACTGAACATAAAACAATTATCCAACCCAGTATTAGATATAACGATGCAAGTTAGTGATGAACAAATTAATGACAGGATAGATAATGTTCTAACTTATGAAGATAAGGAGTGCCAAGTGGAAATATTCGTAGATTCAGTGAAATCAGAAAAAACATTCACATGTATTCGATACATCAGCTATGACAATCATAATGATGTTCAAATACAGACAGATATTGAAGAAATTACTCCTGTCTTCATAAAGCCAACACAGAAAAAATATAAAAATAAAAATTGTGGTACACCACAAAAAATATATGTAGACCGTGCAGTTGGATCTGACGACAGATTAGATGAAGTTACATCTGCAATGAATTGTATTCGGTTTTCATGTGTAAAAGACGATCAACAACTTTTAGATTTAGCTGGAGTCAAATTTGCTAATTTCAAATTTTTGTTAAAAAGATTATCAAAGAAGCCAGCCGAAAATTGTAAAGTTTCACAACAAGAGAGACTTTTCATATTTTTAATTAAAATTAAAACTGGATTGACCTTTTCAGCTATTAGTGCTTTGTTTGGTGTACACCGAGTTACAATATCAAGAATTTTCTTTTCAGTGCTAGAGGAATTAACCGCTGCAACAGCAAATTTAGTGTTTTGGCCAGAAAAGGACGTAATTCAAGGGACAATGCCACAGTGTTTCTATCCGGATTATAAAGATACTCGAGTCATCATTGATTGTACGGAGTTTAGAATCGAAGTACCATCAAGTGTTGAGAATCGAGTGTTCACATATTCACATTATAAAAAAGGCTTTACGGGTAAAGCTCTTATAGGTATTACCCCTTCCGGATTCATTAGTTTTAAATCTAAAATAGCCGGAGGAAGAAAGAGTGACTCCCAAATTACAATAGAATCTGGATTGATTGATCTCTTAGAAGATGGAGATACTATATTAGCTGATAAAGTGTTTCCAGATATCCGACAAACCATGGATGCAAGTGGCAAAAAAATGCTTCTGGTTATGCCACCATTTCTACAAAATAAAGAGCAGTTTGATAAGGAAGAAACTGAAGCCACGTACAGCATAGCCAGAATTCGGATTCATGTTGAAAGAATAATGCAAAGGTTGAGAACTCATTTAATTTTAAATAAATTTCCTGCCTCATTGTTTCACTGCGTAGATGATATATTACACATATGTTGTGTTTTGGTCAACTTACAACCACCTATAATCAATGAAAAGAATATGATTGATGAATAAAATNAAGAATATTATTGATGAATAAAATAAAACAAATTTTTTACTTTAAAATAATGTATTGTGACAACAATTTTGTTATAAAAAATAATGTGACTTAAACTAATTTTTTAAATAAAATGACATTTGTAATATCATTACTTTTGTACTGTATTGTAATATTATTGATACAACGCTTAAAACAATATCTTTGGAAACGCTTAAATTTTTTTTAATCATTCTTAATTAGTATTAACAATATTCAATCCTGTAAAACAACGAGTATCTGTATTGTTTTTTTTTTTGCATGATCTGCTACATCTTTTTCTTTTCTAGTTTTCTCATATAGTTTAGGCAAATAATGTTGGAAATAAAAATCTTCACATTTTGGAACAACCGTTTTTAAAAATTTTTCATTCCGATCAATCGAAATACATATACTCCCATTTGGAATTGGTGAGTATAAAAATAGATCACAATTTGTTAATCCAGTTATATATAACTGAATCTGGCATTGCGTGTAGTATACTGAACTTGTCCTCAAAACAACTTTCGAATCAACTATTTGTAAATAATTAACATTACATTCCTTTGCTTCAAAATCCACAATAGCTACTTTTTCACAACTACTTGGACACTTAAATTCTACTATTTTAATAATCTCATTATATTTTACAACAATACTATCAAGGCTAACGCATAGCCATGGCTGTGTTTCACAAATAATAACACCTGATTTTTTTACAGACATACTGTACAACCTTTCATATTCTTTAATAGCATTTGGCTCATTTTCAGTGCCATAACGAAGAGCTGGCGTATTAATTTTCTTTGGATACAGTATCTCTGAGACTAGCTTTTCGACAGGCTTCTTCTTTCTAGTTTTGATTTCATGGACATTCTTACTTGCTGAAATTCGTAGATTCCTTATCTCAAACCACTTATTGCATTTCGACTGCTCAATCGTATCACAAAAAAACTGAATTATCTCTTTTCTTGATCGAACAATCTCTTTTTTATAGAAATCTTCTATTTCTTTGGAAATAATTTGAGTTTTCACATAAACTAATTTATTTTTATTTAAGCCAAAAAAGGTATTTAAAAATACTGCACATTCTTCTTGCTGAAGCTTAACTTCGACTGTTTGTAGCATGAATGACATCAATTGTCTAATAGCTTTACTATCTTTGTCCTTTTCACGCTCAAGCAGAATTATTTTTAATGCGGAGGGTCCTTCCAATTCAGAGACATCCACTTTATTGCACTGGATTACTGTAGAATTCTTTTTAGGTGGAAACATTTCTGAAAAGTACTTTCCCTTACAGTACTTTTGTTGGACTAACGTCGCTGACTTGGTTTACCCCATTGTTGCTCGTAGTCTGTCTTGGATAAGCTCTCTTCATGATTGACGTAATAGATTAAAGCTGCTATGTGCTTACACTTTCCACTCTGGTTATATACACATGTACATGAGACACCTACCACTTGGCAAGCAGTATCTATCTAAAATAATATTTTGTATTCGAATTACACTTTTTCATTAAAAAAGAAAGTAGAAACACAGTAATTATAACAATGTTATATTTAAAACTTACAAAATATATATCTAACACTCGTAAATTTACAAAAAAATTTTTGAAAGTGTACTACGGTAATACGAGTGAAACCCTACAAATTAATCTCAAACAAAAATTATTGTCAGGGGCAAAGAGGAGTTCTGACAATAATTTTTGTTTGAGATTAATTTGTAGGGTTTCACTCGTATTACCGTAGTACACTTTCAAAAAATTTTTTTTAAAACTTACATCTAATTTGGTAGTATATGGAGTGGCCTGTGATGTATTATACTTTTCGCGCCCATAATACACATGCTAATAAAACTAAGTTCGTTCGTTTATTCGTCCTAAGAACGTGTAATACGTTCGATTTGAGTAACGTGACTTTATAATTAATTAAATTCGAATAAATAAATAAATAACACTTCCTCTCTGCGTTTTCTCGGGCTTGAGACCGTCAATAGGCCGCATTAAAAGTGCTTGAAACTTAAAAATCTCGCGCAAGAAAATCCGTGCGTTCATTTCCACGTCTGGAGACCGACTGCATTTTATGCCCGTTGCAGTCCTGCGTCTCTCTCCTCCCTCGGTCCCCTTTTTCTTAACAAAGCTTAGCTTGTTCTAGAAAACACATGTTGCGACGCGTACTCTCTCTCCCCGGAAAAACACTTGGAAAGCAGTTAAATTCCAGAGTCCCGAATCACGTAGAACAAAGGCTTATTCTTTCAGCTTCTAAACCGAATATTTCACGACCAAGCTTATATTTTGAGAATTCATATTTAAAAATTATTATTTATTTAAATATTCGCGCGTAAAGATACGTGACGTATATTATTACGTTACACCTGCACAGACGTTTGTCTGATAACTTGAGCTTGAATACATAAACTCTGCCCACTTTTTCGATGCCCTTCAACGTTGATAACATGATGGCTATTAAATAGCGCTGTTCCCTTTGGAACTGTTTCTGGTTGAAACTGAATGTCATGGGTAATCTTTTCAAATCCTGTCTTGATAATTATATCCATGATAATGATTGGAACACGATAATCATAGGACAGTTGAGCTGTAAAAGGTATTTAAATTTAATAATAGTCATTTTTATGATCATTATTTTATCAAGTTTGATTTAAAATTTTAACATTAGTAGAGTTAATATAAAATAATCATATATACTCTTTAGTATAGGTAAATATAACCTTCAAAATAATCACACTAAACTCTTGAGTTTATGTATTTTATTAAAATATACTTACGTGTTCGAACATAGTAGATCATGTACGTTTGCATTCCACGTATGTATAGTAAAAATTAAACTAAAAATCAAGTTGATTTTTACATTTATATAATAATAAAGATCTGCTCCGCTTATATCAATGTATTATTTTCCGGGAGCTATACACTCTTATGAACCGCGAGAGGTCGCCACGAGGTACGCACGGAGCGAATATAGTTCAACGTTATGCACTCAATGACTGAAGGCGCAATCCGAAAATGCATATTACTATAGGATCAAAGTATCATCGAAAAAGAGCTTGAATTAAAACACTGATGAGTTAAATAAATGATCGGTTTAGGTAAAAAAAAGTGTTTACGTTTGAAACTAGATAAAAAGAGCTCGATGCGATCGCAAATTACTATCACTGTAGAACATTCTCCGGCGAATATGAAAATGCTTGGAGTCCTTTCATTATCTTGCTTATAGTGCCAGCGTTTTTCTTTACCTATGCTACCTTTGCAAAACGGTCTCTTGTCAACTTACCTATGCATGGTGGTTCCTTCGTCTGTGAAAACTTGGACTCGAAGAATCTAAGCGTGGCCTATATTTCCCCCCACCCCTGAATTTACTTACGACCATGAAATCCTGCAAGCATAAGAGATCGACTCCCGGCCGCAATAAAAGCCGGAAATAGGATGCGTTGCCGTCGTGCATGAAGAAACGACAGGTATAACTCGGGCTTTCTGTTCATCCCTGGCTCTACGAAAAGGGTCAGTTTGCGTTCGGTCACCGAAGCCGAACGACGCGCCGATCTTTTCGCGTCCAGAGCCACGCTTTTGCCATCATTATGGACTTCACTTTTTAAATAACGCTCGCCCAGTTTGCGCGCTTTTGAAGCCACCTGTCGTCGAGTTAACGTGTTCTCGGCCGTTGAATAGTGTGAAAGAGTTGATTCTTGCAGTATTATCTTTCACACATGTATCGAACGTCATTTTTTAATATGGACGGCACAAAACAAGATTTATCACACATGCGCCCTGGTAAAAAAGTACCATCTCTTTTGACCGGTCCGCGTACTTTCGGCTATTATGATTCGCCAGCGGATACCGTAAAAAATGGGCGACGGCTGGCTAACGCTGGTGGATTTTTGTGTGATTTCGGCGCACCGTCTGTAAAAAGTTATCGACGGAGCGCAGCGCTCAAGCCATATGTGCTCACCTAAGTACCTAACCCGAACTCTAACCTAAAATACGCGTATTTAAGTAACTTACTTTACAGTGTAAACTGTGTTATTTATCAATCTGATTTTTTATTATTGAAGATATTTCTCTCTTAAAAAAGAGATGGCCGGATGTTGTGAAGCCTTTTAAAACTTGTTTTGATAGGCATCCGGTTGAATGGCGCCAAAATTTAAAATGTTTTAGTATGATTCAAGTTTAATATCTTGATTTTGGGTCTATTATTCAGTTGATTCTTTTTACGACCATAATTAATAGTATGATTGTTTCGTTTATAATCATTCTATCTTATTTTGTATCATATTAATATATTCTAACCTCAAAAACTAGATAGCGTTATAATCGACTGCTTCGTTTTAGAAAAAACTACTTATCTTCTTAAGAAAAAACATCAATCTAATACAAATGTGAACTTAATTGTGAAATATATGTTAGCGTTTTGAATACTTTTAAGACATCATAATAAACATACCGCGTGCAGTAAAAGTGAGCGCGCGAAGCGCGCTTGAATTTTGCTAGTAACATTATAAATGCATGATTTGTGCTGCAAATAAAGTTTATCTGACTTTTTCTTGCAATTGAAAAGTTTCACCAGCGGTGGCCAGCCGATTGTAAAAAACCGTAAAAAAATGTCAGTTTTTCCTGGCCAGCCGTTACCAAAATCATTGGCCATTGTTAGAAAAATTGGCCAAGCAATGGTGAAATATTGGTGCGAACGTTTTTACCAGGGCGGCGTGCCCGAAATCGCACTTTGCATTGAGTATTAATAAAAATACTGTACCAAACGGTGTGCACTCGAGGAAATTTATAAATTGTAAAACAATGTGAAGCAACGAAAAAGATTTTTCATAAAAATACATACCATTAGATTGAACGGTTGTTTTTCATGAGTATAAGATTACAAATGTGAAACCAAAATCAATTTTCTCAAATCATATTAAAACCTTTACATTTCTTCACAAATTTTTCACACTTGTCATAATAACTATCTACAAACATTAAAATTATTTCCGTGACTATTATTAAAAAATAAACCAACTAATAAAATGTATTGCAACCTTTTAGCCACCCCACTGCAAGCCGTAATGAAGATGGAGAATCACCGCGAATTGACAGAATTCCTTCTGCCTATGGAAGGCTTTCCATTGGTCGACGTTGACGCACAGGACAACTGTGGCCAGACGGCCTTACATTACGCTATATTCGCGGGAATCGAGCGGGTCTCGACTTTTTGTTATCTTGTGGAACGTGGTGCCAACGTCTATTTGGGCCGTGAACCCCCGCTACTTGAGGCTATGAAACTTCCGAGTCCGGAATTAGTTCGATACTTAATCCATTGTGTTGGTGATAATATCAAGTTGAAAGACTTCTGGGACAGAAGTTCCTTACATCACGCTGCGATGGCTCGTAATGACAATATCGAGGTAGCGAATATACTGCTGGAGTTGGCGAGCCTCGATGTCAACGAGAAAGACGACATGAATCGGACGCCTCTACTTACACCTGGCGGCTGCGGAGCGTAATCACTTGATGGTAAGGATTTTTTTTCTACAGTAATTAATACTTTTAGATTTATACATTTTAATATTTCGTATTAACCTTTGCAAAATTATCTGCTACATTTCAGGCTAAATTACTTTTGGATCACGGAGCGGATGTGAATGCGAAAACATGCGCTCATGCGACTCCGCTGATGAGTGCCGCGTCAACCAAAAATGGCAGCATCCACGTAGTGAATCTTCTGCTGCGAAAAGGCGCCGATGTCAATTGGAGATCAAAGGACACTACGACGGCTTTGATTAGAGCCTGCAATATAAAAAACTTAGAAATAGCTTGAGCTCTGATCGAAGCCGGCGCCGATCACACTGTCGTCGTCAAGCGAAAATTTTTTAGCCTTGACGAGAGTTTCCAGAAAATGCTTTTGAAACACGCGGCGAAAATCCACGCAGCCGGTCGTCCCGTCGACCCAAAGCTACAAGAGCATCTTAGAGATTAAAAGAAGTTCGTCGAATTTTTCAGCAGTTGCACGCAAGAACTTGATCGGATGAAGCCGATCCAAATTCACGAACGAAAGTCAATCTTTGACATTCTTTTAACGTCGAGAAATAATTTATTAGTTTATTTAAGGAATCCAAGTTTTGCCGCTGCTTTGGAGCAGGGACTAAAGCCCAACAAGTGGACAGAACGTTTTCCGGAATATGAACCGGAATTAAGGAAAAAATATTCAAGAGCACGAGACCGATTCAAGTCTCTTTGTATAATAGAAGAGGCTTTGAGTGGCATACTTTATATGCATCTTCCAGACACGATAGTACGCCAAATTGCAAGTTATTGTTACATCGATGACTTTGGGGCATTTCTGTCCGAAAAATGCGCTTCCGACCTATTTATTTAGATATTTTTATTCTATGTAAGGTATAATATTGTACAAATTAGTCAGTTTTATTTTTTACTATATAAGTTATTTTTAAACGATATATTGTGTATACTATAAATACAGATATTATTGTCGTACATTTGTTTCTAGCTAATATATGATAAAATGATGAATTATGGATGATTTTCTGTATAAACTTATTATTTATTATCTTATATACCTAACCGCATCCATATATTTCGGAGTAACATATAACTTATTCGATGAAAGTGAGTATAAAATGTATACAAATTCCAGCACTCAGCACAATAAATAAAATCACACACGACTGCAAATTTTTTTTTGTTTACAAAAATAGCTAAATTTCACGTTTATTATTAATTTACATAATAAATATACATATACATATGATATCTCAACCTACTTTCAAAAATACAGTGTCGTTTGAATATACAGAAAAAAAAGAATATCGTTCAGCGAATTTCCTTGGCGATAGCATCGAGTATCCTCTGCAAACTCTGGGGTTCAAGTCCGAAAAAAGGTCGATCTCGCGGTGGCCGGTCTCGGTCGACTTCTCGCCGCCGTCGGCGCAGCAAAAAATCGTCGTAGTCCTCCGTGATCTGAGGGTTCACTTTGGCGTAATACAACGCGGCGAAACCACTGTAGATGAGCAACGCTGCTGTGGCAAGCTAGGAAGAAATTTGCAAAAATTAAAAATTTTGGATGTTATTTTTATTATTATCCCTAATTTTCAATCAAACATTCGAAAATGCATACTATGCTACGGATCGCATTATAAAATAAACTTATAGCTACAAATCAGATAAACATTCCTAACTTTTCGAAACGTACGAGAATTGTTTATTATTGAAAAATGCAAATCTTTCTACGACAATAGAAAATCGGATATAGCTATTGTTACACTTCAATATTTACAGCTTTACAACTTCTTGAGAATTTAAATTTTCAAAAAACAAATTTTATTTTAATTGATATATTTAACAAGCCGTACCTGAAAAACGGCCCAGAACTTGTAGCTTCCCTCGTTAATTAAGAAATCGTAATATCCGCCCCAGTAATCGTTTTTTCCCTGGCTCATGGCCTTGGAATCGTCGGTATCGTCGTCGTGATGATCGGCCACTTCGTCCTGGTAATCGTCGTGGGACATTCGCGACTGGTAACCTTCGCGCTCGTGTCGATGCCACCTCGAGTGCCTGTGATCATAATATGTTACACGATTATTTATTTATTTATTTTTTCGTAGAATTTAAGCTTTGTCTATGGAAGACTAGGACCATAGATTGTTATTTCGGAAAATAAAAAGATAGAGTATTGCAAAATTGAAGTATATTATATTTTAAATTAAATTTCGAATCTAATTAAAAAATCCAAATTCTCTAATCTCACCTGTACGATGCCTCTGTGGTAGCAAGCGCAGTGACCTCGGTCGTGATTTTTTCATCGCTCCTAGAAACTAGCGCAAGCTCTTGCAAACCAGTCAAATTCATTCCGAAACCTCCTCGTCGCGCACAGATTGACAGGACGATCAACTTGCACCAGAACCTCGTTCCCATCTTCGATTTTTGCTCTCCGGATACTAAATTAAAGTTCGCAGTCCACCTCGACACCTGCACAGTATGATATATCCAACGAAATTTCCGCGTCTTTTATTGATACTCATCGCACAGCCACATGGTCGCACAGTTTTTAATGTTCAGAGGTAGTTTTTCATCACAAATGCCGCCGGTCGACTGAGCCCAAGCCCGAAGTCATTCGCGGGGTGAAGACCCCGAGCAGCTTGTTCGTAACTGTATCAGGGAGCAACGTTAAGCAAACGCCGCTAAAGGCTCTAATTGTTACCGATCCGGAGCTCGTCGCTGTTGCTGCTACATTTTTTCCTTTGCGTATAAGCTAGACTTGACGTTGCTTTGGGATTTTTTCGGAGCTTCTGCAGTAGTGCATATCGCGCTTTCTGAAAATGTTCTGCGATTATGCGGGCGAAAATTGACGGGTACACATGTGTACGTTATTGATCGTCTGGAACCGATTTTTTCGTTTAAAGGTTACGCGTGCGGTGTTCGCACACTTGATCGCGGTAAAACTGATATTGTTTACATACGTAGCTGTATCTTGTTACGGTTGGGTTCATTTAGTAGTTAACGTGTAAGTATCAAATATTACAAGAGAGTTTGCGGAATAAGAATTGGACAGCTGTTTAGCTTTGACATTAATTTTTAAAAAGACTCACTGATACTAATAACGAGAACTGTGGTTTGTAAAAAAAAAAGCGTGTAGCTGCTTAAAAATGGCATACGCTGCTATAAAATACTTCGCTAGAAAATTATAATATAAACTACTTGACGCTAAGCTTAAACAAATAAAGACATAGGTATACAGTGTGAAGTAGTAGCAAAACTCAAAGCACACATTTTGTTCAAATTTATAAGAATAATCTCTACAGCTGTAGGACAACATCGCAAATAACCAATTACTCCGCAGCACATTACCTCGTAAACTCGGCGATGATCACCTGCACTAACCATCGGCTTAAATATTTGCTCCTCTCTCCGTCGTTTTCCGCTTCGAAGCTCCCAGAATCGCGGCGCCTGCCTCACCGCAGCTCACGCGTACACGTGCGACCACCGGCACGTATTAGAACAGGCGGTTAACGTGTCGTACGGTCCCGTTGAGACAATAATCTAATCAACCAGGCGTTAATCGCCGGAGGCTCGCCAGGGTTTTTTTTTTTTTTTTTTTTTTTTTTTTAGTTGCCCGCGCGTAAACACTGGTAGTGAGCGTCACCTGACGGGTGACGTTGGGGTCTTTTTGGCAATTTTATTTTCATTGTTTATGACTATGAGACTTTTTTCGATTGAATCATTAATTAGGATGTTGCAGTAATTTTACAAGAAACTGTTGTACGCAACTTTCGATTATTTTATTACAATAAATACAATTTCCACAATCTTACGATTAAAAATTATTTACACGATCCGCCTAATAATATTTACATACATAAAAAAATCGCATAGCAAAAGTGAATGTAAAATCTTCAAGGCATCCTTCCATACTTCTCGATCCCCTCGAGTACCATCTCCAGGTAGTCCCTCCAACTGTGACCTTCATCGCTCCTGGCACCTTCGGATGCAGCGGCGAGATTGGCGGGAAAATTAATCTTGTGCCTGGCGATGCTCTTAAGGACCAGAGCCGCGATGTAGATGATGAAGTAGATGCTGAAGTACAGCGGGACGTACCAAAGCTTTTTCCCGATGTAGTAGTAGGAATAGGGACGTTTGTTGAGTCGCTGGTCCATCATTTCCGGCTCTTCAGTGGTGGTTGTGGGTCGATGGTGATGATGGTGATGGTGGAAGTGGTCGTCCGGGATTTGGTCGTAGATCACCTCCTGGGGCTGGATATAAGATGGTAGGTCGTCGAAGTGAGCGGGGAAATCCAGAGATTTTGGCGGGTGATCAAAGTCCAAGCTGGAAGGTTTGCTATCGTATTCGGTGAAAGACGGAGGTGAATTGCCGCTCGAACCGGAGGAGTATGTATTATCTGGAAACTAAATATACGTTTTAGTTTTTTAATGAATATACATTTTGGCAAAATATCTTGATGAAACTTTTTTTAGAAACAATACTAATGTAGCGTTTTTATTTTAACTTAATTGTAACCAACAGAATAGCGATTTATTGTAAGGAATCCGAAAGTCTGTTTAAAATTCAAACTTAATTCGCGCCTCAATATAGCAGACAAAAATGACTCATTTGCTAATTACTTTGTAAAATGATAGATGATAACATAACGAAGAGCAACTATTTCGCGGTTCATCGTGATTTGGTTTTAATTATTTGTTATTAGCAAATGAGTCATTTTTGTCTGCTATATTGTGGCGCGAAATTTGAATTTTCAGTTGACGTTTTAGCCGCCTCAACTTATGTCAACTATTTACTGTATTCTTAAAGCAACGTTGATAAACTCTGAACGTTGATAAAATCTTGTGTACAAAAATAACGCATGGGAGTACCTTAGCGGGCGAATAAATTGGAAAACTGTCCGGTGACTTCGAGACCGGATTAGAGTCAAAGTTAGTGGGCGGGTAATCGTAGGTCATGGAAACGACGGGCTTCGTATAAATTACGTCGTCACTCGAAGCTGCCCCAGTAAGCGATGAGCCAGCCGATTGTTTCAAAGCGTTCGAATGAGACAGAACATGCTCGAACTTGGACGGTGGGTGAAAGCGATCCTGAGCTCGACTTCTCCCCGTAAGACTGTCGAGCTTTGCAACCATCTCTTCGTCTAGCGTCGAGTATCTGTAATCAGAAAATCGATACATTTTATTTGAAGAAACGACAAAATTTTTTTTAAATAATTTCACAGAGCAGTATAATACAGAAAGAAAAACACGCACTTGGCAGTAGACGGATGATCTACAGCTTCTCCGGGCCTCAGATCGCTGACGCCCTTAGGCGTCGGTACATAAATCGGCGACACGGTAAAAGCGACGCCCTGCGAGCTTGATCTAGCCTGTCCGTTATTATTCGTCGCTACTCTCGAGTACGCAGATGCCGAGCCCAAGCAAACCAGCGCCAACACTACTAACTTCTCCATTATTTCTGTTCGAGATCGGTAAAAAATCGGCAGTCTATAAATCGGCCATCCTCCGGACGTCGGCTGGGTTAAATGGCCGGAACACGCGGGTCGAAACTGAGCTATATAGACTCGGCTTGAAGTGTAACTGTATACGTTGGATGACGCGCCGATAATTAGCAGGGCAAATTGTAACGGACGAACGAGTTACGAGGTGGTAAAATGCTCGTGAATGCAGTGTAAGAGGCAACGATAATTAATTGAAATTTACGTGCGTGCGAGTGCACTTTTTGGGAAATGCAATATATACGATTAATGTGATTTCGCATGCGCATAATGAAATCGTTGTTTATTTACAGATCGGCATAAATTGTTTAAAACGTTAACAAAAATATATAGGATTTCACAATAGATGTAAGCTTCACTACAAAAAGAAAATCTGAAATTCAGTACTGAAACGAACTGAAATGGCAATGCAACAAAATTCAGTATTGCCTGTTCTGAATTGGACATTGCTCAAAAGTGAACTGAAATTCAGTACTATCAGTACTTAAAGTTGAACAAAAAAATTAGAGAGCGAAATAAACTCACAAGAGTTTAACTAGGACGGCAGCATACGGTGATGATGTCTAGGTTGTATGTACGCTTCTGCTCGTAAATAATGAACACGTTACCCGGGACTCTCGCAGACGATGTCCAAGTGTTCGAGAGGGGAAAAAATGATACGTTGGTAACGCGCTCCGTAGCTTTTGATATGTAGATGTAAATTGTGCTCGAAGATGATGAGCTCGTCACCCGGAACTCTCGTAGACGATTTCCAGGTGTTCAGCGGAGAAAAAAATTAACTCTACGTAGCTCGCTCCGTGGCTTTCGGTATATACACGTAGGTTCTGCGCGAAAATGATGAACACGGTATCTAGGACTCTCGTAGACGATGTCCAAGTCGATCGAAGTCCAGGTGTTCAGAGGAGGAAAAAATTAACTCTACGTGGTGCGCTCCGTGAATTTCGGTATTCACACGTAGGTTCTGCACGAGACTGATGAACTTGTCACCCGGTACTCCCGTAGACGATGTCCAGGTGTTCGAAGGAGGAAAAAGTGAGGCCTGAGTGGCGCGCTCCGTGGTTTTTGATGTATGGATGTAAGTTCTGCTCGTAGACGATGTCTAGGTCTTTGACGAAAGAAAAATAATAAAATATAGGTAGTTTGCTCTGTAATAGTATATTACGTACCTAGGCCAGGAAAATAAAGAATCTCCCAGATCGCATGTGTATTATTGCCATGCCAACATGCGATCTGAGCATTCTTTGTTCCCGGCCGTGGTGCGTACGCGATTTTACATGCCTCAGCGGTCGGAAAGTGACATTTTCCCGGCCACTGAGGCATGTAAAAATAATTACTATACAAGACTTCAAAAAATGTTTGAAAATATTGGAAAATTTTGGAAAATTTTGGAAAATTTTGGAAAATTTTTGGACTTTTGTAGACGATGTCCAGGTGTTCGAGGGGAGAAAAAATGACAAGTCGGTAACGAGCTCAGTAGATTTGCGTATGTAGATGTTAATTTTGCTCGAAGATGATGAGATCCCGGGTGACTTGCTTTATATTATCTTCGAGCACAGCTTACATGTACGTATCGAAAGCCACAAAGTGCACTACCTGGATTTGATTTTTTCCTCCAAAAGACACCTGGACATCGTCTACGAGTGTTCCGGGTAACGTGCTCATCATCTTTGAGCATAAATCATATCTACGTATCGAAAGCCACGAAGCGCGCTACCTGGATTTCATTTTTTTCCTCCGAAAGATACCTGGACATCGTCTACGAGTGTCCTGGATAACGGACTCATCATCTTCGAGCATAAATCATATCTACGTATCGAAGGTCACGGAGCGCGCTACCTGGATTTGATTTTTTTCATCCGAAACACACCTGGACATCGTCTACAAGAGTTCCGGTTGACGTACTCATCATCTTCGAGCAGAAGTTACAATAATACATCGAAAACCAGGGAGCGCGCTACTATTATTTCTAATAAATGTGATGCATAAATATTATAACCGATAAACTAATATTCCTAACCTCAAATATACCAGCACATTATATTTTAAGATTTTACCATGTTTGGCTGACTCAAATATATACCGGACGAAAGAGCGTGTTCTGCACACTCTCTGCGCATAAAAGTCACGTGGTCTATTGAATTCATTTCGGGCGTTACTGAAATTCGGTGTGCTGGCTTCTTATTCATCTCTTTTACATCGGATTTTACTGAATTTCAGTAATATTACTTTTTACGTTACTGAAATTCAGTTCTTGACCCGTTTCAGTAGCAACAAAATTCAGTACTGCAGCACTGAATTTCAGATTTTCTTTTTGTAGTGTTTGTTTAGGTCCCAATTGCAATAGCACATCGCCGAGCCCCTGGGTTAAACTTTTATACCTGCCGGCTTCATGCTGGAATATATTATGTTCGTTTCTTGGTACTCGGCTGCTGTTTATGGTGAAACCCTTGATACCCCACCCTACCCCCACTCCCCGAACTACCCCTATTTTGATTGGCCGAAACTTTAATGACCAGGTACACTCGGCGGTAAGGTATTCTTGCGGAACGTTTTAAACTGAATGGCAACGTCGCATGGTTTTTGACGGTACCGGCCCATATAACCTCTGCAAATCTAAAATCGTCAAAACCGTCAAAAACCGTTAAAACCCGTCAAGAATCGGGCAACGTTGCCATTCAGTTTAAAACGTTCCGCAAGAATACCTTACCGCCGAGTGTACTTTTCCTTGCATCCTCTCGAATCCTATGGATGTAAAATGACGTACAGTTTTGAAGCTTTCTCATCATTACAGTTTGGTATCAGTCCGTTGCACATCTCCTGTGCTGTTGTCGAAAATTAAACGGAAAGGTAGAACTTGCAATTTATAGGTGTTGGAACTATCACATTTGAAAATTTACACATCGAATTGGTGCTGAAGTAGCTAATGGTGGTGAGAATATAGAAATCAATGTAAGTATAATATTGTATTAGTTCTTTATTATTAACTCTACTCGAATTAGATATTATTTTTCACGACAAATATGTATAAATTTCTAACCCCAAAAAGTAAAAGTGTTTCTGAAACTTGAATTGAAATTTAAATTATACAATGGGGAGCCCTATGGTAGAAATCGATTCCATTTAAGGAGGCTTGGGCGTTTATAAAAAAAAAACGACAGATTGCTCTGAAACTTGACGATTATGTAAATAAAGTATGCCAGATTTGTTTGGAAAAAAGAAATACCATGGTTGACGTCATTTTCTAAATAATCGCTACCGAAAAGTTGACAATTTAACACGTAGTCTTACGAGAATAGAATCAAAATCGACTAATACTCCGGAAGTAAGCGAGGAGTCCCAGTGAAAAAATATATAGTAATACTTTTGATTGCGAGGAATCTATTAGTTAAATAAAAACATAGGGTTGACGACTTCAATCAAGAGAAAAGTGCGAAAAAGTACAAAAAGTGAGGTTATCTACTGCTAATGCATATACTTTTCGCTATTTTCTGGCAACTTTCTTGTAACTTTTTAGCGTTTTCTTACTTTTCTACTTGGATACGACTTTAAAATGTACAATTATTTAAAAAATTAGCAGTATTGAACATTCGTAAAATACGTGTCCCCACGGGGCCCCTCACTTGATACGGCACCAATCGCCCAAGCCTCCTTAAAAGCTACTAAATATGTACCTTGTTTCGCTGAAGAATGGTGAAAACTGGGCCATTTCGAACATTTCTTAAGCATTGTAAAATGTACTCGATCACCAAAATGAAAAAATGAGAAAACCATGAATATTTTATAACGCGCGATTTATTTATGACTTTTATATTCACTTTTAAGTTACAAATAACTCGAAAACCAATCGAAATTCGTAATCTTCTTTGCATCCACTGTACACTCGGCGGTAAGGTATTCTTGCGGAACGTTTTAAACTGAATGGCAACGTCGCGTAGTTTTTGACGGTACCGGCCCATATAACCTCTGCAAATCTCAAATCGTGAAAACCGTCAAAAATCGTCAAAACCCGTAAAAAATCGCACGACGTTGCCATTCAGTTTGAAACGTTCCGCATGAATACCTTACCGCCGAGTGTACAATACAAAAAGTCATATAAAGTAGTCTATATTGTAGTTTTAAGGTTAGGTCAACTCTGCAAAATCCTCTTAAAATGTGAGAAAAAAGCGTTTCATTGCCAATTATTCTTAGCTATTTTCACCTATATTTCTTAGTCATTTCTTAGTTTTCTCGCCACTTTAAATGGTTAGTTTTTTACCTATTTCCTATTTCTAAGGGATGCTTGTCTTACAACATGCCAGATGGCGCCAGTATGCATTATCTAATTAATATGCTCTGTCATGGCCGCTGCGCCACCAATAATACAAAATACAGCAGAATGCATGACTATAATGTATTAAAGTGACCGTGAATTTATATATATATATATATATATATATATATATACACCTAATTTAAAGTATAAAAAAATATTACTTAGTATAGAGTATAACATATATCTAGTATAGAGTATAACGCGTACTGGTATTACCCTTACGAAAAAAGTTTCCAGCTGAATCTACAGTCAAAGCTGCAGCAGGCAACCTGACTTGTATATTTTCTGCATACTTTAAATAATTTCTGCAAAAATGTTTACAGACTTGTCTACAGAATTTCTGATGCAGCTTCTCTCGCAGTGCTTGTGTATAAACGTTACGCGCCTGCTGAAGTAGACTATAGTTTTAGATACCAATAGTGTAAAATACCCTCCCCGGAAGGTACGTGATTCTGATGAAACGTTTTTGAAATGGTACCTTCTCATCGGTTAATTTTCTTGACTCGAACAATCTGATTGGTGCATTTCAAAAACGTTCCATCAGATTCACCTGCCGACGAGTGTACACTCGACGGTAAGGTATTCTGTTAGAACATTTTGAACCAAATGGCAACATCGCATGGTTTTTGACGGTACCGGCCCATATAACCTCTGCTAATCTAAAATCGTCAGAACCGTAAAAAACCGTCAAAACCCGTCAAAAATTGGGCGACGTTGCCATTCTGTTCAAAACGTTCTAACAGAATACCTTACCGCTGAGTGTACATTGGAATTGAAAAAAGAGTTACCGTGTAGTGATATTATCTTGATGAAAGCGCTGAAAAAAATACTAAAGCTCATGAAATTTTTATTTTTTATCAATATTATGTTAGAGAGGAGAAAATAGGAAATAAAAATTTCACGGGCGTTGGTACTTATTTTCGGTGCTACCATCCGGATGGTAAAGACAAGAAGTCCTGAGAACGTTGTCCGAACGTAGCTAAAAAAAATCATGATAAGCTCCACGACCACTAGGTGGCGTCTCATACCCACAAGTGAAGTAGCGCTTTGAAGTCTACAAAAAAAGTCCGCATATAGAGAGAAAGGTTGGCGGAAATTTTGATAGAGATAGAGTATCTTTATGTGGGTTTACGTCCCTGCAACGTTGCAATAGCAACCTATATAATTTTAGTCGGAGCTTGTTTTAGGTGGCGTTCTCAGAACTTTCTAGGAATTATGTTACTGATACGTTCTACGAACGTCGCTATTACCACAAACGCGGACATTTTAAGTTCGTTCCAGCCACGTTGCAACAACGTTACTTAGCAACGTTGCAAAGTTGCAAATGCAACGTTCCTGGGACATTCTTACAACGTAACGTGCTGATTGGGTTATAAATTTATTTCAATCCTTAAAAATAAAAATTCATATACTAATTTGGATTAAAGTTTGGGTATAAAGAACTTTCAAATTTAACCAAAATCGTCGAAAATTGTCATTTAGAGAAAAAGTTGTCTACGATTAAAAATAGCAAAAAATTATCAAAAAGGCACACATTTAAACTTGCCAAGATTTTTTATAATTTTTCAAATTAAAGTTCTTTTCTCTTTTTGTACTGGCGTTCTGAACATTCTATAATAGAATAAACAAAAAATGGGCCTTAGAAGGTGTGTTATACTACGAACATTTTTCCAACAAAGTAAAACAAAATTGTCTAAGCTTTGAATCTCTACATATAAACCTCAAAAAATAAAAAAACAAACAACAAAAACGCGAGAAGCGCATCTGAAGACACTATACTTAAGTAGTATATTTATAAAATACACACGCATAAAGGTATCCATTATTATATGATTAATAGACAATTTAATTTTATTTGCAGTCCAAAAAAAGAGCAGCGACTTTCATTCAGTGCTCAAGTGCAAGTCATCTTGTAAAGTAAATAACTCCAGAGCTTGAAAAGTGAAAACCTTAGCTTTTTTCAATAAGTGTAATAGTAACTTTCAAGCAAGTGCTGCACTCGACAAAGCTGCAATGGATCCTAAGGAATTTCAAAGTCGGCTCTCGAAGCTCCGCAACATCGACCCGAACTCAATAAGCTTGAAAGACGGCAATAAGTACCTCAACGTAGCCGTACGCTTGGGTGACGTAAAGCTTGCCTCGAAGCTTTTGTCCCATAAAAAAGCCGACGTGAATTACTGTGATGAATTATCGATGTTACACGTCGCGGTGAACCGCAAAGATGCTGCGATGGTGCGACTTCTCACCAGCTTCCAAGTTGATCCCAATCCGTGCGTCAACAGCAACCGTTCTACAATATCACCATTATGGGCCGCCACAACACAGAACAGCGACGAGATCGCGGAGCTGTTAATAAAAGCCGGAGCCAACGTGAACGAGCGTGTAGCACCGTTCGAAGTGACTTTCCTACACATGGCAGCAGCCTCAGTAAATAGAAAAAGGGTCAACCTTCTCCTTGATCACGGTGCTGACATCAACTCCAAGAACTTGAACGGTAAAAGTGTATTGCAGTACGCATTGCTCGACGGTGGATGCGAAACCGTCGAGTTGTTGTTGAGACGAGGAGCGGATGCCAATTTGGCCGATGACGACGGCATGACTGCACTGCATCAAGCATCATCGAACGATGACAAACCGGTTGTATCGCTGCTGCTGAAGTACGGTGCCGACGTATCGATGATTGACAATGAAGGCTCCAATGCACTGCATTACGCCGCGGCGTCGGAATCCGATAACGTGGAGTTGACCGAGTTATTACTGAAGAGCGGGACACCTGTCAACGGCACCAATTCAAAGAATCTGACACCTTTGCACTGTGCCGTCGTGGCTGAGAAATTCGAGATGGTAGGTTGAATATGAATTGAAAAATCTAATTGCTATGACAACTTGATATACAAAAGATCTAACAGTAAATTTTTAATTACTTTTCCAGGTAAATTTATTGATTCAATACGGAGCAGATGTACAGGCGAAATCGGCTGAAAGCGGTGTCTTCCCGCTGTTCATCAGCGTGCAATTAGGCAACGCAAACCTCACGAAGCTGCTGTTAGACAACGGTGCGCTCATCAATGAGACAACTTTTGACAGCAAAACGGCCTTGCACCAGGCTTGCATACAAGGCATCGATTCAATGGTCCGGCTCCTCATAGACTACGGTGCAGACGTGGATGCTCTGAACCACGAGGGTAAGACTCCTCTGATGAACTTGCGCCTCGCCAACGATTACGACATCTATGTCGCTGCTATTTTGATCAGAAAAATCGCGATGTTGGAAGACAGAGCCAGTGATGTCAACCTCAAATTCATCGATAGCGAGCCAATGCTCAAACAGATCTACGGCGAATACCACGAGGAGATCGAGAAGATGAAAAGAGTTAAGCTTGGAGAAAATCTAAGCTTTTCTTATTACTTCGTCTTGATGGAGGATCATAGAAAGATAGTAAATCTGGCGAGGAACGAGGAGTTTGTTAAGAGTTTCGAAACACGCGATTACTACGAGTACTTTCCACTTTACGCGCAGGAGATGGAGCAAAAATTCGAGAGGGCGAAACAAGTGTCCAAAAAAATTATGGCGAGCGAGGAGATGCTTTGCGAGGCGGTAGGACATCATTTGCCGTTGGCGTGTGTACAGAATGTAGCGCATATGATGCATTATGAGGATTGAGATGCAGCCACGAAAATTATTTTTTAACTTATTTATATGAGCAAGTATCAGACTGGTAGCTTTTTATGATGAAAAAGAAAATGAATCGAACTATTAGCTTGGTTTTTACATTAACTAATGGACGAAAAACCATGCAAAGCCACTTTTTTATCATTATTAGCAATGTAAATAAACTTGATGTTATAGAACAAAATTTTAAAAAAAATGCTAAATTTGTTCGTACACAAATCGATTCGATGGTATCCGAAGACGTCACAGGTGTCCCATTACAATGACAGCGCAAGATTAGTTATTGTAATGTGGCACTCATGACGTCTTTTCTCGTCGCATAGGTATGCATCGATCTGGTGTCAAAGCATTTTTAGCAAAATATAAATTAGGTAGAATTCAATACCTAGTAAAATTGTATCATTATATATAGCAGTATGTATAATATCGTGAGGTGTGTAATATATTAATTTCTTAACGATGTACATATATAACGTTTTGATATAAATATAAATATATGCATAGAAAACTGTAGAAAAATGTATAGAAATGTTAAACTCTAAATCATTTGATAAAAATATTACTATTGACTAATGTCTTTCTTTTACAATAAAACATATAGTACAAAAAATGACACTCTTAAAGCAATCTTTTTTAAAAAAAACAGCGTTTCAATAATAATGCAATTCAACAGAAAAATAAAAAATTTGAAAATAGCTAAGGAAAAAGAACGCATAAAAAATAGTGACGAACAAATTAATCGGTCATGTTTGAACCGATATGAAGACAAAAGTCCACTTATTCAGTAACCTCTTATAATATACAAAAGGTTATCTGGACTATTTAATCGCAGTGCTTGCCAAAAACAAATACGCCACATGTTGTTCTTTTTATCAAGCTCTTACAAGATATCTTGAATACAAGTTGGCGGATTATAAATCAATTTTTTTTTTTGATAAAATCTATGTATCGTCGATATGTATCGATAAATTTATATTAATAAAATTCAAACGTTTTTAAAAAATTTTAATTACTTTTTCGATGTATAAATATTTAAAAGTTAAAAAAAATTTCTGGTGATAATCGCAGCATAGCGTAAATCGAAAAATGAAAAACGTCCAAGATTCCTCGATGCATTTCGACCGCTGCGCCGGTCAAAATTTCGGACCGCATCAGATATAAACGGTGCAGGTAAGAAAGTCCGCATCGTAGAGCCATCCAATCCACAGCCGAGACTTATATACTGAGTAAGAGTTAGTATATAAGCCGTGAGGCCAAGGAGTGGGGCATCCGCGTCACTTTGCGCTTTTGTAACACAGTCGCTATAGCTCAGTTTCTGTTCTTTGCCGACGCCGTAAACAAGCTCTCTCGACATCTGTAAAAAAGTCGATCTAATTCACTGACTTCTATTCGCGACTGTGTCGCTGGAGTTGTGTGTTTGGGTGCAATTTTGTGTTTATTTTTCATTTTTTAAGATGGCGAAGATACTGGCGTTCTGCGCCTTGGCAGCTGTTCTGCAGGTGTCGAATTGGTAAACGATTTTATGTAAAATTTTTTGTAATTCTCTTCGATTATTAAAAATGCATTAAAATTTCAATGGCTTTTATTAGCACTATCCCTAATAAAAGTCAAAAATAAAGCTAAGCAAATAAATTTCTTCAACAATAAATAAATTGCAATTGACAATGCTGAGTTTTGAAGTACACTCGTATTTTTTCTCGGGATAATTATGACTAAGCTTTGAATAGATGCTTTTTGTGTATACTGCTGATTGTACTTAATTCCTCTTACTATTGTGGCATTTCGTCACGTATGCGTTTTGTATTGAAAGTGCGATGATGCACTAAGTCAATCACGTTTTATAAAATGTGTCTCATTATCACTAGAACAAAATATTATACAATTACCAAGCTATCTTAAATTATTTCTATTCAATTTTATACAATTAATGTTAAAACTTTGGCGAATAATAAATTAATTGGATTTGTTTTACATTTTAAATAAATAAATTTACTGATAAAATTTGTAGTCAAGTAAACCGTACGACGGAACAAGTTAAAAATTTTTTACTTTGTATACACCAAGCCAAATGTATGTACAAACTAGTCTCGTCACTATAGTTCATTACTAAAATTCTAAAAATACAAAAAATTTTCTAAATATAATTCACATGCCTATACGAGGAAATTTTTTTGAATCCGTCAGTTTTCGGCGCCACCAGATTATAAATTTTCAAAATGGAAATCGATTTTTTTTTTTTTTTGTTATGTCATACAATTTTTGAAAACCCAGTACACTGAGAAAACCGCTGCCAATTCTTTGGCACGTAGCATCCTTCAACCTTATGTATCGCTTTTTTTTCGTTTTTATGCTTTTTCGTTTGATGGGTAAAATTATTTCGAAATAATTATATTACATAATCAATGCGTAACTGAAAATATTGTTTTTAACGATTTAATAAAACAAAAAACAGAAAAAAACTAGCCAAGGTATAGATTAAAATCCATCAAATAGAAGCTAAGATCTAAGCGATGCAGTTTTCAGTTATATAGAGTATACAATATACAGGGTGAGAAAACGAAATTTTGAAGCTTAATATCTTTGAAACCATTTGGTGTCATAAACAGCCCCAAAAAAAAGGGATTAAGGTGCTATACGCTAGGTAAGGACCGCTGACAGCGCCGCCTTCTTGGCATAATCGGGGTGTTGCAGGCAGCACACTGTATATCTATATACATCATCGATATAGATATACATAACTTTTGAAAGAGAAAAACAGTTGACGAAGGTTAAAAAGTACATAGAACGTTTTTTGATCTCCAACTTCTATTATTAGAACCACCAAATTGTCTAAACTATCGCCAAAAGCTTTAAAAAAACGAGTTGAATCTCCATCTGATTGCATGCAACTAACTGTATGTAACACCCTGAAACTGCAAAAAGAATCCGGTAGGCAGCGCTCGCGTTTCGCGCCAAGAGGTACTTACCTAGCGTATATAATTCTAACTAAATCCAATTTTTTTAGAATGATTCGCTATTTAGTTTTTGAGTTATAACGATTTAAAAAAAATTGCACTGAATGGTGTATAATAAAAGAACGACGAACGATAATATAAATTTTTCACGGTAAAAACATAGGCAATTTTATTCTCTTTCAGGTACATATTAAGCAATTTACTTTTATTAACTTTTTCGATAACTTTGTTGGCAAAAACTGAAATCTCAAAACTAAAAAATCACTATAAAAAAAAACGCGTATATAAATTGTAAAAACGGACTTTCGTCCCACTATCTTCTAGCAAAAACAGGCGTATACATACGCGCACACACACACACACACACACACATCCGTACGGACATTTTCTAAAAACACCATTTTTCGACTAAAAATTCATCAAAACACACTTCCCACATGTTTTTACACAAACTCCCACAAACTCACTATTACAAGGCTTCCTTAGGAAGGAAGCAAAATTAGATAGTAAAAATTACTATCTGAGATAGTAAAGTGAGGACAGACTATCTCAGATATTAATTATTACTATCTAATTTTTCTCAGTGTAATGCATCGAGAAAAGTGGTTTGTGACACTATTTTCTCGCCCTTAGAATTCGTTGAAAAAAAAGCCATTGTTTAACGTCATGTAACTTAATAAGGGCGTACCCCGAAAATACATTATTTTATATTTGTATTTGAATAGCGCGAACGACGGGTGTCATTTTTCACCGAAAATATTTCATTCACGATTTTTCACAAAACCCCAAACTTCCTCTCTCCGCAGCATGAATCTGCCGGCCGTAATAACCGCAAAGTACGACATGCTGATCTTCACGCAAGCCTGGCCCATGACATCCTGTTACGAGTGGGAAGAAAAATCCCCGTCTCACCAGTGCAATCTCCCACCGGACGAGGAATGGTCGATCCACGGATTGTGGCCTACAAAAAATGGGACAATGGGTCCATTTTTCTGCAACAGAACTATGCACTTTGACTTGGCAGTGCTGGAGTCACTTCGCGCCCAATTAGAGGTCAAGTGGATCGACGTACATAAGGGCGCAAAGCCTCACGAGTTCTGGAGGCATGAATGGGAAAAACACGGAACCTGCTCCGTTGACCTCGAGGTCGTCAATACCGAGAAGAAGTATTTTCAGAAGGGATTAAATCTTCTGGATCAGTACGATATGAAACACGTACTCGGAAAGGCCAATATTGTGCCGAATGGAAAGTACCATCTGCAGGATTACCTTGACGGCGTGAGGAAGATTTTGGGGAAGAATGCGCAAGTCGAATGCGTGAGAAATACGGTAAGGTTTTTTATCATATTTTTAAATGGGGTATGTGAGCTTGAATTAAAGTCATAAGGATTATTTTGTAGTAAACGAAACTTTTCACTCAATCTTGAAAGCATTACATTTTTAGGCATGTGTCTGAGATTATTATGTGGTCCTCTACTTATCAAACAAATTAGTTGCTAAAAAACGCTCTATTGCTAAATTCACCCGAATTAATTTTGCATTTCCTTATTTTTCTGTATCCTTCATTATATTCAATTTTATTAATAAATAACAACTTCGTGACTCTTTTACACTTATTCTCGTTTTTTATTGAAAAATAAGTATAAAAGCATTTTTTATAGAATACAAAAAAAATGCATCACCTATTACTATAATAAATATGATTATTTTTAATTATACGCGGACACAACATGCAGTTTTCCTATATATAGGAAATTAAAAGCACTAAATTATTTTTCACACTTTATTATCGTAATTTTTACACTACTAGACTTTTGGCGCAGTGCGCTGCGCGCACTGTAGTAGAATATTAATTCATTAACTTATTAAATGAAATATAAATGCTTGATTGATATTTTTAATATTTGTTTTCTATTACGGAAATATATCAAACTTTACAATATATGATTGATTCATTTCGCGCTCATGTAAATTTCAAAATTGCCGCGGTTTCGTCACCAACTACCTTTTAACATTTTAAGGTTATGTCTCAACTCAGTTCGTGTCAACGTTCACATCATGTCACTTTTTGTAACAATGATAATATTTACAATAGAATATTATAAATACACAACTAATAATTATTGATATGTATTATAGTAATATATTACATTCTTTGTATTAGGATCAATTTTAGAAATCAAAAACAAATCAAAAAATTCTAACGATACTTTTGACGCATGCGCACTACACGAGCCAATCATATTGACGCATTCTTGGCTTCACTTCATCCGGTCATGACTTTTTTATATAGGGATGTATTAGATATCTTCATAATAACTAGTTAAATTTTTTGAATAATTGCAGAAGAGGAAGGAGCTGTATATATCCGAACTGCGTATCTGCTTTGATAGGCAATTCGACCTGATAGATTGCAATGGCATCCCTCACTTTCCCAGCAACTGTGACCACAGCCAGCAAATAATATACCCAGGAAGTGTTCCGGATTTGATAACGCATCTGCAGCCGTCAGCTATTCAGATATGACGTTAGCTGCTCTATGAAATATTAGCGATTGTGGTGCTTTATAGTAACCGACTCGCTACAAGGCTACAATACTGCTTCTAGATAATTTCTTTTTTTCAACGCGTGCAACTGCTTATATGACTATTATAATACTCTCATATTGAGATCGGCGCGGTTTCTTTTGTTATTGACAATTCTGCGAAGATTCGCTGGAACTGCAATCAGTAAAAGTATGGGCCTTTGTACTGATGAGCTTTTACAAGTATAGTGTATATTATTTCTTATGCGTCAATTGAATGTTTAAAAAATTGTAATGATGAACATGCATATTATAAACGAGCGTCGTATATTGACAAATTAATAATCTAATTATAATGATTCTGCATGTTTATAGTTAAAACATTTTATATGATCACTGAATGCTCTTGATGAAAAGTATATTTCTATTATATACAAGATGACATTAAGTATATTAATTATTTTGTCACGATGTAAGAAAGGGAAAATATAATATAATTAATTTACAGAAAAAATATTCTCAATTATACGCTTTTTTCTTCATTTTATCTCGAATTCATTCGAATTACACTTGCGCTTATTTATATTTTTAAGTATATCCTTGCTCCAGATCGAACGCTCGCTGCATTCAGCGATTAAAGTAGAATATAATACGCTGCGTAAAAACTACTACTTGCAACCGCATCCACAATGAAAAGCAAAGATATAATAAGATACCAATAAACCTATCAACGGCCGAAGACGACGATTTTCGTGCTTGCAGTGCACATCAAGAGAAAACAAGATCGCATAAAAGTATAAGATGTAGATTGTAACCATATATACACGACATGAAGCCGGAAAACTTCCACTGACGAACATTTGCCTCTTTTTCATTTTACTATACGCGCATCGATTAAATGTTTTACACCTTTTATGTTGTACACCCACAGAGAAAGATCGTTTTGTGCAAGTTTGCCACAACTAATCGAAGCAGTTAAGTGTATTTTAAATGCGAAGCAAGATATATGCGAATAATACACACTCGACGGTAACATATTCACGTGGAACGTTTTTGAAATTGCGCAACGTGATAGGTTACTTTTTCAGAATCGATCGCTCTGATTAGAGCATTTCAAAAACGGTCCATGGCTATAGCCTTAACAATAAATTACACGAAAAATGCCAAAAATAATTTTGCGAAATTCAATAAACGGCCACAAAATGAAATTTAGCTAGCACAATTGAAAATAACTTTTTTTACCGAATGCAGAATCCAAAAAAGGATTCACTTGCCAAATTTTTTAGATTCATAGCCTGGATTCAATAATATTGCGGTATACACACACACACACACACACACACACACACACACACACACACACACACACACACACACACACACACACACACATCCATACATACATACATTTTCTAAAAACACGTGATTCGATCTGCACAAATCTCAAAATGAATTTCTAACCTATTTTTGAACGAGTCGAAAATTTTATTATTAAGTACAAAGCTTTCCTCTAGGAGGAAGCAAAATATGCTATATTTGAACGGTCGCGCTGTATTCTGCAAAAAAAACGCTTACTGATGCAGTGATTCTGTAGTTACCGAGTAGTTTTCTGCAGTTAATACCATGTCAGCCAATCTTTTTATCACAGCAGTAGTTTTCAGTAGTCGCGAAATTACTACACATATGTGTATAATAAAACTAAAGAAAATAAGTAGTTGAACTACTATTCGCGCATTAGTTTCGCCAGTAGTTCTAACAGTAGTTCAGGAGTAGTTTTAGCTGTAGTTACGTTTTGTAAAGGGCTTGGGCGGTGCGTTCGAGTCCAGCAGACAAGCGTACTTAACCTCAATTTTCGGTTTCAAAGTATGTTTTCAACTGTTATATCAAGACTTGAATACTTAATAAACTTAAAATCAATTAAAAATATATTATTCTATTTATTTTGACCACATGTAGTAGCTATGTATGTTTAGAAGTATTGAGAATAGTCAAAATACTGTCGACCTGCATAAAAGCCAATATAATTTTTAACACAGCGTGTGCGAAATGCGATTTCGCGCACGCTGTGTTGAAAAATGATGATCGATACGCGTGCGAAGTTGTTTCTGCACTCGTGTGATTGTCCCCTCGCTTCGCTCGGGCGACAAACCTCACACTCGTGCCAGAATCAACTGTTTCGTATTAGTATCGAAATATACTATTCCCGATAATCCTCCGCCATTTTCGTAGCTATATAGGTGGTTCGGTCATTCAAAAATCCCGCTCCGTGTCGCCATATCTGCGTTCTTAAAGTCACCAATCTAGTCACAATACGCAGCATAATACATAGATATAGAGAAAGGTAGCCAAGGGAGTCTAACCTAAAAAGAAACCGTGTACCATGTTTATTTACATCGCTAAAACAATATTTTTTAAATAATGATTTCGATGGTATTTCGAACTTGCAAAATTCGTGAAACTGACGATATGTACAATCAATATTCGTGAAATTGACGAGACCGCTACACTGTATATTTACACGTGTACAGAGAAATAGACGAAATTCTTTTTAGGAATTAAAAGTAAGTAGAGTAGAAATTATAAACAAAGCATTAAAGGTACAAGCTTACTCATAGAAAGCGTGATGATCAATTGATTTTTAAAAGCCAATACCAGAGCTACCTTAACTTAGTAAAAATATCAGAAACGTGGCTGCATGTCAAAAAAACCGTACGCTACGATTCTACACATTTTTCATACTAATATAAAAATGCATAGATTTCGTATTCATTATACATAACATTAAAAATAAAAAAGTACACGCACAAATTTAATCAATTCGATAAAGTAGTTGAATTAGCTATAGTTATAAACAAAACAATGAATTAGATTAGAATGAACTATATAGAGTAAGGTATCTATGGGAGCGTAATTATGCAAGGATTGCAATTATCATAATCAAATATTCGTATGATTAATAAATAACTAGTTGATTAATAAAATAAATATAGGCGTCAGTATCACGTGTAAATCAGACAGCGAGCGACATCTAGTGAAAATCGACAAAACTAAGATCGTGGAAGAGAAGGGTGAAGTAGGGGTAGAAAGAGAGAGCATTGGCTAAGGGCGAAGAAGGAAACCAGATAGGGTGGAACCAAAGTGGAAGCAAGAAATCTAATAGGTCAACGACCAATATAGATGGCGCTGGAACGGGGCCAGGAGGGGTGGGCCTGAGGGGGAAGATATGTATGGAGAGAGGGAAAGCCACGCTGAAAAATCGTCGAAGCGAACGGCAGTCTGATCGAGGAGCTCGACGGTGGTGGTTCCTTCCTAGTGAAATCAAAGTTTTGTGTTTAGACCCAATCTTAGTGCCCCAAAAAATATAAGAGGGGAGGAAGAAGTTTGGAATAAAATAATCAGAAAAGTAAGTCAAGTTTTAATAGAAATTAATAATAACATAAGAGTTGGTAATATTGAATGAGTGAAATTTGCTGCGAAGACTAGCACAATTTGCGTATTTTCCGTGAAAAGTAGTACCACTCAGAGTATTGAAATTACGAGTTAATTCCTGAGTTGCGCTATAGTCTTCGCGACAAATTTTGAGTTGTGTTAGTTTTTGCTAGAAAATTTTAACTATGCTAGTCTTTGTAAGAAGCGTTGAAGAAGTTGGAAAAACGTAAAGAATCAGAGAATTTATACATGCATAACTAATATTATATATTTTACTCATCAGAAGCAGAACAAACAAGATGTCAGACTCCGAAGAAAGTGGTGGCGGCAGTGACAGCGAGTTTCAGTCTGTCAAATCTGGAAATGCCAGTGAAGCTGGCAGTGCAGCAGCTAGTCCTGCCAGATCTAGATCCAGATCTAGATCACGCAGTGTATCTAGAAGTAGGAGTCGCTCGGTAACATCCAGATCCAGAAGTCGATCCAGATCTGGTTCAAGGTCTAGATCTGGGTCCAGATCAAGATCAAGGTCACGCTCACGCTCACCCTCTGCAAGGGATGATGAAGCAGAGGAAGCAAATTCGGAAGAAGAACCCGAGCCAGAGGAGGAACCGGAAGGTAAATATAAATCAATATAAACTACACGACAGTGAAAACAGTCGATGTAATAATCAATTAATCAATATGGTAATATGTGATTTTCTTGTTCAGGAGAAGACTTGGATGAGTATGACGAAGAAGAAGAAGAAGAAGACGAGGACAGACCTAGAAAGAAGAGAAGGAGGGGTCAAGTTTCTGATTTCATCATTCAGGAGGCTGAAGTCGATGATGAGGTGGAGGATGACGAGGAATGGGAAGAAGGCGCCCAAGAAATGGGGATAGTGGAAAATGAAGTTCACGAAGTTGGCTTGACTGCGCGAGATATCGAGGGAAGACGAAGGGGAACGAATCTGTGGGAGTAAGTATTTACCATACAATATACATAGCTGTTTAGCTTTGAGTTATTAGAAAATTAACTAAATTTTTCTTTTTGCATTGATTAGTTCCCAGAAAGAAGAAGAGATAGAAGCCTATCTCAAAAACAGGTATGCCAACAATTCAATTGCAGCTGCCGCCAGATTCGGCGATGGAGGCGAAGAAATGGGTGATGAGATCTCTCAGCAGACGTTGCTTCCTGGGGTCAAAGATCCAAATTTATGGATGGTAAAATGCCGCATCGGAGAAGAGAAGACTACGGCCCTGCTGCTGATGCGAAAATATTTAACGTACCTGAATACCGGTAAGTGTTTCTTATTTTCTGTATAGAAATAGGCTCTGTATGTATAAACTACAAATTAATATAATTACATCTTCCTAAACAGACGAACCACTGCAAATCAAATCAGTGGTAGCACCCGAAGGCGTAAAGGGCTATATCTACATCGAAGCCTACAAGCAACCGCATGTTAAGGCCGCTATCGACAACGTCGGAACTCTGAGGATGGGTAGTTGGAAACAACAAATGGTACCGATCAAGGAAATGACGGACGTGATGCGAGTTGTGAAAGAAGAAACCGGTCTCAAACCGAAACAGTGGGTGCGCCTGAAGCGAGGTATCTACAAGGATGATATCGCGCAGGTGGACTACGTCGAACTAGCGCAAAACCGAGCCCACCTAAAACTTCTTCCAAGGGTTGATTATACGCGACCTCGAGGCGCTCTGAGAACAGCGCAGAGCGAGTCCGAGGCAATGAAGCGCAAGAAGAAAAGGCGCCCACCTGCGAAACCTTTCGATCCAGAGGCTATTCGTGCCATCGGTGGTGAAGTAACCAGTGATGGTGACTTCCTCATCTTTGAGGGGAATAGGTACAGTCGTAAAGGATTCTTGTACAAGAATTTCACGACCAGTGCCATCATTGCCGACGGTGTGAAGCCGACGTTATCGGAACTTGAGAAGTTCGAAGAGACACCCGAAGGTGTGGACCTCGAACTAAGCGGTGCTTCTGTCACCGGAGTTTCCGCTGGAAAGGAGGATGCAATATCGCATACCTTCAGTACGGGTGACAATGTAGAAGTATGCGAAGGCGAGTTGTTAAACCTTCAAGGAAAAATTGTTTCGATCGATGGGAACATGATCATGGTCATGCCCAAGCACGAAGATTTAAAGGAGGCGCTAGAGTTTCAAGCTAGTGAATTGAGGAAATACTTCACTATGGGCGATCACGCAAAGGTACACATTTTATTCTACAAATAATTATTTATATTTTACTTTATCTTTGCTTCAAATAAACTATAATGATTCTTCTTTTATCAGGTGGTAGCAGGAAGATACGAAGGTGACACGGGCCTTATTGTGCGAGTAGAGCAGAATCGCGTGGTTCTATTTTCTGATCTATCGATGCACGAGCTCGAAGTGCTTCCTCGAGACCTGCAGCTCTGCTCAGACATGGCCACAGGTGTCGACAGCCTTGGCCAATTCCAATGGGGTGACATTGTCCAGCTGGATCCACAAACAGTTGGTGTGATTGTACGACTCGAACGAGAAAATTTCCACGTACTATCGATGCATGGCAAAGTCGTGGAAGCAAGGCCTCAAGGACTGACCAAAAGAAGAGAAAATAGAAATACAGTCGCGTTGGATTCACAACAGAATACGATCCAAAAGAAGGACATTGTCAAAGTTGTTGATGGCCCACATTCCGGAAGAGGCGGGGAAATTAAGCACCTATACAGGAGCTTTGCTTTCCTACATTCCAGAATGTTTATAGAGAACGGCGGGATTTTTGTGTGCAAAACGAGGCATTTGCAACTGGCTGGAGGCAACAAAGCGAATCCCGCCTCGGCAATGGCACCGATGATCAGCGGTTTTATGTCGCCTAGAATCGCTTCACCGATGCATCCTAGCGGGTAAGTAAAACAATTATATTTATTTTAATTCAAAGCAGCTGACTAGTGGTTTGGAATTTATAACATTTCAAAACGATCATTACAACGTAATCAACGAAATCAATCGCAGAATGCTAAATTTTTTTCAATCATAAAATATTACTTTCAAACTATTACAAATGCACTCTTCTCGATTTTCAGAAGTCCAGCTGGCCGAGGTGGTGGCGGTCCAGGTGGAGGTGGTGGTGGTGGTGGCGGTGGAGGACGAGGTCGTGGCCGAGGTGGCGCACGTCGTGATCGTGATCTCATAGGAACAACTATTAAGATCACTAGTGGTCCATATAAAGGCAATGTTGGAATAGTCAAAGATGCCACTGAAACTACAGCTCGAGTCGAGCTTCACTCCACTTGCCAGACAATCTCCGTCGACAGATCTCACATTGCCAACGTTGGCGTACCAACCAAAGATGGAGGATTCAGTAGCTACAGCAGGACACCAGCTTATGGCGCTGGAAGTCAGACGCCCATGTATTCTGGCAGTAAAACGCCTATGCATGGATCGCAGACACCTATGTATGAAAGTAAGTATTCGAGACTTTATGGATAAGCCTTGCAATCTGCGAAATGCTTAATTGATCGCAAACAAAAGTATGTTCAAAATCTAACAAATGTTTATCTGTTACAGCTGGATCGAGAACGCCTCATTATGGTTCGATGACACCATCGCACGATGCAGGATCGCGTACACCAGGACAGTCGGGTGCCTGGGACCCAACGGTCACCAACACCCCAGCTCGAGCAAGTGATTTCGACGGGTACAACATCGACGAAGCAGGCTCACCAGGCTACACTCCTGGTTACCCATCCGGTGGTCCCTTTACACCTCAAACGCCTGGTACTATGTACGGTTCTGAGCAGAGCTTCGGGCCTTATCAACCTAGTCCCAGTCCCGTTGCCAGCGCCGCAGCAAGTCCCAGTCCCGCTGCTTATGGCAGTACACCATCACCCGCTGGTACAGGATACACTCCCAGTCCTCGTGGAGCCTTTGCTTCGCCTTCGCCTATGGGTTACAGTCCCATGACTCCTGGTAAGTTTTAAGATAAAAGGTAGATTATTCAACTAGTTGAAGTTTGAAAAACTACAACTAACTGAATAAATTTTCCTAGGTGGAGTAGGAAGTCCATACAATCCGCAAACGCCTGGCTCTACCGTAGATACTGGTCATTCTGGCAGTTTTGGCCAGGAATGGCACACAACAGATATTGAAGTTCGTGTAAGAGATTCCAATCAGGATGCAAATTTAAATGGGCAACAAGGCTACATCACGACTATTTCGGTAAGTTATAATTTTTGATAAAAATCCACTATTCATTGGCAATTCACTTTTTGGTCTGGTATCTAAATATTGTAAAATTAATCAACGCTGTTTTCTTCTTTTAGGGTGGAATGTGTACAGTATTCCTGCCACGTGAAGATAGATCTGTAAATATTTTATGCGATCAACTAGAGCCTGTAGTTCCGTCACAAAATGACAGGGTGAAAGTCATTATTGGCGAAGACCGAGAGTCGGTTGGTACACTTTTATCAATAGATAATCAAGAAGGTGTATTTAAATCAAATGCAGGAGAAGTAAAGATGTTACAGCTGCGATTTTTATGCAAGATGAGATCTTAGACAGACGATTGACGATAAATAATATTTTGAAGGACTATTATATTTCAATAATTGTAAATATTGTAAATTTTACCCAAGCGATTGTCCGCTGAATAGAATACAGTCGAGCAACTTTCTGATTCTTGAAAGTCGTCCTTCATTTATAAATTGTACATACATACAATATAACTCGACTTTTTTTAAATAAAGAAAAAACAAAACTTAATCGTTATTTTTATATATGTTATTATTCATATTTTTAAGTAATTATATATTTTATAGCACTGGGTGGCCTAAATCCGCATTAGGTTACACAGATCCGTGGCTTAAGTAGCCCTTTCTGGCACCGTGTACATTGCACTCGCTACGCTCGTGCGTTAACCTCCCGCTGCCAGAGAGAACTGCATACGCCACGGATTTCCGTGACTTGGCGGATTTATGATTTAGCCAAGCAGTGCTATAAAATATTGTACGATAGGTACTCAAGTCGTACGAGGCACACATTCTGGCACGGCGTAAGCACCTTCGCTACGCTCGGGCGCTTTATAACCTCACCGTGCCAGAATGTGCCTCATAGGACACATGTTCGTAATGTACTATAGGTATCGGATACGATTATTGTCAATGATTAGTAATAATTGAATTAGAGATGATTGCGTCACAGTGACATACGTACGCAGATAATTGTACTTTATCCTGAGGCTATAGGTATCCTCTGTTCGCGGTTACAGAATCAATCTAATTCTGCCGATTTTCACGGCTGTGATACGTATATATGTACCTTCATTGTTTTAATTGACAAATGTGCACTTTTCAAGAAAAAAATTTAATTTGAAAAAAAATGATATACGATGAACATTGGGGCTGCGAGTTCTAGACCAAAGGTCATGAGTAGTTTATATAATTTATTCATTAAATTTATTTTGATAATAAATAACTTTCTTCTCTTTCGAAATCATCGCATCTCAATCGCATAAGCTCCAAGCAAGCTTTTCTTGAGATCCGCGTTGTTGTGAAAAAGTAAAGAAATCACATAGAGCTATCAATAAATATTTAATAGAAATAAAAAAATAATTAATTCGGAGTTTGGTGTTTCCTTTCGCTTGATTTGCCCGAAATGCGAGATATTTAAATTTTCCCGCATTTAATTCACACATGCGCAGCAATATAACAAACAAAATCAGCTGTTGATGACCATGCTGTGTGTGCACCTCATCCTCATGGACATATATAGGACATATATAAAGACATAAGTACCTAATTACCAGGGAGTAAGAGAGAAGGAGACGGAACTCCGTACATTGAAAGTGTTCCTACTTTTCCGGCAGAGATCGCCGAGGCCGCTCGGCGGAACGGCTGACATTTAACGAGTATCAGAGCCTCTCGCGGGAACCAAACGCACTAAACAG
The DNA here is from genome assembly GCA_012977825.3 of Pteromalus puparum. Classification (NCBI taxonomy): domain Eukaryota; kingdom Metazoa; phylum Arthropoda; class Insecta; order Hymenoptera; family Pteromalidae; genus Pteromalus; species Pteromalus puparum. The sequence continues at coordinate 11,264,348 of CM053172.1, read as the reverse complement.
CGCTCTGGGCTTTCGGGGCGCCGACCGGGGATCAAATCCCGGGTAGAGAACTTTTTTTTTATACATTTTTTTGTATATAATAATATACTTAGCATTAATATTTATAATCGATGTTCATTGAAACAAAAATAAATTTCATGAGAAGTAAAGTATAGCAGAAACCCTATAGCGAGGGTAGGTGCATGATCTATTTATTATAGTTATTATAATAAATTACATCCTAAAGAAATAAATTAAATATTTAAAAAATTGTTTATTGTTCCTTCACGTATTATATTATGGCTCTGATTATGCCATAATTTACTTCCAGGATATGTAATCGCACTTACGTAGATATATGGAAATGAAGAATTCAATTGCAAAGATGGAAGGTAGGCGGATTTTGCTCTGCGTATAAACATTAAATTTACACTTAAATATTTAATTATCACAATAAGTAGCATCCAAGGTAAGCTTAAACTAACCCTTTCCGTTATACCTAAGCTATAAACATATGCGACTTTTAATATAAATGAGCATAGTTGGATTCGTGGTCCAGTGGCGCGAGTCACCGACTGAAATTCTTTTGGTTCAGGGTTCAAATCCCGCTCCGAGAAATCTTTTTTTTTCTAACAAAATCAGTATTGTGCACATTTTATATTATTATTATATAATATTATATGCGACTTTTAACGCATTAAACGTTGTATAAAATGTTATTTTATGAATAATTAAATAAAATTTTAGATTAACGTAAAACAATATAGCTACGCTGCATACATTAAACAAATTACAATTTAGATTATTTTATTTTGATTCACTTTAGTGCATATTTTTCTTTTCTTTGGTATAACTTGACTTGTAGATTCAGCCTTTTTCCTTTTATTAGACGTATTATTTTTTTTCTTCTTTACAGATTCGCAATGCTGAACATCGAAATCGTTTTTCTGATCCGGAGCATAAGAAAGTTTTGACAACTTTCTTTTCTCTCTAGTTTTTTCTTTCTCTATGGAATCGTTTTTATTCACTTGTTTGGTGACAAAAAACATTCTTGTTGTTAAATAAAATGATATAATCCGACGAGTCAGTTTGTCCTTGTGCTGCTCGCAACCGACTAACGGAAGGGGTGCTAGCTTTTGAGATTCTGATGTTATTTGAAATAGAGTGTCGGCATTTATTTGCCCTGAATTTATGACCTTTAGCGTAGCCCTTTCCAATAAACTTATTAATTCAAATAGCGTAGCAGAAGGTTCACACAAATAACCTTTAGTACGCATTCGAATAAGCTTATATGCCTCCGTCACCGTTTCCCTTTCCTTTGCAGACAATTTAAGCGTTGCTACGCAGTTTTCGCAAACGCTAAATTTCTTTCCTGATTGCGTTTTAGCAAAACGAGTTCCTTTCCGCGCCACGAAGCCAGCAACGTACGCCAAAACGTAATCTGATGTAGAGCATTCAAAATAATCGTGCTCTTCGAGGATTTCTGCAGCTTTACAAAGCGTATCGGAGTGCAATCCTTTATCGAGAATTGTATCGATTTGTGCATCCCACTGCTTTCGTCTGTCGTTATCATCTTTTATGTCTTTGATACTTAATAAGACATTCACGATTTCCCCTCCGGAGACATTGGAACCCTTGGGTGGTTTTATCAAGGAATATGTAGAGATGAGCTTATACATCTGTATAAAAAGGGCGGAGTCAGGGTGATCATTTGACCCACAGCAATGCCGCATCATTCCAAAAAATCGCTAAAAAATGTATTTTGTAAGTAATAATTTCCGTTACAGATAATTAATATTTATTATGAATCGTTATTATATTTTATTTCTAGCAGCCATATAAAACCAACAATATGCATGAATTTGAAAATTTTTTCGCTACAGAGCTTTGGAAGCTCGAAGAGATTGCAGAATAAATAAAACTATATTATATTTTTCGATACAGTGTACGTAAAATGGACATTTACCTAAGCTCCTCGTGCGTTCAATCGCACTTTCCGTCCCTTGTATACAAAAATATCGTTCGATATACGCGTGCTTTTTATTGATTCTACACTCGTTTGACAAACTTCACACTCGTGTTAAATCTACTTTTGCGCACTTGTATCGATATAAACTATATATTTATGGCTCAAATGTTGTACGTACCTCTAAATTGTCTTGGTTCAATCTTGATGTCATCAAGTACTTAAACCCACATTCATGTACGAGAAAATTGCATATTTGCAGAGCACCACGCAATGTAATTTTAAGACCGTAGCATGTCGAATTGGTGATAAATTCGAAATTATTCGCATCATTTTTTGCTTCATTTTCCCATTCATGTAGAAATTGCAAAAAAGATTCTATAGTCTGTAAAGAATGACATCGTCATATAAGAATAGATTAATTATTAATGTGTAGCTTACTTATATATGTACAATTATACGTATAGTTTAAATTAAATGTACGTAATTATTCATACAGTCGTACCAGTATAGGAAATCGACGGCGGCTGAGCCAAGAAAAATATTAGCTCAGAACGCGCTTGTAAAAAACGATAATTATTACATTATTTTTTCTCTGGAATTATTAAATAAATGAAACAAAACGCCAAGTTAGCATTTTTTACCATGCCGGCGGTTGATAAGATTGCATAGTAACATACCTTGTACTTTTCATTTCCAGGTTTTAAGTTATCTATGGGTGTCCGGCTATTCATTGCCGTAATCAATGATTTGACTCTTCGGCAAAATTTAATAGAACCATCACAGTCCTGTAAGTCAGGATGTTCATTTCTTAACAGTTCCATTGCGTCAGCAGCTCCAAAAAACTGAAAAACATGTTACTAACAGGTTCTTTTCCACAATAATTGTGCTCTTTCATTATATTATTGTTCCCGACGAAAACTAATACGTTCACATTTCACATTTAGCGCTTTTTCAAGTCTCAAAATATGCTCGTTCAGAAAACTTCATTATAATTTGAGCTGTACTAGTTTTCGTTAAGAATAGCGATATCGCATTTGCGCACTCGTGTACCCGTATGCTCTGTGTGTCAGTCATCAGTACTGTATGCGTCTAGTATTATTTTGTCATGCATATTTTGTCTCACTTATTTGTTTAATGTTTATATTTACCTGAAAAGCTAGAGCCACATTCATTTTTTGATAATACTCAGGTTTAATGTGCTCTTCCCTCAAATGATAATTAATTTTTAAATTGAAATTTTTTGGATTTTCTACTGCTAACACTGCATACCAATGCTTTAACGATACTCGTCCATCAGGCGTCTACACAATTTGAAAAAAAATAGCAGATAAATTTACCGTAGGCAATTCATACATAATTTAAAAAGGAGCACTTTGAATGTTACTTTTGATGTGCAAGATTAGCATATTGCACATAAGATTATTATATAAATTTTCTACGTACTCTAAACCGACAAAGTTTTAATAAAAAATGTATTTACCCAAACTTGATCATATTTGTTTAGCTTTGAAAAGAAATTGCGTAAGCACTTGATTAAGTGTGGAAAGTCCGAAAAAAACCATAAACGTCGAGACGGGTCAACAACATGTTCAACGCTAACGTTTTCTTCCGTAACTCCAAAAAGATCCCACATTGCGCGATTCCATGATGCTCCATCATTAGCTATGCCATCGACTTTTAGCCCCGCTCGTTCGGCTAAAATTATGGCTTCCAAGAGAATTTGATGCAGAACCGTTCCATTTGCACTACCCTTACTCAAGAAACATCCCAACGCTTGGACCCACTTTCCCTTGAAAGGCTGGAACATTACGACTAATGCGTGGTCACCTTTTTGCCCTTCCTGGTGTTTTGGAGTATATTTACCAAGGTTCGTGAAACCTTCCATTTTCAATTTTTGTCGATCGAAAGACAATGTTTTTGTTAATTTCATTTCGTCGACCAAAAGTATGCCTATGAAATAAAAAAAAAAATGATTAACGATTGCACAGTTGTTTATCAACTGTGTGCGAATAATCAATACAATAAACATTGACAATCAGATTTCAAGCATGACGTTCTAAGATTATCTTATATAATACTTCGCGCGTTAAATGTAAGTAATCGTATTTCGTGCATGTACGTTCAATCGGCCGCGAAACTATATCGCGCAAAAAGCTCTATACCTTTTGGCGCGTCTGTCTCTTTCGTACCGTAAATAGCTGTAATTTCTTATGAGAGGTGGAATGCAATTTTCCGCGATGCAGAGGCGAAAAAATAAAAAAAGTTGATGAAAAGGCGCGGCTAGTATAGCGACGGCATTTTAGCGAATAGCTGATAAGTAAACAATACACTCAACTTTATCGGATTGATTTTTCGAATCAGTTGAGCGAGAAAGGACACTAAATATTACAAAATTACGTTTAATACACGCGTGCAAAAAATATATGTTCACATATGATTGAAATAAATTCGGAGGCGAGGAAAAGTTGCTCTGGCGCGCGACGCATATATGCAATTTAACAACACTAATTTTAGATACATAATGCAGTAATCGTTGAGGTGGATTCTCTTATCCTCGTTGCAGTCATTGAAAAATATTGGCATACTATGTAGGTTTTTGTGCGGCAGACGGTCGTGCGTATGTTACTTTTATTTAATACACGAATTTATAAGGTTGTGTTCCTATATACATAATCATCAGCCCTCGATGGAGCGCTCAGCGATTCTCGAGTCGTTATTTTTCCGTTATAAGTATAATTTATACATATTTAGATCGTATCTTAATGTTATTACCATGCGTAACGAGAAGTTGAAAGTTAATTGAACACCCGCGCTCGATCTCGTCGCGGGACACACACGGACGGCGAAGATGCTTCGCTCTTCCTTTCAATTTATAAAATTTAAATAGAGATCTCGCTTTCATAATAGCTCGCCGAATCAGTCATGTATCTTCCAACGATGCAGGCGAGATAAACTGGCATGATTACTTTACTCCTGGGAATGAGGTATATAAGCGTGTCGAATGCAATAAATTGTCGCGTTGTACAAGAAAAACATCATTACGCATTTTAAAAAGCTTCCCGGAACACCCAGTGATCCCGCGTTATTTCGCGAGCATACAATTTACACCAAGAAGCCCATAATCAAGGCAGCACCGGTGACGGAGCAAAATATTTATTAATATAAACGCGAGTTTTTTTTGTTTACGTAGTTCACAAAGTTCCTTGGGTGAAAACTGATGTAACTTACTGTATCACGTAATACATATCTAACGACTTTTTATATTGAATATAAAAACTTACCACGAACATCCATTGGATCCATGCTCGCTGTTTTCTTTTTTAAAATTTCAAACGTTTTATCATCGAAACCATAGGTTCCTTTCATTAATTTGATATACCTGCTTAATGTTTCTAAGCATGGCAAAGCTAAAATTTTATGCGTTCTTAAGTGGTTATAGGTTTTGCGACTCTTGATACGCAAAAGCAAGCATTCATAAATCCACTGATTAGTGTATCTGTTACCTCTGCTGTCCTTTTTATGCGAAGCATCAAAACATGCTTTCACCGCAGCCTGTTGGCTTTCCGGTAACAAGTCACACGCTTTTTTTAGTGCGTCCTTATCTGCTCTTGAACATTCAACTTGTATATCTTTAATCCTTTGTTTTAATACGCCAATCTAAAATCGATACATTATATATAGATACGTAAGTATCATTTAAATATCAAACTCAATAGAAGTATATATAACCTTTCGATGAAGTCTTTTTGATTTTTGTTTCAGATCTTTTACTCGCACGACGTATTTTTTTCGATATTCTTTCAACTTTTCTGTTTTTTTACTTGAAAGTACTCTTTTTTTCAATTTTAGACGCATTTTAGTACATTCAGCGCAGCGTGTCTTTAATGGACCAGGTAAAGGCCTACTTTTGTCGCGAATTAAAAAACCAGGACAGTTGTCGGATCTGCATTAAAATAACAAAAATTATGTTCTCGTGTGCGGGGATATGACAATTTTCTGCGCCATCTCACAATGTATTGATAAGTTGATAAAAAAAAAAGTTTAATTGCAGGAAATTGGTTTAGTAAATGATGAAATTCGCATAATACAAAACAACTTTACGAACAAAAAATTAGTCAACAAATTGGTTTATGTGCGCAAAAAACGCAAAGATACTTTACTTGTTAATGCCATCAATTTTTTGGCAAGGAAACACGTTATCGGACACGTATGCTACCAGCTTCGTAATGTCATTCGCAGTTTTCAATTTATCTACGTAATCTATACTGATTAAAGTGTCTTCTATGTAAATCTGTAATTATTAAAATTTATTTCAAATATATTTTATTGCTAGAGTAATAATATAATAATGACTACGGAAATGGATGAACAAATAAAGGAAAAGTGAAGTCAATTTATAAATTATATAACTCACATTTACAGTCATGTTGGAAAATATTACAATTCTTTTATTAATCCCAGTGTACCTTGGTTTCCATTCGGCTAACATCAGACATTTTACGCCAGTAACAATAACTTGTGGTATCCAAGTCGCAGGTACGTCTATCGCTTGCGGGTTTTTTATTAGCTCATTACAAAGCTGATGAAACTCTATCGAATCTTCACCTACGTTTCAAAATAATTATTGTTATTATAACCATTATACTATATACGAATATAATTATATATACTGTTGTCATTTAAAAAATAGTTATTATATTGCAACATATTTGTTCTTTTTTTTTACATTGTTCTCAATACTTACAACGTGTAACTTCAGAATTTGGCAAATCTGTGTCACAATTTTGCACAGATTTATTTTGCTCAATTTGATCTTCTATGAGTATTCCACTTGATGATGCGACATCTAATAATGCAAAATATAATAATGTATTATTAATTGCATTTTTATTATATTATATACAAATGCATTGTTTGCGTGTTATTAGAATGATACTCGTTAAAACAGTGATTCGATCATAGTCACTCACTGCTTGACAGTTCCTGTAGATGCAATTCGTTGCATTCCAGCATGCATCCAGCGGTATTGTTTGCTTGGTCAACTGCTAATGTTACAAGGTCTACAGTATTACTATTCAGCCCTTTTTCAAATTTGTCACCTATAATCCTTTCATTCTCTTTGTCAATTGTTGATATACCTTTTTCAAACTCACTATGCGCGACCTTACTTATATCTTCTTCATTTCCCTCCCTCAAGCATTCCATTTCTCTCCTTATATTTTTGCTGTTTTGCAGTACATGCGCTTCTAAAGGACCTACTTGTATTCTAATTATTTTTATTCTTTATAAATATATTTGTATGCTTATGCAAAACTTACTGCGCTCGACGGTATTTTGCGGTACAGGACATTCCACATAGCAAACATTCGCGCTACTTTTCATGCTTTGTTCAGGCTCGACTACTGGAAATATCGATGGTAACGAGCCTTTCTTAAGTGAAGGTTTGTCTTTCTTTAATCTATATAAGATACTACCATCTTCCATAACATGCACGAATTCTCTTTCCACTTCTTCCTTTTTAAAATGCAACTCACAGACTGAATGATGTTTTCGTAGTGAGTCGCCTCCAGGAATTACTCTTTGCCATAACTGCAAAGCTTGATCCTATTGAAAACGTATTATGAATGTATTAAAATAGTAATTGATCGTTTTCACTATTGTTATTTACACATTTAACAATAATACCGTCGTAGGTTTAAAGAAGGATAGACCTTCGTCGCCCTTTCCAGAACTTCGTTTCCTTCTTGTTGAGCACCCTCGTACGAAGCACGACTGCATTTTAAAATAATTAACTTGTACACAAATCGCATTGAACTTGAGCACTTATTTCAATTAACAAAACAACCAGGCACGCACGTCAACTAGGATACGAAGCAAAGCAACAACTGAACTCCACTACAACGAAGCACACATCGCGAAAGAAAAACAAATGCACTTTATTAGCGAGTCTCCGCTAGACGCGAGGCTCGGCATATTTCTCGAAATCCGTAGTTATCAAGAAAAGCGTAGGGGAGCGAATTCCAAAAAAAAGTATAACGCGAACAACTTTTTTTCTGTACACGCAAAAGCTGTTACAATACGTATACCTACCTGTTTTAGATCAGTTAAAGGATATCGATAGATCGGCGTTCATTATAGACTACCGTAATTTGTTAGTTAAATCTTATATTAGTTAATAGATTAAACACTGTTATTAACAAAATTACGAAACTAAATAAAGGAAGAAATATTATAAATCTAAAATTTAAATTGTATAAATATTGAATAAATAAAACAATTTCATATTATTATTATTACAATAACTGCATATTAAATAATATATTGTATAGATATAGATAATATACGTGTATATATATGTACAACAGGACATAATTTTAATTTTTAACATGTAATAATACTATAAAATGTGCACAATACTGATTTCGTTAGAAAAAAAAAGATTTCTCGGAGCGGGATTTGAACCCTGAACCAAAAGAATTTCAGTCGGTGACTCGCGCCACTGGACCACGAATCCAACTATGCTCATTTATATTAAAAGTCGCATATGTTTATAGCTTAGGTATAACGGAAAGGGTTAGTTTAAGCTTACCTTGGATGCTAGTTATCGTGATAATTAAATATTTAAGTGTAAATTTAATGTTTATACGCAGAGAAAAATACGCCTACCTTCCATCTTTGCAATTGAATTCTTTATTTCCATATATCTACGTAAGTGATTAGATATTCTGGAAGTAAATTATGGCATGATCAGAGCCATAATATAATACGTGAAGGAACAACAAACAATTTTTTAAATATTTAATTTATTTCTTCAGGATGTAATTTATTATAATAACTATAATAAATAGTTCATGTACCTACCCTCGCTATAGGGTTTATGCTATACTTTACTTCTCATGAAATTTATTTTTATGTTTCAATGCACATCGATTATACATATTAGTGCTAAGTATATTATTATATACAAAAAAATTTATAAAAAAAAAGTTCTCTACCCGGGATTTGAACTCCGGTCGGCGCCCCGAAAGCTCAGAGCGCTGTTTAGTGCGTTTGGTTCCCGCGAGAGGCTCTGATACTCGTTAAATGTCAGCCGTTCCGCCGAGCGGCATCGGCGATCTCTGCCGGAAAAGTCGGAACACTTTCGGCCTTCAGAGCCCATAGCAGTTGGGTCTCCTTCTCTCTTACTCCCTGCTAGTTACCTACACATCGATATCAGATCGATATACGACACCATCCATGCAGAGATCAGTTCATACCGAAGACCGAAGATTTATACACGTAGCACGTATGCGTATAGGAACCATAGGATAGGATAGTTCATCACTGAAGGTATAGAGGCGCGGAGCTAACCTCAAAACGTAAACAACAATGGCTAATCCATCGGTAAATGCTCCTGTCTCGCAAATTTTAAAAAATGCCAGCATTTTGGAAGACGAACCGCGGAAGAAGAGCCGAGAAGACTGGAGGAAGGCAAAGGAGCTCGAGGAAGCCCGGAAAGCTGGTACCGCCCCAGCCGCCGTCGACGAAGAGGGAAAAGATATCAACCCCCACATACCCCAGTATATAAGCGCAACGCCGTGGTACTTTGGAACTAGTGTGAGTAGACGTTGATTTTTTAGTCAATTCTTTTTAGTAATTCAATAGAATAGACTAATAATGCGGGGTTTGTTTTTACTGGTATACAGGTACCGACTCTCAAGCATCAGAGACCACAGCCGGAGAAACAAAAAACATTTAGTGAGATCGATCAGTGGTACAAAAAGGGTGCCACCAATAAAGTAGCCACAAAGTGGAGAAAAGGAGCATGTGAAAATTGCGGCGCTATGGGTCACACAAGGAAGGACTGTTTCGAGAAACCAAGAAAGGTATTGGCAAAGTTTAACAACAGCAACATTGCTCCAGATGAGCATGTTCAGCCAAATCTATCGCTAGATTATGATGGAAAACGAGACAGGTATGAATGATTTATTCTTCATCTACAATGCATCATAAATTGTACAACTTTTGTTGGATATCCAATGGTATAACAAATGTTTCTTACAGGTGGGCTGGTTACGATCCATCAGAGCATAAAGCAATTATTGAAGAGTATCAGAAAGTGGAAGAGGCCAAGAAACAGCTCAGAGCTGAAAAACTCAATTCAAAAGAAGAAGAGGAAGAGGAGGACGAGCAGGATTCGGATGCTGACGAAGACAAGTATGTAGATGAAGTGGACATGCCAGGTACAAAAGTCGACAGCAAACAGCGTATCACTGTCAGAAATCTTCGTATCAGAGAAGATACAGCAAAATACCTGAGGAACCTGGATCCAAACTCAGCTTATTATGACCCAAAAACACGTTCAATGAGAGACAACCCTTATGCTGGTACAGATAGAGAGTGAGTATCAATTTGTTAGTTACGAGTATCATGACTTTTCATTTATTTCGTTCACTAACTAATTTTCAATATTACAGAGTTGATTATAAGGGAGAGAATGCGGCTCGTTTTTCAGGAGACACGCGGAATCACGCGAATGCTCAGTTATTTGCATGGGACGCGCACGAGAAAGGCGTCACTGTGCACTTGTTAGCTGAGCCCACGAAAGTCGAGCTTTTGAAGCAGGAATTCGACAAAAAGAAAGAAGAACTGAAGAGCGAAGCTCGCGGAACAGTTATTGAAAAGTATGGCGGTGAAGAACATTTAAATGCTCCACCACCTGCTCTTTTGTTAGCTCAAACGGAGGAGTATGTTGAATATTCAAGAACGGGAAACGTAAGTTTTATTGTTTTACTTAAAATCAGCTTATCACTTTATGTGAATTCGTGAAACTAATCTCTGTTCTATTATCTTATTTAGATCATTAAAGGACAGGAGAAACAAGTAATAAGATCCAGGTACGAAGAAGATGTATACCTAAATAATCATACATCGGTTTTTGGATCGTACTGGCATGCAGGACAGTGGGGCTACAAATGCTGCCATTCATTCATAAAGAATTCATACTGTTGTGGTGAAGCAGGTAAAAGAGCTTTCAGAGAAGCGGAAAACTATACCAGAGGTGTTGTTCAAGAGGAAGAAAAAGAAGAACCTAAAGAAAACTCACAAACGAGCAAAAAGTCTAATGACCAAGAAGAAGAGCCCGAAGACAAACCAAAAACAAGTAAGAAGACTAAAGAATCTGATAGCGAATCTTCAAGCGACTCCTCAAGTGAATCTGAAAATGACACAAGAACTAAGACCGAACGAAAATCTAAAAAAGAGAAACGCAAGAATAAGAAACAAAAACAGAAGGAGAAGAGAAAGAACAAGAAGAAGGACGGAAAGGAAGTGGAGGATAAGCTAAAAGAAGCTCTTAGGAAAGAGGAAGAAAATCAGCGAGAAGCTGAAAGGCTACTGAAGATGGACGAGAGAAAGCGGCCATACAACAGTATGTATACTGCAAAAGAACCAACAGAGGAAGAAAAGGAAGCCTTCCAAATGAAACGAATGAGGGAGGAAGATCCCATGGCCCAATTCGTGGGAAAATAAAATTATTTTTTTAACTAGTAATAGAATAATTTTATTTTGAGTACTCGCAATCATTTTATTGTTATTTAGGAACAGATACAATTAATAAGACATTAGAATCCAATGATTGTAATGTTGACTTTAAAAGCAATGAATTACTTTGTATACTGAAAAGCTCATTGTTAACTTAAGAATTTGAATTGGCTTGGTTTCAAAATAACTGATATAGTTGAAAGAATCAACTTACTGTAAATAGTTTTTTTATGTTCATAACAGAAACATCGTGTAAATAGAATAACAGATTACTGGAATAGTAATGACACTTCTGTCAAAATGTATGATTGATATCTTTATAATAATCATGCAAAAAATGAACAGTGTAATAAACAAAACCACATATTTATGTAACAAATCATGTTTATTTCACAAAATTTCTTAAAAACAGATAACTATTTATAGTATGAAGGTGCTTTATGTGACAAACCTAGCGAATACAAACTACCAGTCGCGTATTTTCTTCTGCTGAGCAAATGTTAAAATGCGAGTTTTCTTGAACGATTTTATCATTTGCATTTGCTTGTGTCTAGGCTTGAGTTTGCACATAACATAAAGTCTTCCTTGTCTTGAAACATAATAGCAACCTTTACAACGAAGTTGAAGACGACCCTTTTGCTTCATTCCACAAACTTGCATGAACTGTGGCAGTATTGGTGTGAGAAAACTCACAGGTTTCAATAGATTGTGACAGCTTATTGTCGTCAATGCTGAAGGATATTGACTGCATATTTGGTGGATTCCTCGATTCTCAGCTATTTGCAATGTTTTTGGTGCTATGATTCGATTAACAAGGCAACTTAGTGCTCCCTGTACATTTCTAAACATAGAAAAGTTCATTTTTCTGGAAAAATATTGAATGTACGGATTAATCATCTTGAGCTTTGCAATATTATATTAAATTGTTTAATCTACATAAATAATAACACATGCTAACCTTAAATTATGTTATTTATTCAAACAAAATAGTACTTTGCGATTGTCAGCGTGGCGAATTCACATAAATAACACCAGAAGAAAACTTTTTTCCGTGCTTATCACGAAAAATCCTTTATTAAAAAATAATCCATCTCAAAACACGAAATTTGCAGACTCCGATTTTGCTGTTCTCTTATTGCTGTGCCGTCAATAGGTACATGCCGAGATTGCCGAGTGGGCCGTTCAACAGAAGAAAGGTTAGGTCTCGGCATTGACGGATGCTCAGCTCTCAGCGGATTTGAAGTGTTGTTGTGTGTGTGTAGAGAAATTTTGAGATACTATCTGCAGTATCAGCTGGCCTCTGGCCGGTGCGAATTGAATTTTTCAGTATTTTTTAAACAACAAAACTTGCTAGTTACATAATAATATTTTGTATTTAGTCAGCCAATAATTCATACAAAATGTTGCGAAACATTCGCAATTTGGTACAACTAAATGTAAGTGTTTGAAATTCAAAGTAATGGATATGGTTTGTATACTTTTCTGACTAAGTGAATTTTTTTTTTTAACAGAGTTCTATCAAGAAATCTTGCACTAGATCTCTGAATTTAGTTCCTATTGTAGTTGAACAAACTGGAAGAGGAGAGAGAGCTTACGACATTTATTCAAGATTACTCAAAGAAAGGATTATATGCTTAATGGGTCCAGTGAGCAGATATTCTCATTTATTTCAAATGTGTTTGTCACTTGACAAATGTGATATTCTAATCAGCATAATTTTCAGATAACAGATGACATATCATCGCTGGTTGTGGCGCAACTGCTCTTTTTGCAATCGGAGAGCAGTAAAAAGCCTATTCACCTGTACATAAATTCCCCAGGAGGAGTTGTGACAGCTGGTCTGGGTATTTACGACACAATGCAGTATGTACTTCCGCCAGTTGCAACCTGGTGCGTAGGACAAGCCTGTTCAATGGCCAGTTTGCTGCTGGCAGCAGGTGCTCCTGGAATGCGCCATGCACTGCCGAATGCTAGGATAATGATCCACCAACCATCTGGTGGTGTTCAAGGTCAGGCCACAGATATCAGAATACAGGCTGAGGAGATTTTGAAACTTAAAGGCCAAATCAATGCACTATATGCCAAACACACAGGACTTGATATTCAAAGAATAGGTACAATTAAGTTACTATTTTTTTTGTATATCTAAACAAATAATAGGAAAAGAATAGCCATACACTGGATTACTTTTTTTAGAAAATAATATGGAGAGGGACAAATTTATGACTCCTATTGAAGCCAAAGAATTTGGAATTATTGATAAAGTTCTGGAACATCCACTGCAGGAACAAACAGAGACACCTACAAGTACTGAAAATCCAACGAGTACTATAATATGAGTGTGAATATATAAATAAACAGCATGATTGACAATGGGTGGGTAATATTTTAATAAGTTTGTTTGATTGATTGTTAAAGAACTTTTTTTTAATATTTATTTGATATTAATAAAAATATCTAAATATATTTGTGTGGCATATTTAATTACATTTAAACCAAGTCTTTTTATATCTTATTTACTTTTAAGAAAAGTTTAAAATTATGATTTCATCATATTATATTTTAGATAAAGCTGAAGAATTTGAAACAATGAACAAAAGAGCTTTATACCATATAAATATGTGACATATTTTTGTTTTTGTTATTGTGTCTGTTAATTATTGTCTAAGAAAAAAAAAAAACTGAATAACTACGTATTAACTGATAATTAATAAGTTGATGAGCAAGATTGAATACTTATTTTACTTGCACAACAGTGTAGCCAAATATTTATGTTTCTGAAAAAATATTACAAACAGCTTTATTCCATACACAAAATAATCTCTTGATTTATTTATAGTATAAAGTACTTTTTACATTTACATAATACTTTTGAAAAATACTATATAGTTTGTATAAAAATAAAATATAAAAAGCATTATAAAGAAGTACATAATTTGTACTTGAAGTTTATACATTTTGTAACTCATTGAATCAACTTAAGTCCTCACTATCTTCGTCTGACTCTTCACCCATAAAATCATCTGAATCATAGTTTATTTCTACATTTGGTGGATTAATAGCAAAATCGTTTAGTTCGGCATCTTTTAAAGCTATCCTTAAATATTCTTCTAGCTTTTTTTGGATAGAAACCAGTGATTGTATATCAAAGATCAAATTTTGCTCTGAATTTGATAATCTGTAAAACATACTTTAATTATAATCAACTTTACTATGTTATTTTTACATACACATTCAAGTTTAAATTTGGCTTACTTCAATTCTTTCACTTTGCAGTTCAAAAAATTAATCTCTGCTGTTTTTTCATTCAACTTTTTCAATGATATTTCAAAATGAGTATCTACAGTTTTGAGATTTTCTTCTTTTTCAACATCTCCATCATGATATTTAATCTAATCATAAAATAATTTTATTAATGCAAAGAAAGGTGTGTAAATTTAAAGTAGTAGATGCTATTCCCACCTGTAAATTATCAAAATCTACTGGCACATACAATACCACCTGATCATTCTTATTTACTAAAATAATAGGAGTTTTCTCTCTTTTTAAACAGTTCATATTACTGAGAACACCCTTTAAAATATGTACAGTTGCTGTATTATTGCCTTTTGAAACTTTAATTATTTTGGAAATAGATATTCTTGGCAAATCTTTTTCTATTAATTTATTGGTGACCTCTACAACTTTATCAACAAAAATGTTAAAAGCTGCTTTCAATTTCTTCTCATGAATTCTACAACAATGTAAAAAAAAAATTATAAATTATATTTATCTAATTGATATAATAAGATAGATGATTGGCATTTAAAAACAATATTTACCGATACTTATTTCTCAAACTGTAGTCAGCTCCAACTGTATTGCTACAAAGTGCTTTATCATACACAAACCGTAAAAGTCGACTTTGCATGGCTACAAAGACACCTTTTAAGCAATTATCAAGGATATAATTTTCAACTATTGATTCTAAAAATAAAATACTTATCAAAGCCAGAAAAATTCACAAACGAATAGTGTCATAATTTTAGTGTTGCACTTACTTGTACATTTATTAGTAACTTTATCTAAAAGAGAAATCGATTTTTTTCCTTCAATGTATGTAAGAGACACATTAGGCTTATTTAACTTATGCTTGAAATAATCTTCAAAATAACCATCACCCGCAATATAAAATGCAACTGCAGATGACACTTCAATATTGCTAGCTTCTAATCTGCAAAAACAAAATACTAATGTACATGCATATATAAAAATTTGAAATACAAATGTTGAGATACTTACGTATAATCAGATTTAAACTCAGGTTTGGATGGATTCAATACAGTAATTTTACCTGTTATTTCTATACTAGGGATCTTAAATTTGCATGAAAAGGAGAGAGTCTTTGCTTTACCATCGAAATCATCAGATGACAGCTCAACATTTGGATCTTTCTCTATAATAGAATTAGAAAGCTCCCTTGATAAACACAACAAAAACAAGTTTGTTTAAAATTGACACATCAGATTGATAGGTGTTATTGGAGAAGGTTAACTCACACATAATCATCTCCTACAATAAAAGATAAGTTTTCCTGAATTTTAGTTTTCTCATTTCTCGCATGCCATCCACGTTCTTCTCGTAGTACATCATTTGTCCAATGCTATAAATATAATTAGATAAAAAGTAAGTGCATGTAATACTATGGTGCAGTCATATAGTTCATTTTATTTTTTCAACAAAATTTTCTTTTAACTATAATTTGATATAAAAAAGTCTTACATATACCACAGGTTCTATGAAATCAAACGGTCCATTCAAACAGTCTTGCAAGTAATCATGATCAGTGACTGAAAAGTAGGATAGACATTGTTAATTTATAAAGTATAAACTAAGTAATAATTCACGACGATTCGCTTGAAATTTCTATTTACCGTTGATGTAATCCATAATAAGTTGGCGGCAAAACAGGTACAATTTTGACCCAAACTTCAAAGAAACTACAAAACGTTCTTCTCATATGCAAATTCGTGATTTCATATAATTGGCACGACCGTTGATGTCACGGGAGAATATAAACGTGTACGGTGTAGTGTAATTAATGTACCCCGAGTAGAAATTAGCTACGGCGCGCCGGACTTAACCATCCGGCCCTGGTCCGGGAACGAACGTACGGTCCTGATCAGACATGTAATGGGGTGAACATATGGGCCTGGTCCGGGGTGCTCTAAGTTTGACTTGGGTTAAAGTATTAAACTGTTTAAATATCAACCAAACCTATACATATGTACTGTTTTTCGAAGCAGCATCCGGATGGTGCTTCGGTATTTTTAAACAATAAACTTTTATATGATCCATAGAAATTAAAAAATCAGTTTTTATATTTTCACAAAATCCGGTTGCCTTATCCGGCCCGGATCCTACCCCCATTACATTTCTGAAAATCGTGTGTAAATGCCTTAACAGGCCCGTGTTTTTGACGGGTCCGGCCCTGATGTTGCCGTAAGATTATTTTCTAGTCGGTATACGGTATTGTAGCGGCTGGCGCATGCGCCTCCCGCAAAACCAACAACTCACGTGTTATAGGTAATAGGAGCCCACCTTGGCTCAGTGGGTAAGACCGGTAAGACGCTTGCCTGCCAAGACAAGGTGCTCAAGCGGTCGTGGGTTCGAATCCCGGCGAGACTCGAGGATTTTTTCGGGGGTGAATTTCCTTGGGTTTTCGTCGGGATAAGTTCCCCGACTGCGAGGTTGTGCTTGTTGCAGGACGTATGCGCCCATTAATCAGCTGCCGAAAATGCCTGAGGCGTCAGTAAGCAGCTGGGGTTTCGCTCGACCAGCACGTACAACCAAAAAATTTCCGAAGGGCAGCCTAGCTGCCGACTACTCATACCGTCTGTTGATGGCCGTACACTTAGTGGCGCCACTAACCACAAAGACAAGACAAGGTAAGTACAGGTAAGTATAGTGAATACTTATTGTATGTTTTGTCAGTGGCGATTCATCACCCCCATGAGGGCCCAGGATGCTACAGTGGAGGGGGAAGCCGAGGACAGATGATAGTCCGGGAGCCAGGAAGTCCAACAGTAGCCTTTAGGAAAATATCTCGGAAAACTGTTCTAATGGGTCAAATATTTTCGGAAACCTATTAAAAACATGCCCAATAAAGTCTTGACCGAATCCGAGTGGAGGAATTTGTTTAACAATAATAAACATAAACGAAAGTGCGTTTTTTTCTAGTTTTTGGCTTATATCTCGGTTCCTTTAATCCCGACAAAAAAAGTTATAGAAATCAAAAATGATCCTGAGTAAATGTCTTACAAAGAAGGTATAACACGCCGAATTATTTTCAATATGTTTATATTGTAAAAAACGCGAAAAAAGTCAATTTTTAGTAATTTGAATAACTTTTTTGTTTATTGATGAATCATTATGAAACTTGACTAGAATATGTGTTTTGGGTCATAGAACAAGTGTGCAAAAGGATTTTTCCCGAATTCAAAATAGCGGCCTATTAACAAATTATTAGTGCGGTTTTTTGAGTATCCTCTTATCTTCAGCACAATTTTTTCAGAAAACTTTTTCCACGGTAAATCAATAGAGAATATGCTATTATTTTAAAATATGTATTATTAATAATTTTTTTTTCGCTGATGTTTATCGACGAAAACTGCTATGGCGGCTAAAAATCGTACTTCCGGAAGGTTTGGAAAAACGCCGACCTTTTAATGTAAAAACTCGTGAAAAATAATGAATTAAACAAAATTAGGGCTTCCGCAATACAAGACAAGACGATATTTTATAAAATATTGTATTGTTCTCGAAAAGTCTTGACCATTGTTCATCTTGTCTTCGTCTTGTTGGATTCTTGTCATCAAAAATATTGTTTTGTCTTGATATTGTCTCGAAAATATTGGTCTTGTCACTAATCGTTATGGGAGCTAGTTATACTCGGAAATTTCTTAGAATGTGGAACTAGCATAAAATAATAATCTATATAAGTTCCCATCATGCGATCATCGAAAAATAATTTACACATTATTTTATTTTTTTATATAAACTATTAGCTTATCATAGATCGATATTTTAAAAAATGTCTGCATCGAAAAAATATTTCAAGACCAAGAATCTTGCAATATCGTGATGAGTTACTCTTGTCTCGGTCTTGTTCTTGAAGAGCTAGTCTTGTTCTTGTCTCGCTAAATCAAACATTGATAAACATTGATCTCGTCTTTGGTATTGTCTTGATTTTCGAAACAATACAAGACAAGATCGATATTTGTCTCGAGTTTTGCGGAAGCCCTAAAAAAAATTATTGTATTTCGAGCAATAGAAGCCGAGATACGTTAACTTTTACGTTCTGAGTGATGGCGGCGTTAGTTTTTAACGTATCGACTTGATTCTTGGACGTATTCGAGGTATTACGCGAGCCCTATACGCTCCATATGTTAAAGGATACTTATTTTAATTCTAATACTGACCACCTCATTTAATTTTACATGTATTTTGTGGCGCCACCCATCGCATACCACCCCGAATGTACCTGTTCCTATTGACGTATTCTATCAGTACACTAATATTTATTGGACCCGGACCTTTACATTAAAGCAGTAGTAAGTGCCGTCTTTGCGCGCGCGGTCCGCGCGACGCAAGAAAACGATGCGAGGGAGCTATACCGCTGCTCGGTCCGGCCGGTATTGCAGGGACCGGCCACGTTGGGTACGCGTTGCATTCGCGTTATACTAACTAATTGTTTATGCGGCTCGTAATTGCTCAATTTCGATGATTATTTTTTTCAATCAACGTACTCGTTACCCTCTCATCATTGAAAATTATGATTTCATATTCTATTTTAGATAAAGCTGAAGAATTTGAAACAATGAACAAAAGAGCTTCATACCTAAATATATGACATATTTTTGTTTTTATTCTTTTCTGTTAATTATTGCCTGAAAAAAAAAAAAAAAAAACAATATGTATTAGCTGGTAATCAATAAGTTAAAGAGTAAAATGGGCAAAATGGAATACTTATCTTACTTACACATAATAAGTGTAGCTAATAATCTATGTTTCTGAAAAAAAAAATATTACAAACAGCCTCATTCCATACACAAAATAATTGCTTGATTTATTGCTTTACATAAATTGATAACACTTACATTGTGAAATATTTCATTCATATATACATATACTTTGTACTGTACTTTTTACATAAATATATGTATTACTTTGTATATAGTTTGTATAAAATTAGAATATGCAAAACATTATAATGAAGTACATAATTTGTACTTGAAGTTTATACAATTCGTAACTCAATGAATCAACTTGAGTCCTCACTATCTTTGTCTGACTCTTCACCCATAAAATCATCTGAATCATAGTTTATTTCTACATTTGGTGGATTAATAGCAAAATCGTTTAGTACGGCATCTTTTAAAGCTATCCTTAAATATTCTTCTAGCTTTTTTTGGATAGAAACCAGTGATTGTATGTCAAAGATCAAATTTTGCTCTGAATTTGATAATCTGTAAAACATACTTTAATTATAATCAACTTTACTATGTTATTTTTACATACACATTCAAGTTTAAATTTGGCTTACTTCAATTCTTTCACTTTGCAGTTCAAAAAATTAATCTCTGCTGTTTTTTCATTCAACTTTTTCAATGATATTTCAAAATGAGTATCTACAGTTTTGAGATTTTCTTCTTTTTCAACATCTCCATCATGATATTTAATCTAATCATAAAATAATTTTATTAATGCAAAGAAAGGTGTGTAAATTTAAAGTAGTAGATGCTATTCCCACCTGTAAATTATCAAAATCTACTGGCACATACAATACCACCTGATCATTCTTATTTACTAAAATAATAGGAGTTTTCTCTCTTTTTAAACAGTTCATATTACTGAGAACACCCTTTAAAATATGTACAGTTGCTGTATTATTGCCTTTTGAAACTTTAATTATTTTGGAAATAGATATTCTTGGCAAATCTTTTTCTATTAATTTATTGGTGACCTCTACAACTTTATCAACAAAGATGTTAAAAGCTGCTTTCAATTTCTTCTCATGAATTCTACAACAATGTAAAAAAAAAATGTTAATTAAAATACTTATTGGTGCAATAAGATAGATAAGTGATATTTAAAAATAACATTTACCGATACTTATTTCTCAAACTGTAGGTAGCTCCAACTGTATTGCTGCAAAGTGTTTTAATATACATATACTGTAAAAGTACAGTTTGCATGGCTACAAAGATATCTTTTAGGCAATTATCAAGAATATAATTTTCAACTATAGATCCTAAAAATAAAATACTTATGAAAGCCAGAAAAATTTGCAAACGAGTAGTGTCATAATTTTAGGGTTGTACTTACTTGTACATTCATCAGTAACTTTATCTAAAAGAGAAATCGATTTTTTTCCTTCAAGATATGTAAGAGACACATTAGGCTTATTTAACTTATGCTTGAAATAATCTTCAGAATAACTATCACTCACAATATAAAATGCAACTGCAGATGACACTTCAATATTGCTTGCTTCTAGTCTACAAAAAAAAATACTATACCACCTTGTACATGCATATAAATATTTGAAATACAATTGAGATACTTACGTATAATGAGATTTAAATTCTGGTTTCAATGGATTCAATATACTAATTTTGCCTGTTATTTTTATGCTAGGGATCTTGAATTTGCATGAAAAAGAGAGAGTCTTTGCTTTGCCATCAAAATCATCAGATAACAGCTCAACATTTGGATCTTCCTCTACAATTGAATTAGAAAGCTCCCTTAAAATACAACAAAAACAAGTTTGTTTAAAATTGACACATCAGATTGATAGGTGTTATTGGAGAGGGTTAACTCACACATAATCATCTCCTACAATAAAAGATAAGTTTTCTTGAATTTTAGTTTTCTCATCTCTTGCATGCCATCCTCGTTCTTCTCGTAGTACATCATTTGTCCAATTCTATAAATTTAATTAGATAAAAAGTAAGTGCATGTAATACTATGGTGCAGTGATATCGTATATTTTATTTTTTCAACGAAATTTTCTTCAAACTATAATTTGATATAAAAAAAGTCTTACATGTATCGTAGGTTCTATGAAATCAAACGGTCCA
Organism: Pteromalus puparum; assembly: GCA_012977825.3. Lineage (NCBI taxonomy): Eukaryota > Metazoa > Arthropoda > Insecta > Hymenoptera > Pteromalidae > Pteromalus > Pteromalus puparum. The sequence goes on along the minus strand of CM053172.1, from coordinate 11,242,757 downwards.
TCCAAACATTCTTGCAAGTAATCATGATCAGTTACTGAAAAGTAGGACACATTATTAATTATGATAAAGTATAAACTAAGTAATAATTCACGACGATTCACTTGAAATTTCTATTTACCGTTGATGTAATCCATAATAAGTTGTCGGCAAAACAGGTACAATCTTGACCCGAACTTCAAAGAAATTACAAAACGTTCTTCTCATATGCAAATTGTGATTTCATATAATTGGCACGACCGTTGATGTCACGGGAGGATATACTTATATGTACGTATATATATATTAATGTATAATATGTATAATTGTATATATATATATGTACCGGCTGGCGCATGCGCCTCCCGCAAAACTAATGTCCAACAACAGCAACAACTCAGTACTCACGTAGGTACTATACTGTAAAAAATGATTTTTTTAATAATCACTAAAATATAGTAAAATTACATGAGATTTCAACCCCACGTACAACAATTTTACTACTGGCCGTATTTCGTAAGCAGTTAGTGACAGTGACATACTGCTTTGGTGGAATAGGCGGCTCTCACAGTGCTATCATTCTCACCAAGGCAGTCTCCGAAGTCCGAGCCGTTGTAAAATCGCAGCTGATAACCTCCAAGCTCGAAACTGATCGTGTAAAATTACTATACCACCAGAGTAGTAAAGTTGCTACGCGATCGCAAATTTGTTGCGCTGATGAGCGTAGGTCGGAATTGCCACACTCTCAGGCCCTCTCTACAACAAAAGGTTTCTTATAATATAAGTATTTTTAAGTTTGTTTGGATGCGCGCGTAGCGGAAACGCGCGGCCAGCGGCCCAGCGCAGCCGATGTCGGCTACCTTCATGTTGACTAAAATAATCAGTTCGTTGTATACAATTGTATCCAATTTTGACCTGAACTTCAAAGAAACTACAAAACGTTCTTCTCAAGACTCAGATGCAAATTCGTGATTTAACATAAGTGATTGGCACGACCGTTGATGTCACGGAAGGATATAAACAAAACGTGCATGGTTTACAGTGTACACACACCGTTAAATGAAACTTTGAATTCTGGAAATTCCCGCCAGTGCCGGTCGCAGGTAATTAAGAGGGATATTATATATATAATATTATATACCCAGAGTCGACGCGCATGCGCTGTAAGGCTTTTTTACTTCTGACGTCATCGGGTCACGTGACCATGCCTTGGGGGTACAACAAAGCCGATTTTACATGGAGTTCAAATGGGAGCAAATGTTTAAATGTCTGTAAAATAAAAATTAACCATCGAATAACAAATGTTTCTGGTAAAAACGTAAGTATAGTGTTTAAACATACTTGTGCAATTGTTGTGAGTATATGACAAGGTTATTTTTATGTTGAAAGCTGTCAAAAAAGACTTGTCCCTAACCTCTGATAGTCTTATTTATACAACACTTGTTTGAAACTCTTGGTTGATATTGTCATTATTGCTAATAATATAAGAAAACTTACAAAAAATTATTTTTTACATGTAATGAAGCTTATTATTCATAATGAGTGAATACTTTCTTACCTTACATGGAGATGTTCAGAAGTAAAAAATAAAAGTATTGTTAGTTTCTAATGCATGTTGTATTGTATGTACATGCAATATACGTATTTTACAATTAAGAAAATAAACGCGAAATTATGAATACTGATGCGAATAACATTGCACTGAAAAAAAGGGGATTTTGTATAAATATAAGAATATAATCAACAAGCCACAAAATCTTTCTTTGAATAAATTTTATTTAATAATAAAAAATAATATAAACATTGTCTTATAAAGTATGCGTATGTATTTTATTTAATTGCATTCGAGCGAAATTGTACTCGACCTTTATCTTACATTTATATTAGAGAAATATAAACTGTCAGTAAAATAATGTAACATATGGAGTAAAATAGTAGAGACGATTGCAGTCTTGAATAATAGTACCAAGCACGTACATATCACAACTTTTGCGATTAATAATATATAAACTTGGAGAGAACTATAATATACTATAATTTTTTACAGAAATTTAAACACATACAGGGCCAATAATTTAATTTTCGATCAAACAAAAAACAAATAAATAGTATATAGTTTTATGTATGTTTTCAAATACATGATTAGCCACAATATAAGACTTGATATTGCTCAAATTCGTTTTAAAAACATTACACTGGAGCTAGCTTAACTATATAAAAGTCTATCCTTAACAACGTTACGTGAAGCAAGCAGCTAAAACTCAACGAGCAAATTGATTGCTTTCATTAGAATATAAATGATGAAGAATAAACTCGTGAATAAGATTCATGTATGTATGTACACGTTATTGATGAAATCGAAAAAGAAGCTGATAATAATCATTTGGAAGCACCTCGGATATCAAGAGATCTTTTTTAAATATCACCCAATTTTTTATTAAATAATAATTAAGTACGGAAAGTACGCTTGAATTTTCTTGCGTTGCTTTGATTTTATTTACAACTCGCTCTAACGGCTAGAATGAAAAAATGACGGGTCTCTAGAAAAAATTTTGAAACAGTAAATTCTAGTATGTACGTCTTTTAGAGTATACGTCCAATTCAATGCAACAATCTCGAGTTCCGGTCAATCTAAAGACCAAAAAGAAAAAAATCATAAGTATCGCGTATGCGATACGAAAAATACAATAATGGAGTAAAGCTAGGCTACAATTCGTCGGATCCTCGTCACTGCGGGCAGACCTGGGCGTGCGCCAGCATCAGAATGTCCTTCTTCTCCTTGGGGAAGCGCAGCTCTCTACCAGCGAGTCTAGCGGTCTCGAGTTCGCGCTCCGCCACAGCGAGTTCCATGGCTACGACACCGCCACCGCTCTCGTGTTCGCGCGCCACCCAGTCCAGGGCCATCTGGCTGCGCATGTCGTCGTCCAGGGCCCGGTGACTGTAGTGAGCCACTACTTCTTGCCTGCTGCACTGTCGCTCGCGCATCGCCTTCAGCGAGCCGTTCCAGTGGAGCAGTTGAAAGACCGTCATCAGCTCTTGGAACTCCAGCATTGTCCGACCTCGGTTGCACTCTAGCATGAAGCGGAACGCGCCGATACCCGTGTTTGGATCCTCTTTGTCATCCACTTTGCCCTGTTTGGGTTGAAGAGTTTTCGAGTTAGTTTTTTCGGGTGATATGATTGTACGAACAGTCTCATAGGTGTGATTTTCATATGACGGGATTCAGGTACACACGGAACACAGGTACTTTGTGTGTATATGCGCTCGAGCGAAAATCACATGTGTATGTATAAGAGAAAAGTTGTAGAATGACCTTATATACCTGGGACTGGCTACTTATTCCATTAGTCGTGACGGATGGTTTGGAAAAACTTGCTCTCGCCTCTGCCACAGCTTTCTCTATGAAATCGTCGGTTATCTTCCTCGACGGGTGTTCGTTGAACACTGAATTCATCAGCGCTATTTTCGCGGCTGATCTGCGAGCTTCAGCTTTGGTTGGGCAATTCTGAAAGCTTCCAAAGCACGAGCCACCTGGTAGTGTCACGTAGCATACGTAGGGTGGATTGGCTCCAGGCACGGATTCGTAAATCACGAGAGCTCCGTTTCTGAGTTCGGTGCCTCTGCTCTGCTTCATTTGCCAAAACTCTTGAAGAGCTTCCACCACGTTAACTGAAAACAGATTACATCTTTTAGTTATACCTTGATTGAGATACGAAGCGGAGAATTAAGTTTCGTAATATCGACGATCGTTGCTTATTATACCTCTTCCGTATCCCTGTGTGTGTTTAGCGAAGCTGTTAACAACTGCGTCGACTGCCTCCTTCAGCACTTGTTTTGCTCTCGCGTCGACCAGCCCCCCAGCAACGCCCATGTTGTCCAACCGAGATTTAGTTTTTACTGGCATTACGCCCTGCATTACCGATCAGCAAACTCCTGTCATTGACTCTGAAAAATATTCAATGTTCTGTGACTGAACAAAATACAAGAAGACTACAGTTTGTTTTGCAATCAGCGCATTCGTTGCAAGGATGTAATAAAAATGACCCGCTCAAGGAATAAAACAATATATACACGGAAATGCAAACTGTCTATATTTACGAAGAATTAATTCTAGCAGGCGCAGTTTCGCTATCTCTGCTATGGCAGGAAAGCAATTGATAATTTTAATTTTCTTTCTTGCCAAGAGCAAAAGTTCAACATTAGTGATAAACCGGATTTATCTCGAGTTCACGAATGTCCGTGGTATAAGTACTAGCTGACATTCATCAATGGTGTTTTAAAGCAAAATGTACAAATATACTGAAATTGCCCTATACCTATCAAACAAAATATCGTCAATAACCTACCCCAACAAGTGTTTGCATGTATGCACACAAATATACGAAACAGCACACCCGTTGAAGCAAGCAAGTCTGCAGAAAAAGATAAGACCCAAAATAATAATCTTCCTTCTCTTCGACAATAGACCGCAAGAAGCGAGCACTTGGACGCACACACAAGATCATTGACACCAATTCCAGAGATAAAAAAATACCAAAGCCAGTGCAATATAAAGCATTTAAATATGGATACCCACATGCGCGGATCGGCAGGGCAGAGGCCCCTCCGGGCTCCAAAAAAAAAAATCAAGCCAGCTGGAATAAGCAAGTCAAGAAAAAAGAAACTCAACACACAAGTGATAATACTTGGGTACAGCGAACTCACCTCCTCTCGTCTGCGCGAATTCCCACGAGAAGGAGAGACCCGAACGGAGTCCGTGCGTTCCAGGAGCGCCGTATGTCTCTCTTTCTCTCTCTCTCTCTTTCTTCTCTCCTTCTCCTCTCGCTGGTCGGGGACAGACACACAAAAGCTATATGAGGCCTAACGCGGTGCACTGGTGCACCCACGGCAAGGAAAATACGCACTACCAAGTCGCACTAGACGCTTCTTACAGCCAACGATATGAGTATAGGTGAGTAGTACACTCGTTGCGCTCGAAGAATAAGAGAAGCGATTCCTCCACGCACAATCGGAATAATCGGCAACGAGTCGCGAGAGTGATGTCTCTGCTGAGTGCTGCAGCGCGCACAAGTGTCACACAGAAACGCGACTGAGATGTGTACGAGAATGTATGCTTATAATACAGTGTGTGCGCGCAGCACGCTAGGGGCCTTATATACACACTAGCGCGGGGCCCGCGTCGCCGACGTCGTCCTGACGCGACACGCTCGAACGTGTTTCCCCCGATGTACGTGTTCTTTATCTCCTTCTCAGCTCTTTCTCTCTCCAGCAGCCACGACAGTAGAGAGAAAGAGAGAGAGAGAGAGAGAAAGAGCAGTCAGTAGACGCTGTTGCACACGGAGGCGCGAGGAGACACTCTCTCTCTCGTTCGGGGCCTCTTTGCACTTTTGTAGTAGGAGAGAGAGAGAGAGAGAGAACTCTCTGAACCAAGCCGCTGGTGGGAGTAGAGGCAGTGCAGGAACTACTCGAGAGAAAGAGGGAGAGAAAAAAGGAGCTGGGCCAGCTACTCGCTCCTCGTGGGTCCGCATCAGGTATCCGCGCAAATTGCCCTTCGATCTTTCTTGGCTCTTTCTTTATCTCTTTTTGCGCGCAGTACATGCAGCTATCCCTTGCGCGTGTCTGAGTATTATGTACATATATATATACCTATATGCGAGAGAAGCGCGTTTTTGCGCTGCGGAGTAAGTAGCGAGAGAGCCGAACGGGATCAAATTGCAAGACCCATATATAACGTCGTTTAATGTCTCCCAGACCACTGACGATTTCCAGAAAACCAGGGCCGTAATGCGGCCCCGGCGCTGGAGCCTCGAGTATCTGGGCCCTTCTCCCACTCTACTACATTAGCGCCCCCTCGCCCGCACTACTCCTGGGTTACGTGCTCGCGTATTATACATCTCGTGTAATTTAACGGTGCGCATGTATACCGATGTGGATATGCATGCATTATCTAATAAAACTATCTGCTTATTGAGATCGCGTGATCGGTACAGCGAATATCCTCGATCATTTCTCATTAGATGTACCGGGAATTTCAAAATCTACTTATGTAACCATATATAACAATAAGTTCATTCCACACACGCAACGCGAGTACGTAAAGACGTGATCTCTTTCAAGTTTTAGAAACGTTATAATTGGTATAATCATCGGATCCTTTCGCAAACCACACGTGCAGCTGCTTATAATAATCCGCGACAGATAAGAACTCTCCCAGCAGCAGTTTTTTTGCCATTCATTATCAATATTGACAAAACATACAACGCATATTTCCAAACGTTTGCATATAATGCCGTCGATTAAGTTATATATGTACCAAGAAAATTTTCCAATTTTCCCCGAAGAAGAAGTCCGCGAGCCGACGCGAGCAAATTAACCGAAACCCTCTTTCAGCTTTTTCTCTTCCTCTCCGCATCCGACTACCCGCATTCCCCACCACTTAGTGGGCCCCGAAAATTCTCAGGGCCTCTCGCGTACACGTTACTCGTGTGTAGGTAGGTATAGATACATACATACACACATAACTATATATATACACAACCGCATGCCTCGATCTTCTCGATCTCGCTCTCATGGTCCGTTTGCTCTTTTTACGCCGGATCTTCAACTTTTGGGCCTTATGCTTCTTTTAGGAGACAATGTCGAATAATTTATGTGCGCCCTTTCATGCGCGACGCGATACATAATGATTCCAACGTTTTAACGGCGGTGTAGAAACAAGGCATCGTATAATATATGCACAAGACCGCCACGTTTTAATCGATTATATATTTTTATTTCGGCGTTGCGTTTATTGTATAACGGTGCGGAGAGTCTTCTAATTATAGAGCATAAAACGCTCGTGGATAGTTTAATTAAAGCGTCGCGATATTTTACCCAAGGATATAATAACTTCCATTTACTGGTTAACCGCCATACCGTTATTACGATAACGTATATACGGTGACATCGGAGTTATTAACTCGGCCGGGATTAGCATATCGCTAATAGTTTGATCAATAAATGAACTTCTTTATTCTATTTCGACAAGAACATTTTACCAAGAATTTTAATATGAAAATAATCTCGAGATATGCCGAGAATTATGAATATCGCGCGAATGACGAATGCGCGCGAAGTTTGAAATTAATTAAATTACGACGCATTTTATAAACCGGTTCTGCTATAAGAAAAAGAAGTTCAAGTTCCATCAGGCTTATCGCTGAAGTACAGAGAGGCTCTGGTGGCCTGCCTCTTCTTTCTGCGAGACTTCGTTTCGCCACTGAAGTGCAAAATCTTCGTCTCAGCGGGCGATCTTCCTTTTTCAAATGTCAACTTCTCTTTTACGATCGTTGAAGAGGAACGCGTAAAATTTTTACGCTCAGGGCTGTGCCTCTTGCCTTGCAAACCCTTGACTTTCTATAAAGAATACATTTTTATCTTTAGTGATCACAATTGTTATATTGTGAAACTGGAGCAAGACCGACAAATCTGCGCTTATCTTATTATAGATTTCAATTTTAGAACACAATTTGTAATCCTGGCTGATAACAATGACGTGCGAGCTTCTGTGTGTATTCCAAATATATATAACTTTATTTATTATCATACATATGATGGAGAAGTCGAGTGGGTTACTTTTGTACAATTATGTGCTTTATTTTTCTTATAGAATATCTTCATTGATGTAGAATCGAGTAAATACATTTTTGAAATGTTCTTACATTATATTTTAATATAATATAATACTGTGTTATGTGAATTTCTGTTGGTTTTCCTAAATTTGTTATTTTTATATGGATTAATTCCAAAAGCAATTATACTTGTGCGTGCTGTTTAAAGTGTAAAAAGTTTTTTTGAACAATCGAACATCATAATGTTCAATAATTATTTATAGTCTCTAACAATTATTATATGTATAGCAAAAGACACCTGTGCGTCCAGAGCGGACGGGTGGGTGCCTATCACCACTACACGGCGCGTCCTCAGGTTGCGGATAGAGGAACGGCCCCTGAGAAAGAGGTTAGCTGCGAATAAATCGAATAAGCAGCCGCGGACAGCCGATAGGCCCGGGCGTGGGTGTGATGAGCCCACACTGGCGATCGAACGCATTCATCTAGAAACACTACGCAAGCACCACAACAACGAACACTCAACAATATTTCTTATTCCACTCTCTCTTCATACCTAACTATGTCTATAATCTATCCCTCTTAGCACACATTACAAAAATCCTGCTGCCGTGGAGAATGCGGGAGCGATGACAACTGCCCCGAAAGGGGATGTGTAGAATGATT
>CM053172.1:11176370-11230683 GCA_012977825.3 Pteromalus puparum | reverse complement strand
GTTCTGCGAAAAATATACGGGCCAAAGAAAGATGAGGAAACCGGGGAGTGGAGGAAACTGCACAACGACGAGCTACATAACCTATACGCGTCACCGAATATAAACAGAATAATTAAATCGCGAAGACTAAGATGGGCAGGGCACGTTGCAAGAATGGGAAATGATCGCACGGCAGCGCGGATAATGAAAGGAAAGCCAAATACATCGCGACCTCTAGGTAGACCTAGACGCAGGTGGGAGGACAATGTAAAAGCGGACTTAACTGAAATCGGACGGGACGGTGCGAAATGGATAGGGTTAGCACAAAATAGGGATACGTGGAAGGCTTGCGTAGATGAGGCGATGAACTTTCGAGTTCGAAATGCCACTTAAAAAAAAAAAAAAAAATAGCAAAAGACACTCGCAAGTCATTGTTCATGAATATTACCTAAATATTCATAAATCACAATATTCATTTGTCTCTGTAACTTCGAGATAAGTATACATTATTATATTATTATATATAAACTCATATTTTATTAATATTTTACGTAAATATGTTTGAAAGCTGTATGTATATTTTACTATTCATGTATCATGCAAAAATCGTGAATCGCTTACTAAAATTACGCTGTATATAACAAAAGTTATAGGGTCGCGTGGGACCCAATTTTTTTTATTCATTATTTTTTAATTTTTATCGCGCGTGGATTACATATACCTATAAATACAATGTTTATCAAAAGATATTGAAAAATCGATTTTCTTTTTGATTGCTAGTTCATGCATATTATAAATTAACAGTCATCCCTGTTTATATTACGATAAAATTCAAATCTCCCGAAATTCTCTATACAGATAAAACGTGATGTCTTAACACTGCGATTTTTATCACCCATAAAGTAAAAGGCGGATATCTCAAATCACGCATTTTTTTAAAAAGCCGCAAGCATCTGACCATATTCCGTTTGAAGAGTTAAAAAATGTTTAATATACTAAAAACGTTATTCGATGTCGTCGTCGCATAAAAAAAAAATCTTCTCCGCGGCTACTTGGACACAATGATAGACTTATAAATTCCGCCTCGCGCGAATAATAATTATTCCATGCGGTAGCAATTGGTCAAATTGAAAAATTACCCGTAACGGCGCAAGCGCTGAGATAGTCTCTCTCTTTCTCTCTTTCTCTCGCGTGATTCTCGACATAGCAGCAGAGCAACACGTGATTCATTGACAGTCGGTCGCGCTGATCCACGCGAGCGATACGCGCCTCGCGAGACACCGACCTATACGTACACTTTATACATAGTTTGAAAAATCTGCACCGAATGAGTTTTCGACGAAAAAGTAATCGGTTTATAGGAAAAGACTTGATGATTTCCCGTCGAGATTATAGCTGACGCGAGACTATATCATTATCAGCGGATTTGAAAATTGACTTGTATATAATACTATAGCTGAGAGATTATCGGTAATGTATATATATTATATAGCTGGAAAAATTAATATACACGACAACTCGCGCGCCGGCGAGCTTTAACACTGATTTATATGCGAAGCATATATGTATTAAATATATCGCTCGGGTACAGGATTTTTGAACGAGTTTGAGGAGGATATACAAGAGAGGAAGCTGCTGCGACCAGTTGACAGGTATGTGAAATGCGCGTTGATCATACCGCATTTCCTGCACGAAATTGTCCTGCTCATAGAAACTGAATAAAAAGCTCTGATTATACTATACCGCATATTTATTGCAAATTATCATACCTAAAGAATCGGCTAGCTAACGAACGTTTTTGTATTATTGAGTATAGCAACTGCGCTGTCTGCACGTGACAGCATACTTGATTACCCTGTTAACACCGACAAAATAATAATTTTAAAGAAACAAAGGACTATACAACAGATAAATTCCCCGTATCGTCTCGACGGGATATAGGCGACCGAAAAATCGCAAAAAAAAAAAAATAAATAAATAAACCGATCGCCACTTATTTGTTTGCACTGCTATGTTGATAATATAGCAGCGCATCTCTATCGTTTTCCAGCATATTTAATTACATTAATATATAAATTGCACGAGCTACCAGTCCCGCGTATCGTCTTACTCTTGAAAGTCGCACAACAGCGTTATCGATATCAGCTATAAAAAAATTCGATTTACGGAGAAAAAATTGTCTGGAGATCGCTGCACGACGCGATGCAGCTAATATAAGCTCCGATGTTGCTGTATGGGTGGTTCAGTTGAAATTTCCCCGTGGAGCTGTAAGTTGGTCATTTAGGTATTTGATTTTTTGTATTTGTGTTAGCTTGCGTTATCCGCGCGCGTGTGCGTGCGTGTGTGTGTGAGAGTCTTTGACATCTGTTCGGTACGTGAGGAGATCCCTTCGTTTTCGGGGTCACCAAATGACAAATTTTCCAAATAGGAGCTGAATATAGCCGATTTTTATTGCTTATTATATCATACAATATTTAAAAAACCAGCGGAATACGAGAAAAAGTCCTTTCTATTATTTTTGTATATATGTTATTAATTATTACACGAAAAAGAAATGTTTGATTATACGTAAAACCTTATAAAATACGCACCAATTATATTTTTGGTAAATCTTACTAAGTATACTACTCTGATAATATTTTTTTAAAAAGGTTGATCAAAAATATAGTTGGTGCGTATTTTACCAAGCGGTTTATTGGTACCGCTATCCAATCATTTTTTCCGTGTAGGACACAAAGCGGTGAACCAAATACTAATTGCAAAAGCGTCGCACCACTTATCGGTACCACTTATTGTTAGAAATTATTTGAGAGGGAAAAAATCTGCGAAGCCTATGGGTGGTAGACATGTCAAATTTATCATCAATTTAGTCAATTTCCTGGTTTTCCAATTACGGCGGGTAGACTTCTAGGCAAGTTTGACTTCAAATTGATGCTTGTATTGTAGAAAGTGAAGTAAAAAATAAAGTAAAACAGTTTTATTTTGAAAAGAAGCTTCATTTCTATAGAGCGCACCGTATACAAGATCATCTAAAACCATAAAAAAGGAATAGTTTTTGAATAAAACATAAAATAGAACATAATCTGTTTGATTTCATTGCGATACGGCGTTAAAAACGTATACAGGTAGTCCGCTATTGTCCCAGACTTTTTCAAATTACTCTAATTTTTTCTTTTTCTTTCTTATAAAATTGTTTTTATAAATATCTTTTAAAGCCTATCAAGAATTTATTTTTCTACACAATTTATAAGATTCTTTATTAGTTATTGATCTAACAAGGGCCCCCAAACAGTTAGGATTGTATAGCTCTTTCGATAATTAATTAATATACTTCAAACTTTAAAGGTATGTCGCTTTGCCCCGGTCTCCCCTTATACACTCAAAGAGAATTGAAGAAGTCATATTTATTTTCCGTCTAGTCGTAATTCTTGTATAGTTATATTCTGTTATTCAAATTTTGCTCATCAATAACCGTATTTTTCGAACGTTAATTTTTCAATGTCAGTCAATAATTATTCTTCCCCAATGTACAATATAATCAATCTTATTTTTGCTCATTGATATTTGCATTTGCCGACTGTAATCAGAATATATAAGTTAAAACTTAAGACCAATTGATCGCACACAAGTTTCGCAAAATAAACGGCAAAGCCGACTATTGTTAACTTTTAACCCTGGCTATTCAACGTTGCGTGTATACTATACACATCCGAGACGTATGGGCCCATGGCGTGCGTGAATTCGCAAATTATAAGCTTCTTCCTCGGCTCGGCTCGGCTGTCCTTATTGGTTGAAGACCTATTGAAGCAATCATAACGTGCGTGGCTTTAACAGAGCACAAGTGCATTGGTCTCCACTTTGTTCGCCGGCCGTCCCAAAGCTCAGTCTCACGAAAGTAGCGCGCACAGTGGCTGCTTCAATTTTTCATCTATTCGACTATATTATATATTTATCATTCTAAAATTACATATAGCTAGAGACTCAGATTTGATAATTTTTAAGACAATAAAGAAGCTGTGTAGGTTAGTTTTAAAAATTTAATTAATACTGCGTTTTTGTACTATTTTCAAAGCAAGAATGTATTGACAATGATTATTTTTTGTTTCAGGCAACATGGCTCCTAATTCGGTAGATGTGGCCGAGACAGTGAAGGACGAGAGTCAAATGTCCAGTGATGCAGTGGACACAAAAAAGGAGCAAAAGTCAGGAACATACTTCCGTGGCAAGATAAGATGGCAAACCACAATCGTGCTTGGTGCAGTTCACGCCCTTGCTGTCTACGGACTGCTGACCTTCCCTTATCTACAAAGCTGGAAGACCTTGCTGTGGGGTAAGCGATAATGGGATGAGGTGACTGTTGCGCGAGTCGAACAATATAGCTTGTTTTGATTATCAGAGTAAAACAATTCGCTCAAAACATAAAATTTTTACCCAGCTCGTCTGATATGTGTTCTAAATTCATACTGTTTTTAATATTATCATTATTATAATTTCAACTCGTTACACAGCATACTTTGTCGCCATGTACACGATGATCGGAATCAACGGAGGTGTCCATCGTCTCTGGTGCCACAAGTCATTCAAGGCTAACGTACCCCTCAGGATGATCCTTGCGTGGTTTTATCTCACAGCTGCTCAGGTGCGCTTTGATTTTTGCTAAATTTTTATTCAATTAATAATAAAAACTGCAATTTGACAACGAATACTATTTTACGTGTAGGTATCCTTCAAAAAGTGGGTACAGTACCACAGATGTCACCACAGATACATGGAGACCGACGCTGATCCCCACAACAGCCAACGAGGCTTTTTCTTTTCCCACATCGGCTGGCTGATGATTCAGAAGACTCCCGATGCCCGCAGGAGATTGAAGGAGGTCGACCTGAGCGACATGGAGGCCGACCCCGTCATCAGATTCTGTGACAAGTACGTATTTCTCTGGATACCCAGGCGGGAATAATTTCATTCACATAATTGTTAATAAAATTTATTAGCTTTTATTAGCTTTTATTAACTTTTATTAGATTTTAATAACCATTTATAAAGTGTGGAATTTGGACTCTAATAATAGTTTATAACACTTGTGAATGTTTGAGAGATTTAATTATATATTTTTTAATTTTACAAATGTTTTTAAGCTTTTATTAGGTTTTATTAGTTTTTTTAGCGTGTTAATAATCTCCAAGAAAAAAGCTTTAAAAAGCTAATTACAGCTATTAGATTTTACTAGAGTTTAGTAGCTTTTATTAGTATTTTTATGTGTTTTTTAGAACATTAAAAACAAGTGATTAAAGAATTTTTTTAAAGATATTAGAAGACAAAACTAAAAATAATTTATAAAATTTCATAGCAGTTATTATCTTTTTGAAAAACTTACTAACATTTCCTAAGAATTATAAATTATTGTAAGTAAATATTTTTAAAGCTTATTAGAAGTTATTAGATTTTTCGGAGGTCACGCGTTTATTTATTTTTGTGCCAGAGTATATCGAAAATTCAATAAAAGTTTAAAAAAGCTAATAAAAGCTATAAATTATTATTAAACATCTTTAGAGTCCAAAATCTACATATTATAAACTGATCATAAAAGTTATTAGCTTTTATTAGTTTTTTTTTAGGTAAATAAATTTTCGCCTGGGTAGAACCAAACTACTCAGAATTGTGCATAGTAGCGAAGATTGATAACGTGCTTTCTTCTTCGATAGGTATTACGTTCCCCTGGCCATAGCCGTCCAAGTGTTCTCCGTCCTGGTACCAGTGTACGGCTGGAACGAGTCCTGGAAAGTGGCCATCCTATCCCAGGCTATTAGGTACGCCTATACCCTCAACGCCATGTTCTCCATCAACAGCTTCGCTCACATGTGGGGCTACAAGCCTTACGACAAGTATGCTTAAACTTATAAATGTACTTCTTTCGTAAATTATAAGATAACGTCTCCATAACGTAAAAATTAATTCCATCAGGAATATCGCACCGGTGGAGAACAGATGGACGTCGTACATATCCTTCGGTGAGGGTTGGCACAACTACCATCACACCTTCCCTTACGACTATCGAACTCCGGAGATCGGTGGTCCCAGGTTTGACGTCGTCGCCTGGTTCATCACATTGTTTGGCATGATCGGCTGGGCCTACGACCTCAAGAAACCCTCGCCTAATCTTGTCCACATGACGATGAACAACAAGGGCGACGGTACCTTCATGAAAGCTGCCGTGTCTTAATATGATGATCGTTGACGTTCTGAACTATTCTCGGTATAATAAGTGGTATTTTAAGGTTTTTACACGTACCTTCTGTTGCATATGTCAAGCTTGACTGGAGTATAACTGTTTGCGTTCAAGTAAATATTATATACGCAGCTTGAGTATATACAAAAATATCATACTGCATGCGTATATCATAATATAAGCTTACTATTACGTACGAATTTAATATGCGTATATTTTTATTAACAACGCTGCTACACGTTCGCTATTTTGTTACTTTTTGCCGATAGAATTAAGTATTTGTTTGTTAAGTTAAAGTAAGACACATCAATAAAGTTTGTTATAATACTGACACGATTGGAGTCTTTATTTTTTTCACACCTACACCGATAAATAAAATGAGATAAAATTCTTGAGTTGCAAACATCATACAATTAGCCACAACAAGTTGATTATGAAAAGTTTCAGTAAATTAAAAAAAAAAATGGTGTTTAAATCTGACTGGTCGATAAGTTAGATTGCAGCACTATCAATGTCTGGTCTCAGCAGTTTCGACCTATATTATTGAGTGGGGGTCTGATAAAGTAGATGTCTGTGCTAAAAATAAATTGTCACGTATTGTTTTGGTTATTTCTGTAATTTAAGATAAGTAAATAAATAAATCAACGTACACTAAAAACGTTATGTGAATTCAGGATAATAATACATTATTGTACCTACACTAAAAGAAATCTTTGAGTAAAATAAAAGTTTTCTCTTAGAGAAAGTTATTATAATAATACTATTTTTAATTTTGTGATGAAGTATTATAAGCATGTTTAGAGGTGTTTAGACGTGTGATTCATTTTTTTTAACAAATGCCCGTACGAATAATGCTGCACGTTATAAAGTATAATATTTTTAAGCTCTGTTGATATCTATAAAATTAGAATTTTGTTTGATTTTCGTTCTAAATTCGGAATCTCTTCTTTTTTGTGGTGAATTTTTCGTGATTTTGTGAACATTGAGATTTTAAAACTAGACAAAATATATTTATAGTTCAGCCGAACATAAATATACCTATGTTCACGAATAAAGACTTCTAAATTATAGCTATAATTGTTCATGATTTACTTAATTATCTGTTTTTATAAGTTTTTATTTGGTCAGATGTCGTGAAAATAACGAGTTTATATTGATATTTGACATATACTTGTATAATATTAGCAAAACATAACAAAGTATCAACGACGAATTTGTTGAGATTGTTAAAAGCTCTATCCCAAATCGACGAAGTTAATCGAATTGTTCCCACTCGCATTCACAGTACTCGACAGATTCATCAGTCATTCGATGAACGTTTGATGGAGTAGGTCTTTTATAGTGGCTTAATAATCTCAATAACAAATTCGTCGTTCATGCTGTTGTATTTTGCTAATATTATGTACAACACATGCACGATATCAGCGTTTCTCGATCCATTAATCTGGACTAAATTGTTGTGATCGAGCTCGAACGTTGCGTTTCGAACATCGAGAATCACTGAATCACCCCTAGCAACGGGATTGGTGATGTCGCGGATGTTGTTTAATTATGTAAGAGTCTGGTTATGACGGCTGCTGAGAGCGGACGTGCTATGAAATAAGTCCGAGCTTGTGTTGGTTTCTTAAATAAGTGTTATTATTTGAGTTTACATATACTACAGGTAGTTATTATGGCGTGTCCACTGTTATGCTTACTGAGGGGGCAGTGTAGACTTAACACGACGAATTGCCGTCTGAGGCGTAAGCTGTATAAGCCAACGATGGCAAAAATGCGATCTGAGCATTTTTTATTCCCAGCCATGCTGCGTACGCTATTTTACGCGTCAAAGCGGTCGGAAAGTGACATTTTTTCGCCTGTGAAGTGGACGGGAAATGACACTTCCCGGCCGTAGGCACGTAAAAAGTTTGTTTTACCCGCTTAATAGGACAAAAAAAGTTTTAGCGCGCTCAAAAATGCTTTTCCACTTTTGATGCTGAAGATAGTGCAGAAATATTAGACTGCTTCTTCCACTTGGCGTAGATAAGTGCAATCGTAAAAGTTACTCCCAACTTGCACATAAACTTCCTTCAGTATGTACTATATCGGGTTTCAATGATAAATAAAATTGAATATTTGTATTCACGCAAATAGACGTACAAGCCCATAGATACATTATTTATATATCCTATTTTATTTTAACCAACTCCGAAAAAGGACGAGGTTCTTATTAATGCGATTTGTATTTTTATTTGTCCAGCGATTATGCCGAAATTACTTGACCGATTGAAATGAGATTTTTTAAACAATAAAAGGTAAATTACCCTCTTGTGGTCCCATTTCACTTTTGTAAGTATCAACTAAGTATTTAACTAGTATTTGACTTGTAAGTACATTTTTTTGGTATTGACGACTCTTTTACACGTACTACGATATAAAATTTTTACAAAAAATAATATACCTCACACTTAAATTCTGCTACCTCTGCATGGTCTAGTCTGGAGCTCCCCCGACACAGTAGTAATCTAGGTGAAAGATGACAAGAGCGCTGGTAACTGCTTATGTAACGTCTCGTTGGTACATGATCTAAATGATCTGAGCTCATAAAAAGCTCTCTTAACTTTTCGGTTAACTGCATCCACCTGCGATTTCCATATTAACTTTGAATCGGTGATGGTTCGAGGTTAGTTATCGACAAAAGGAACAAAGATACCATGCAGTTTGAGCCTCGATACCATGCAAGTTCAACCCCGAAGTTGATTATATTATACTCAGATCCAAAAAATGAGAACTTTGGTTTTGCCAGTATTGCATTTTGTGAAGCCCAGTCCGACACAGCTCGCTCCGCCGCTGACATGCAATCCATACCCTCACGAAGATCACTACTTCCTACCTGGGTGCAGGTTTGCAGGTCGTCCGCGTAAAGCAAATGCGCAACACTGTTGGACAATAATCCCTTGAGTCCTCGAAAACTGGCCAACACTTTCTGCTAAACAGCAAGGTTAGTTGTTAGCCAAGATGATTCTCCGTTTAATTCCGTAATCACTCTTTGGTTACACCCTGATAAATAATATACATGACCCACAGAACCGCAGTGATCTGGAGAAATCCATCCTGATTAGCTTATACGTAGTAATCTCGAAGGGAAAATTGAATCAAAGGCTTTACTAAAGGCAAACAGTAGCAAGATGATGAGTGTAACTGTTTGTAACTGTTAATACCGTTCTAATGTCCCCTGTCAAATTTAGCAGTGCCATCTCCGTCGAATGGTTGTTCTGATCACCGATCTGGAAATAAGAATCAAGAATATACTTTGAGGCTAGCACTCGAAGATCTGCTCATGTACGATCTTCTCCAGATCTTTGAAGAGAGAACTTAAAAGGGCTATTGGACGGAAATCCAAAACAGCAGATGAAATAGATTTCTTCGTAAGGGGCACCAAGTGAGCCTTCGTCCAGGCACCAGGAAAGTCACACAGGAGAGTAAGTCATTAAATAAGATCACCAAGAGATGTCCTAGGACTGGGAGAGATTTTGCTATAACGTTTTGAGGTAACCCATTCTCCCCCTTTCTTGAGACGAAAAATGGGAGACCGCCAGAATCATATCCGTAGAGGTGACTTCACGAGAAGAGAAACCATCCACAGATTAACAGTTTTATACATATTTACAATATATTTATAATTACAATATATTATTTACAATATGCTTATTTTTGATAAAATTCACGAATTATAAGGCCTTTTAGCAATGGAAAAACTGTCTTTTTAATAACATTAAGAGCTTATCTTATACTAATCAGTTTTAAAGTGGTGGGTTATCAATTTTTGATGCATCTATTTTATCTGCATTATGATTTCTGTGATCGACATAAGTCCACTTTTCACGAAAATAGAGATAAATATGGATTTCATATCTTCAAACAGTCTCTTTTCATGTAAAAATGTCAAGGGTCGCCACACGGTTGCCCTAAAGCTAAAGAAATAAGTTCATAAGTCCAGTTTTCCAATTTTGTTCCCGACAAAGCGACACAAGTCCACTTCCAAATGAGTTTTTTATGTGGTGGTGGCTTCTCTGGGACTTGGTTTTGTTGATTTACAATAAAACATTACCTTTCAACCCGTTTCCAGACATTCCAAAGGTTATTTCAGAAAAACAACCAATAATTGATCTGAATTCCGAAAATACTAGGGGAAGAAAACCAGTCATGGACTTATGTCCTTTAGTTGTGCGTTATGGACTTGTAGACTGAAAGTACAATTTTGGAATTGTTTTAAAAACTCATTTGAGTAAAGTTTTACGGCTGGTGTGCCGATTGCCTCGCAATAAGTCATAAAATGCGCGTTTCGCGGGTGAGAACTGTAGTGTGAATAAATAATAGAGTTCCCGACATAAAGACATAACTCGATTCTTTTGTGATATTGCACGAAGCAGCAAACGTTTAACCGGTGGATATGCACACTGAATGTGTGAACTATAACCTGTACCATATCAGGCCCCATCTCGTTTGCTCCGATCTGACATATAAGTCTAAACATTGAAACCACTTTTTCTCGAAAAGACGAAAAGTGGACTCGTATCATTTTGCCTGTCAGCCCTGAATCTGCTGCAAACACGGAGCAGATTTTTCCGCAACTTATTGTTAGAAATAAAACTGTCGGAGGAGCGCTCATAGAAATGAATTTCAAGATATTACTTTTAGATATAAACATCCAAAAGCAACTATGTGTAACATGCTACATGCTTCTACTCCCTCTAATGAAAGCTTTAAGAATTTGAAATAAAATTTTTGAAATAAAATCTTTTTTGAAAATTGGGTAGCGTGAACTATATATGAAGAGTATTTTCAAAAGATAAGTACTCTGTCCCTGCGTTTCTAAGTTTCTGCGCACGGTATAGCGGGTTTTGACAATACTATAGCGACTTCAGACGCGCTTCGTGCACAGTTATAGTATATGAGCGGTCAAAGCAGCAGGCCATACAAGGCAATCTTAGCATTGGTGACACACCGTTATATCTAGACTCGGTGCGCACATTGTTATGAGGGAAATGGAAAGGCACTTATGCGCCCTCTATTTTCGCCTGCCCTGCACAGACAGGGAGAGTTTGGGCGGTGAAGAAGGGGCTCGCGAAGGGGCCAGACCAAAACTGCTTCGTTTTGGTATTGAAATCGCTCTAGGGGTCCGCACGTATATGGGTGATTCGGCCGTAACTTGCTCAAAACGGGCACACAAATGTTCTATACTAAAATCGACTATTTTTAACTTGCCGGACGGTTATTCTAACTGGAATTACATACAAAACAAGTCCCTAAAGCTAAACCACGACATATTACTTTTATAAAAAGTTATGTGAAGAATCCATATTTAACTAGGTTACGAACTGACATTTTTGTAATTCGTGAAACTACGATAGAACGATTACTGCAGCGCGCTACTAAAACTCCAGTAAATTTTAATTTAATGTACTTGGTAAAAAAAATTAAATTGTCTAAGATATATATATATATATATATATATATGTGTGTGTGTGTGTGTGTGTGTGTGTGTGTGTGTGTGTGTGTGTGTGTGTATGTATATTCACTCAATATTTGACAGCCTGTTCGTTTATTCACGAAGATCGCAATATCGTTAAATGACGAATTATTTAAAAAAAATTATTTTCTTATTAGATATTTTATTTTCTTTAAATATAAAAGCAACAATTACAAGTTTTTATTATTTATGCTATTGATCTCTTATTTACTGTTTTTACAATCACAATATATCATATTGCATTAATCTTTGAATACGAATTACAATTAATTTTGTACAATATCATATCACAACTGTCAATTCTACTTGATATCACATTTTATTTTATTTTAATTTTGATTTAATAGAAATGATATTAATTATCTGACTTTTTTGCTACCGGCACCCTGAAAATTAAAATTACTTAATTATTATTATTGTAGGAATAATTTTTCAAAAATTACAATTTTGTACAATTTACCTTGAACTTCTTCTGAAACTAATAGATGATGATGCAGTCGTTGCCACGGTCGATTTGTTCATCAAAGTTGTTTTTTTTGGTATCTATAGCATCTTTTTTTATTTTTTTCTCCTGAACTTTCTTTTTCGGTTCCAAAGCTTTGGGCTTTTAGGACATTATAATTAATGTATTAATGATACTTACTGTATTATGTGTTACGGAACTGACGGTTACGAAATTGAAATTTAGGCATTTATCAGCTCGCATAGCCTAGCGTGATTATTATAAACAATTCTTTGCACATATATTCGAAAATACTTACTATTTACTCGAGAAAAACGCCCTATATGTTTAAATACATTGTTGCTAAGTAGTAGTTACTAGCGTTACGGAACTGACAGGTTGTGCTTTTTTTCGAAATTTCTGATGAAAAATCAGCTCGCACTTCCACAATTTTGAATTTTGGAACCATTCAACGGTTGGATTTCAATGATTTCATAAATAATAGTATATAGTTTGAAATTCTACCGATAGGCGGCACTATATGACATACTAGAACGCTTTTAACATAAGGTAATGTAGAGGGTACCTTTTTAATGCAAAAACGGGCGTCAAAGAGTAAGTGCCCAGCTTTAATATTAAATAATTAATTTTAATCCCAAAACCATGAAAAATATATTGAAATAGGTCTATAGTTCATACTATATATGATGGAATTTTTTTTACATGTACTTTTATCTACATCGACCTTTTAGATTGAAATCCGTGTTGGAGACAGGTTACGGAACTGATATTTGAGGCCTATTATATTGCGTAGTTTTAAATATAAGCCTGCATACTCGGTTTTAACTATAGGTAAATATAGTTAGTTATGCCAGACATACATAAAACCGCTTGTGCGATTTTTTTTTCAAATGTGTAAACGCCTGGGAAGCAGGCGCGCAGAATGAGCCAGTTACGGCAGAATCACCCATATATGTACACTCGGCGGTAAGGTATTCTTGCGGAACGTTTTAAACTAAATGGCAACGTCGCGTAGTTTTTGACGGTACCGGCCCATATAACCTCTGCAAATCTAAAATCGTCAAAACCGTCAAAAACCGTCAAACCCCGTCAAAAATCGCACGACGTTGCCATTCAGTTTGAAACGTTCCGCAAGAATACCTTACCGCCGAGTTTTATTGCTACGCGCGTTTTAATTATTTACATTTTTAAGGTTATGTAGAGTTTTTAGATGCGTGTGCAATTGCGTACCTTAGTCATATGCAGACATTTTTGGTATACAAGTGTGAACTTTCCTTTTATTCAGAAAGTATTTTCTTTGAGGTTCTACATTCATATACATAATATAAGTTTTACAGGTTATATATATATATATATATATATATATATATATATACACATGTGAGTGTGTGCGCGTGTGTGTGTGTGTGTGTGTGTGTGCGTGCGTGCGTGTGCGTGTGTGTCGTGCACTGCCTGAAGTCGTAAAATTCTAAAAATATCAGTAACTGTTTGAATATAATAAGAAATCATCCTTATATCTCATTTTATAACAAGCATTATCACTTTATACTTATCATTCTTATAAAATTTAAAATATAACTTTGAATTTAAAATCGAACCACAACAGTGCCCTTTTTTGACTGACCAATCAGACGACAAATAGATCGAACTCCTTCATGATGGAGCGATCGAAACTTTTTTGTAGGATGGGGTAGCAATTAAGTTGCAAAATAAATTAGCCGCAAAAAAACGAGCTGATTCTTGCATTCACGTGGTGTTATGGAGAAGCAATTATCACTCTCGCTCGCCTTCAAATGTGCCGGCGTATTTTTAAAAATGATACTGTCTTGTTGAAATCGTATAGGTAGACCTCTATGGTTGAAATTCTCGGCTTTTTCCTATATGCAGAATTTTTTTCAAAAGATACTATAAGTTTTTGCACAAAAAGCAAAAAATTACAAAAAATCTTAATGTTTAAACTGAAGCTCGAAAACCTTTTTTTTTATTTTTAAAATCCTTACAAACTTTCATCTATACACGGTCATTCTTATTACCATCTAAAATTTAAGTTCTTTTCTTCTTTTGTTTGATAAAAGACATATTTTTAGTCATTATCAAGGGGCGCGGTAGCGCCCCGATGGCAAGCATAAGTTTTATACACTGTGCCGCCAGGAAGCACCGCGATCAAGGGGCGCGGTAGCACCCCGATGGCAAGTATGAGTTTTATACACTGTGCCGTCGGAAGCACCCTTCGGAAGCACCGCGACCTATTATACTTTGAATTGGCTTTTTAACCTAACTAGAAAAATCGACCGCGCTTCGCGCGGATAATATCGTTACGCAATTCTTTCTTTACATTCTAAACAGAATCCAAATGTTAACATTTTCCTCACTATAATATAATACATTTGTATATATGTATCTTGTCTCACCAATCATGTGTCACCCAATATAATGTAGGTTATGTGCTTTTCAATTTTTGAAGTCAGATATTCGTTATTTATTTTATAGATAAATAATTAATTATTACAAACCTAATCTCAAAATTTTAACTAATAAAACACGATCATTTATTATTAAACTCGTTACCATTCCAATTCAAATATTGAATTTTAAATGTTGGCGCCATCTAAACCGGATACACATCTGTCGACCAATCACGTTCAGCGCTAACTTCATTTATAGGCTTCACAACATCCGATCATGACTTTTTTAATTAAAAAAAGAAGAGAATTAAATTAATTAAAAGAAGAGAAGCCACAGCCACTTTAACGGACGCAGCAAGCAACATCTCGACTTCGCACTCTAGGCCGAGTCCAAAGAGAATCAGATGGAACAACAGTTATATATCCTGGGCGGTGCGTTAGACAACGAGCCCGAGAATGCGTTTGCAGCGGGGCCTCGAGCGGGGCGTGATTGCGACAACGATACCATCGAGTTTGAGCGCGAGGAGGAGGTAGACGTTAACGAGAAGCCGACGCTTCCCCAGGAGAACGGCAGTGCCGGGGACCGTCCAGTCTCAAGCTCAGCATGCCCACGACAACCTTCTACTAATGTACTGCCTGATAAAAATTACGTGTCAACTCAAGCACTTAATTAAGATCGTTAACTAAACACAGCAGCGTACTCAGGACCCCTGGCTCACATCGATAAATTTAAAACTATAGGCACCGGCAAATCGTTTCATGACTTGCTGGACTGCGACATAGAGAGCGAGTCGACAGCGTGCATGCAGCTTGATCCGCGGATAATCAAAGCTCGACTGTAACTTCACCAAGTTTTCGCTACTGTAGTTCGACAAAGATCCGTAGGCTGCAGTTATAACCTCAACGACCATTTTGGCTTGCACCAGAGCCATACACAATTAAGACAACAGATATTGCTCTAGTCGGTAAGATCTCGTTTGCTTTCCTCGTCTTTCACAGCCCGAGAACGAGTTTGAGAAATGCGACTATGACAATGATCTCACTAAGTCCCGAGGACGAGGAAAATGACGAGGACGTCAAGGATGATGAGCGAGCACTTGCATGGATCGCCGCAGACATGACGTGTGAATTTTGTATGAAGATGCAGAACAGCCACACAAGCGCGCTGGATCATAACGATGGACAAGACACTGAGCATCGATAAATCGCACTATCAGAACATATGCTGGACTGCGACATCAAGAGCGAGGCTGATATAGTGTGATCGGCGGTCACTCGAAGCTCGTCTTGAACTTCACGAGCTCTCTCTACTTGTCCTTGACGACGAACCCGTCGGTTGTAAGGACGACCTCTGTGGCTGGTCGTTCGATTCGTATACCAAAAGCTCCTCAACGGCAACAGATGCTCTAGCTCCAAGACTCTATACGTTTAATTCTTCCTCCGGAGTCGAAAATAAACCAGAAGATCTTTCTTCTTTCGTTACAGCTGTTTCAACCTCGGAAAAGGAGTGATTGTGATGACCAAGTTGGGCGATTTTTTTGGAATCCTAATAGAAAGTTATTGCGAAATTTGCTAAGTAGTTCCACGCTGGGCGCATCAGTCCTACCGACGCTTCTTACGATCAAGACTAGGATAACTTTCTAACAAAAAGTAGCGCGCAACTCAATATTTTGCCATTTGTCTTACGACAATGACTTTAGAGATTGTTTGTGTCAAAAACATTTCTTTATAAGTTTATTTGAAACTCATTAAAAGGTCATGAAATCAGTTCAAAAAACACCTTTTACAACGTAAAATGTTGGCAACTATAAGTTTTGTGCCCATCCTTACCAATCTGTATCTTATTATTATAATTATGATTTCTCCCCTAAAAAGTTATGAAATCCTTAAAGAAATTGTCGAATGTTTATAGCTTACAAAAGTTTTTTTGTATTTTTATAAATATATGAATAAAATGAGAATTAAAAATGTCAAGTATTAAAAATCAGCACACTGACAAAAATCATTACTTACCCGGCAAAAAATAGTCTATTAAAATCCATAAGATTCTCTATCGAATTGAATGGTAAGTTTTAATCGTCTTATTCGCATTAAAACTCAATTAAATTCCATTAAATTAATTAAAGTCTATTAAATTCTATAGAAAAATCTATCGATTTTAATTGCTGTTTTTTTATCTATCCATTTTAATTGTAATTTTCCTCATTGACTCTGAATGATTGAATGGAATTTAATTGAGTTTTATTGGGAAAAACGCGATTAAGGCTTGCCATTCAATTTTATCGACTTTTATCGATTTCAATGGAATTGTTTTAGCAGGGTACTCCAAGAAGAATTAATCTCATTATTGGGATTTTAAAATTGCAATACGAGACCTGGTGGCCTTTTGGCGAACTAACAGTAATGGCGTCTGTAAGGGTACNTATTGGGATTTTAAAATTGCAATGCGAGACCTGGTGGCCTTTTGGCGAACTAACAGTAATGGCGTCTGTAAGGGTACAATATTCAATGCTGTTATATGGGAATCGAATAGTATTTTGCTTTTAAAGTAATTATATACTGTTTTATAGATAATCATTTTGTATAATTATCTCTTTAATCCGATTTTGAACTAGGTGTGATGTATTTACGAACTTAAAATAGTTGCCCAAATAAATAATCAAACCGGAAAAATGAGAACTTCGAAATCTGGTGTTAAAATTACATGAATATATTTATTTGGATTGTAGAAAATCGATCTGAATGGTCAGAAATATTCAAACTACTATATAATTATTTTATAGTGTTTTTAAATTGTTCATTATTTCATTATGATACATTTTATCAAAATTTACCTTTACATTTTACTTATAATTTTAATTTTAATAAAATGTACAAAAATGTAAATTACTTTATATATTTTTTATAATAAGTGTTAATAATTGTCAAAAATACTTTATGTATGCATAACAGCATTATGATTGTGAGATATACAAGTAGAGCTTACGCCGAATAAAATAATTTTAATTAAAATTAATACTTTCTGGTATTCAATCGGATTCCGCGATGATGGTATAGTACTAGATAACACGCAAAGCATCTCGAATTGCAATGTCAACATTATCACAGTGATTGATAATTATTTATATGCTGTTTTTTACAACACTCCCATATAAATGCATAGTAATTTGTAACCTTACGCCGGCCATATTGGTTTGGCGACGCTAGCTCCCCCCGACCCGCGGTGGTAGTTTTCATTG
The DNA here is from genome assembly GCA_012977825.3 of Pteromalus puparum. Lineage (NCBI taxonomy): Eukaryota > Metazoa > Arthropoda > Insecta > Hymenoptera > Pteromalidae > Pteromalus > Pteromalus puparum. The sequence continues at coordinate 11,212,856 of CM053172.1, read as the reverse complement.
CCAATAGCTTCAAGATGAAAATTCGCTTTGTGTTTCATGATTCTTCCACATCTCTTCTAAAACTAATCCGAATCATCTTGTGCAAAGAAATAAGCAAAATCGTCATAAATATAAAAAAATCAACCGAATTCCTCATAATTATACAATAATGTATTTAAACACAATGCGGATTTTCATCTTGAAGATATAGTGAGACTTGGATTATAAAATTCTTCTTGGATTAAGAAATGATTTTTGTCAGTGCAGGTAAACTAGCATCTGCCGACTAGTTTATAAAAAAAAGATGGTTGTACTTTTCAAAATTATTCTTTTAATGCTTACTTGCCGTCCCGTTGTTTTATAGTCTATCGATGAAACACTCGAATTATTACTTTTAGGATGTGAATTTGTTAGATAATATTTTTTTAAATCACAACATTGTTTATTATAATCTAAGGAGCTTTACTACCAGCATGTTGTCGTAAAATGCTTCACGTATATGTTGTTTGTAAAGAAAAGATCTGAAATCTAAATTTAATAATTTGCAAAAATAGTACGTAGTTTTTGAATCATAATATATTACGATCCGTCTTAATTGAAAAAGAGATAAATTTTCATATTTATGTGGGGATGGGTCGTTAAGTAATCATTAAGTTGGTTCTAATAAAAAATGAATATGATTCACTCGATGCACATCGTATAGACTACAAGACAACGGGACGGCAAGTAGCATTAAAAGAATAATTTTAATCCAAGAAGAATTTTATAATCCAAGCGTCTCACTATAGCTTCAAGATGAAAATCCGCTTTGTGTTTAAATCAATTATTACATCCCACACAGCATGAAAGATTTGTATAAAATGATATCATGAAATATTTCACTGTAATATTTCCAAAATATTTGTGAAATATTTCAAAAATATAAAAAGTTTTGACTAAAATTACTTTTTATGAAATATTTGAGAAATATTTGCGAAATATTTCATGAAATATTTCACGAAATAATTGCTTCATATTTTTTGTAATATTTTATGAAATATTTTTGCAATATTGCTGCAATATTACATGTAACTAAAGCAAACAAAAATTTACAAACTTTCTCGCAATATTATTGAAATGTTTCAGTAATATTTGACAAAATATTTCAAAATAATATAAGATTATTATTTCGTGAAATATTTCATGAAATATTTATGTAATGTTACAAAAATATTGCACGTAAGATTTGGTGAACATTTTAAGAATTCTTGTAATATTTCTGAAATATTTCTTAAATATTTCAGATATATTCTGTGAAATTTTACCGTAACATTTCTAAAATATTGCATAAGTATAATTATTACGAAAAAATGTACAAACATTCTCGCAATATTATTGGAATGTTTCAGTAATATTCGACAAAATATTTCAAAATAATATAAGATTTTTATTACGTGAAATATTTCATGAAATATTTGCGTAATGTTACGAAAATATTGCACGTAAGATTTGTTGAACATTTTAAGCATTCTTGTAATATTTCTGAAATATTTCTGAAATATTTCAGATATATTCTGTGAAATTCTACCGTAACATTTTTGAAATATTACATAAAAATCATCGCAAAAATTTATGTAAACCATTATGTAATATTATTTGTTTTATAGTGCAATTTTTGTTTAAAAAAACTTACAATTTTTATATATTGTCACAAGTATGATTATCGATAATCATGCTTTTAATAAATTTGCCAAAAGGTATATTAATTTTAGAACTTGCAATCCTCATTTATAACGTTATCACCGCTTGTTAAGTTAATTTCGTTACTTTTTAGTTGAAATGAAATTCTCATTATTTTACATTTATCTGAGATCAAAAAGTTATTATTAAATATTATTTATTCGATGCTGCGATTATCAACTTAGTTTACATGCTAAATTACCTAATATATAAGATTTTAAGAAGTAGATTAAGTGTTCTGTTTAGGTAAATCGTTAGGGCACTCGACTGCCACGCTAAAGTTCCAGGTTCGATTCCCGTCAGCGACAAAAAAAAAGTTGCTTTCTCTAAACTGTTTAAGTAGGTTACTAACATTAATAACTACAAAGATAAACAATAAATAGTGAATATAAAGGTGTAAGTCGAGATAACTAAAATAAATAAATTTTTATTTTAACTTATAATAATATTTTAGAAATATTTCGGTAATATTTCAGAAATATTTCAGTAATATTTCAGAAATATTATGAGAAATAATTTTACCACGAAAATCTATCATAAAATATTTCAAAAATAATTCAGAAATATTACTAGAAATATTTCATGTAACATTTTCATAATATTAATTAGGCGGACATATCGTTATTTCAGAAATATTTCTCTGAAATATTTTAGAAATATTTCAAATATTTCATGAAATATTACAGAAATATTTCAGAAATATTTCATGCTGTGTGGGATAATTATGAGGAATTCGGTTTTTTGTATTTATGACGATTTTGCTTATTTCTTTGTACAAGATGATTCGGATTAGTTTTAGAAGAGATGTGGGAGAATCACGAAACACAAAGCGAATTTTCATCTTGAAGCTATGTGAGATTAATTCTTCTTGGAGTAAGTAATGATTTTTGTTAGTGTGCTGATTTTTAATACTTGACATTTTTAAAGCTTATTTCACTACATTCATTAGCGTATATTCATATATTGATAAAAATACAAAAAAACTTTTGTAAACTATAAACATTAGACAATTTCTTTAAGTATTTCATAACTTTTTAGAGGAGAAATCATAATTATAATAATAAGATACAGATTGGTAAGGATGGGCACAAAATATTTTACACAGTATTAGTTAAAAATTTTTTTAAAAACTATAGAAAAATATAGAGTTATTTAATTTGATTAATGTATCCAAAAAATATTATAAACATACATGAATAATATTTACAAAAATGTTACCAAATTTACTATATAATATTTTTAATTCACTTCAGTATTTCAGTTCACTATGCACTCATACTATAATTATAGTGATATAACCACTTAAGTTAATATTACTAAAAGTTTTTTTTCGAGCAATTAATTGTATTCATTCTTGTTTCAGAAAGTAATTAACTTTTATTTTCGTTAATTTTTAACTATTATCCGATTTGAAACGGCAGTGTAGACTCAGATTTCCAATAACGTGCGGGCATTTAAACCCAGTAGGAACAGTAGTAGAAGCACTCAAGTATTCGAGCTACTGACCTTGCCGAAAAACCGATGCACATGGTTCCCATACGATCATCCCATCTGGCGACTATTTCCGTCTCCGCCTGTATCAAGTGAAAACTCGACCGATTTCCAGTATCGTCGCCGATAATTTATTTATTTAAAAATCTTGCGAAAGAAAAACACGAAAAATCTCGCAAGTCTCCGAAACTAATTGCCCCGAAAAAACACGTCGTCTTCTCCATTTTTAAAACCCCAAGACTATCGATTCTCAGAGCAAGCAAGAGAAAGCCCAAAAAGATGCCGACAGGCATGACAAAGGGCGTCCGCCTAGCAGGGATGCGCCCTCGAAAATTTTCTCTCGACCGCGAGAGGAAATTCCGAGATTTTCAAGGCCCATATTATGTTTTCTCCCTCGTCGGAGGCGGTCAGCCTGATTTAGGGACGTATACCTGTTCGACTTCGAAGCTGTGGAAAAGTACCGCGGCGCCGTTATCGATGTGGGAACTGCAGATGGGATTTCGGATATTTTAATTGTTTTCGCGTAGTGGTAGAGGTTCAGTCGTCTCGAGGGGGAGGACTCCGAACTGCCTTAATTGCTGTGTGAGGAGGATCATGGGGTGTTACGTGGGACCTTTGGGATAGGCAAGATTTTCGAACTAGCTTGTTGCATAATGTAAGTTGATTAGAATTTGTTAAATGATTTTTCAGCTGTTCAATAATTGCACCTCGTATACGCGTTGGTGATATTTAGTAATCGTCGTTTAATTAGTTTGTTTATATAACTTCGTGAAATCTAGTTTTAGCTGCATCAAATTTAAAACATACATGCAATGAAGGTATACAAAAATACTGTAGTCAGCAAACCTGCATGACACTCCAAGAAGTATACAAATGTTCAAAAAAGTAAAAATAATCATCGAACACCCCTAAGCAACAAAAACGCCAAAATCTCTCCCTCCGAAAGCCACGACACATAAAGCATCATCAGCGACGAGATTTGAAAGCGTCTTCGCACAGTTGTGTGTATATGTGTATATATACATATATAGCTATACAGCCGCCGCAAGAATGTGAATACCTGCTCTCGCACGCGCACAGGTATACGTACATTCATAAGTATATATGCTTGTATATATATATATATATATATATATATATATATATGTATACATAGGTACGAGAGGGCTTTAAAAACTCTCAACGAATTTTTCGGAGCAGGACGAAACTCGTCCTTCGACTTGCCAGTTTTACGAGCGCAAGAATTGTATCTTCCTTTGGGATCGAGAACGAGATCGCAGTGCCTATAGAGAATCTTGTTTAATTCCGCGTGCGCTTGCTCTTTTTCTTGCTAAATGGATTCTCGTTATGCTAAGAGACCAACGAGAGGGAGAGAGATGTAATAAGGGAATGTCTTGTTTTGGATGAGGAGATATTTTTATTTCGCGATGACCAATTGACGTTGAATAATTACTTGATAAATATTGTGTATGTAAATTAGAAAACACACAATAATTGATCGAACAATTGTGTTTGCATTTTATTACGGACTGTGTAGTAAAAGTGTATAAACTTGAATAAAAATTTGTGTAATTCTTTGATGATTTTTTTGTAAAAAAAAAAACAAAACAAATATAATGGCACATAATTATACACAAGCTTCGAAAATGTATAATGAAAAAATGGATATATTGCAAAGTTGGAATAACTTCTATAGTTATATAACAGAGAAACCACATAATTATAAACAAATTAATTCACATTATTTTATATGCAAAGTAAACAATTTAATGTTCATTATAAATTTATTCGAACATTTTCTTCGTAAAAATTAGTTGAAGCATCAACTACGATAAACAAATAAAAACAAAATTCTAAAATGCCTTCACGAGTCTTTATATAACGTTACACCAAGCAGAGATAAAATAATCTTATAAACAATCAAAATTTCGAATCCAGATGCAGCGCTAATCTCCTTCCTGATACTAGAAAGTCGTCGATTTTGTCCCCAAATTGTACACTCGACAGCAGTAACCACAGCGAGAAACTTGTCCATTTCTTATAAAACGCGCGAACATCTACCTCCCACGTAGAGCGCGCGAAATGCTTTCCCGCGCGCGGTCGGGCTCTATGGTGGGGAGGATAGTTTTGTCAAGTGGACAAAAAAGATCAGATCAGAGATGGACAGAATTTCAAATTTTTTTTTAAATTTTAGTAGTCCAAGCCTTTGTCTATCATTTTACATCGGTTTCGTTGTGTTTTTAAGAAATTTTTATTGATGAATTGCGAACAATAAATAAAAAAAGTCGAGTGCTGTAACTTGGCAGAAATTAAAAATGTTCTTCTAAAAGCTGGATTTTATTCATTTAAGATTGTTCTTTTTTTATAAATTATTTTTAAAATATTTGTTTGCTCACATTTGTTGATTCAAGGCTTTTTACTTTATCGTAAAATTTGTCAATAAAAACACCCTGAAATACTCATAAATCTGCATTTAAATTCTGAGAGTGATGATCCTCCCTATTTCACCGAAAATGTTAAACAAAAACCCTCTGCAATCCCGCAAACCACCGCAGTCAAAACAAATTTCACGCACTCTTGCCAAATCCCGCAAAATCCAAACAAACCTCGAAATCTCCCTCCAAAAGTGTTCCACACGCATATACACTCATATCACCACCATATATCGGCTTTGGCTCCATACACAAAGGAAGCAAGCCGCGCACCACCAGCGAAGCCAGAAAGAGAGAGAGAGAGAGAGAGAGAGAGAGAGAGAGAGAGAGAGAGAGAGAGAGTGAAAGAGAGAGAAGCACACACTTTGCGCGCGCAGCAGTTCGGCTTTTCTCGAAATCCCCCGAGCATCGCGCGCTGCACCTTTCCCGCCAGACTCATAACGTATATACGTGGCATTGGCTGTGCATGTGTGTATACCTGTGTGGATCCCCCGGCGTAGCGACTTTTCAAATGTATCCCAAGAAGGGAGAGTTTTCAAGGCGAGGGGAAGATGCTGCGTGGATTTACGTTGGAATTTAAAGGGACCAGAAGGGCGAATTCGTTAAATCGCCGCTTTATAGCTTACTAGTTTTTAAATTTTTCAATAGTCTGACTACGATTTTTCAATTTTTTTTGTTGAGATTTTTCAACAAAATTACGTTTGAGAAGAATATTGACGAGTTTTACCGTTGAAATAAGGTTGTAGAGTGTAAAGATGCATGAAAAGTCTTTTTAACGTCGATCTCGTCAACGAAGCCAAACTTGTCCACCGGGCATTTCTTTTGAAAAGACTAGTACCCGATTATATTTTCTATCCAACGAAGCGCGAGAGCAGCGCTTGAAAACCATCCCTAATTCCAAAACTCTCAACACCCGATAAACATATTTTTAATAAATCTCTAAAACTAGTTCTCATATTGATTCTGATCATAAGCATTGCGAAATTCTCGGAGCCAACGTAGCAGCTGCATATTTGAAAAATAATCTGTTGCGCCGCTCGGCCCCGAAATTCCCCCATCAGACAGCATAGGTACGCACACAGAGCCGTTGAATACATACTGTGTATTATCCTCTGTCTTTCTCCGTTCGCGGGACAAGGGCGCGCGCGATTTACGCGCGCGTATGTTTCCCGCGTCTCTCTACCCTCTCTCTATTCTATACACGCCGATGCCATCCCCGCAGTGCAACAGACTGTACGTGTATACCTATATAGCTATACACAAGTACGAAGGAGAGAAAGAGAGGGATCAGCTGAGCGCCAGCTGTGCGGCCGCCCAATCCAATAGCCGAGTCTCGCGCCAGACGCTTCTTACTTCTCAGTCTCACTCGTAGCGTAGCTCGTGCCGAGTCTGCACATATATGATATATACACACAGCTGCACATAAACGAACGAAGCGTAACTGTTGCCTGTGCGCGCGCGAAAGTAAACCGCGCGACACGTCGCTTGTTCTTCTTCTTCTTCTTCTTCGTGCTCCTCGCAGTGTGTGTTTACTTCTGTGCTGTGCTACAAGTACATACTTAGACGGTGTCATCTCTCCGTGCGGACGAGTACCTACCTTTGCTTGGGCAGGAGTCGATCATCCAGTGGAAGACGCGCTAGGGTGTTACGGCCTGTCCGACAGTGTGTGCTCCCGTCGCATCTTCCCTTGCTCCATCGAGGAAAAAGTGTCGTCTCAGTGTGTCCAGTGCATTGTTCCGAGGCTTCCGAGCCGTGAAAAGCGGCGAGCACCAGTCAAAAAGAGGAACATCCGAGTGCACAAGTGTCTCGAGAATCCCGGTGCAATCTCGACAGTGTCCGGCTCGATTTAACCTCTCTTCCGGCTGCCGATTCCCGCTGAGTCTCGGTGAAAAGTTCCCTCGAGCCCCGAGGAAACCAGGACCGTGCTCGGAAAAGCGGAAAAGCGACGGCATTTGAGGTTAGGCGGGAAATATAGAGGGCGCGCCGCTGACACGACGCACCGCCGAGGAGGGTAGCTTTTCGCGCGCTCTTCTCCCGCGCGCCGCTCTACACTCGCGCGCCAGCAGCTCTCTCGCCGCCTGGCTGCATATAACGTTACCTATATCCCTCAAAACCCCCTGCAATTTGTCGGCCCTTGAGTCTGCCTGGGAAAAATCCTCCCGTTTCGCCTAGCCGCCTAAAGGGTAATCCAGAGACTAAGGAGGAAAATAGCGGGACGAAGATATTCCCCGGTGTAAAAAAAGGCGGGCGAGCGCGCGCGCGCGAGAATCTGCCGCCGCCGAAGTGCACTATGGCCACGGCGCTACTGTGAAGTCGTCGACCAGTGGCGGTCCCGCACTTTTCGGCCTCGTTTCTACCGCAGCAGAATCGGACGTGTCCCCGCTGTTCCGAAACTCCAGGACTCGAGGCTCCATCCGACGACCATCTCCTAGAGGAGATACGCTGCTGAGGAATACAGAACGACGGAGACGACGAGGCGCGAGGCTTCAAGATGCCACAGACGAGGTGAGATAGAGCGAGAGCGCGGGATTTTGGGGCTGGATTTTCCGGGGTTTTTCCCGGATTTTCCAGGATTTTTCAAGACGAGCAGGCCAGAGGAGAGTTCCCGGAAGTTTTGGAGAGAGGCCCGGGAGCCTCGTGGAGGAATAACCTGTCTCGGAGGCGGGAAGTGAGGTTGTGGTGTGGCTGCGTGGCGGGCGGATTCTTTTTTTTATATTTCAGGATTGAGCACAGTTTTTCACAGGATTTCTTTTTTGTTTGGAAGATTGTTAGTTTGAGAAACGCTGTGCTGAATTTTGGAAAAATCGGTGCTGGTTTTGGGGGAAATTTTCAGGTCCAGCTTGGAGTCTGTCGAGCTGGCCTGGCCAACTGCTGGTTACGATGGTCCTATTTCTTTCTTAATCAATGGATGAGCCTGGAATTTTGGGATTTAGATGGTATAGAGTGCTGGATTCTGTATGCTGATTTGCGTGGTTCTTACTTTTTTTCTTGTGGTGATTTTCAGGTCGGATTTGAGGTCTGCTCTGACGTCACTCCTCGTGAGTGGCTGGTAAGATTAGTCCAAGATTTTTCAGGGCTGATTAGGAGAGTTGCTTTTATAACTATTAGAAGAATAAGAATTGTGCGATGTATACCTGTTGTTTAAGTAGAATAGCAATAAATTTTGTTGCAATTTTGTACGAGTCTTTGGGGACAAATAAAGCACATGTTATCTAACATCTTATAAGGATATTCAAAATGTTTCTCTGTATTCACGTTAAATTTCTTTGCAATTTTTCAAATTGATCATCTATTGAGCTTCTTGTAGTTGATACATTCATGCCACGTGGTCATTTTTCAATAAATTTATGAAAATAATTCAATTTTTCGGAGAGTATTCATCATGTTTTGATGGAGGTCTGCATTCATACAAATGCATTGATATTTTGTGCATAGAACAAATATTAAATTTCTTGCTACACAAAGAATTGCAAGATGAGCAATTTGTGTTAACACATGCTGTATCTTTGTTGGACTATCTTAATCAGATTTAGAACAATTGATACATAAACAATTGATGAATAAATTGATGAAATTTTTGAGTAGCTCAAGGTTCTTTTAGATTTTCACTTTTTTAACAATGAAGAAAGGAATGTACATTTTAACTTGAATTGAAAGTTGACAACAGATACTCTTAATCAACACCAATTTATTCACTGTTTCTAAAATAATCTCTACTAATACAACAATCAATACAATCTAGAAAATGTCCTCTGTTGCAGCGTGCAAGAAAAGCAATCCAAGATCCATTTGCAGAATGGCAAAGGCACCCAGACTTTCAGGCGGAAGAGGAAAGCTGCCGATATCTCAGAGGATTCTGAGAACATCTATCCCCCCAACAAAGTTCCTGCCCTGTCCCCAACAGAGACCTATACAGAGTCCTGCACTGTCTCAAGTCCCCCCAGTGTGGCATACACACCTCAACCATCCACCTCCCCCCTGAAGGACCAACAGGAACCAGCAACATGGTCAGAACTCAGGACCTCCACTTGTTTCCTGACACCATCTGCTTCCCATAGCGATACCAACAAAACCACACCCCTTCCCTCCTTTCCCTGGGCTGATGGAGCACAAGTATGGTCAATCATGTGCCTGGGAGACCAAAAGTCTGTCACACAGAGGGATCCACAAATGTTCCAGAGGCATCCAACGTTACAACCCAGGATGAGGGCGATTCTCCTGGACTGGTTAATTGAAGTTTGTGAGGTTTACAAACTACACAGAGAGACTTATTACCTTGCCATGGACTACATCGACAGGTATCTCTCAACTCATCACAATGTACCGAAGAACCAGCTTCAACTCATTGGTATCACATGTTTATTTATTGCAGCCAAGGTAATTTGATGTTTTCTTTCTTAGTGTAGTTTTGTACATTTGTAACTACAACTAACATACTCATGAATCTCGTTATCATTTCTTTATAGGTTGAAGAAATTTATCCACCAAAGATTGCAGAGTTTGCATACGTCACAGATGGTGCATGCACTGAGGAGGAAATTCTGGGAAAGGAATTGGTTGTACTAAAAGGTCTTGGATGGAATCTCTCCCCTGTTACAGCACCAGGTTGGCTGAATGTATACATGCAGGTGGAATCGGGTGACTGGTCCAAGCCAAATACCTTCATCTATCCACAATATGGTGGATTACAGTATTCGCAAGCTTCACAACTCTTAGATTTAGCAACACTTGATGAAGGAAGTTTGAAGTTTTCATATAGTCATTTAGCAGCTGCTGCTGTTTATCACACACAGGTAAAAACTAATGAATTGACAATTTTTATTTATGTTTATGAATAGAAAATAAGTAGTACGTTTCTTTTCTATTTCAATTAGCCAATATGTCTATTCAATCATAAATTTATTTGAAATTGAAAAAAAAGTCTGAAAAAAAATATTTAGTGTCACAATACATTTCCAAAATTATTTTTATTTTCACTTTTTATCAATATCTGATCGCTTAATTCGATTGTTATTTATTAAAAAAAAGCATATTTTTTCAATGACACATTTTAAACGTGGTTCAGATGCAATCAAAAATTTGTCCAGATAAAATGGCGCTGACGAATAAAAAACCCGCCATTTATATTAGACCCGCCATCTTGAATTTTAGAATCTCCCAAATTCAATACAACTATTAGTTTGATGATTCATAATGCTGATTCAATAATCTATATTCTATTAAAATTTAGTGCAAATTATCGGTTTGTAAACGAAAATATAAATTGTAACTACAAAAATGTTCATCTTGATTATATTACTAAAAATTAAATCTTTTATTCAAATTTCACGAGTCTCAGTTTTCTTGAACAGTTTTCAAGGCAATCGCATTAAAAAAATTATCGATTTTTCTTTTATGAAAACTATAATTAATGATAGTCACGAAAAAAAGTTTTGGACCATCTATAATTTCATGAATATTTCTTTTACTTTTAATTGAAAAATACTTTTGGTAATTTGAACCCACGTATAATACGCCTTATTAAAACAACAAAAATTGACTCGTAAATAGGTGTGACTAAATCTTTTGAAAGTTGAGAAATATATCAAGTAGTGCAGATCTACACGTATGGAGCGTCTGACTATATCTTATGGTATTCTACTGACATATCAGCCATAGCTGTATGGCACTTTCCCATACGTTTGCTTTCGCGTTGAACAAACTTGTTTTGAAATTTTAACTAGTAAAACTAATTGTTTATGCAAACTTAAAGTTTTATCAATAAAAGATGTTATTGTTGAAAAAATTACACAAACGCACGAAATTATTCTTATTTGTATAAATCCTAAAAAAAGATTATAAAATTTGACTCATTTTTTCCTAAAGGTATGGTTTAAGATATAGTTTCAAGCTTAAAATTATTAAATACAAACGAAATTAACGAAAATGATGTGTCTCAACATTTATTAAACATATTTTTAATTAATGTCATTCCGAAAATCATTGCATGCATAACTTTTATCAATGTTGAAAGTCTTATCCTTTGTAATAAATGCATTAAGTACTAAAAAATTGATAAAATCATTATATTTGAAAAAGGATTAGTATATCAGTAAAAAAAAAAAACATAACAACTGATAACAAATTGCGCATAACAATACGTATAACAAATTTGAAATTAATTAAAACAATAGAGATAAACGCGTTTGATACAAAAAAAAAAATTAACGTAATAGTTGGCCTTTTCTATTTTTCTATTTTTAAATGATTAAATTATTAAAAATTTTAATTTTAATTTATTTTTTTTTGCAGGGAAGGGAATGTGCACTGCGTGTCTCTCGGCTAACGTGGGAACAACTGGCGCCCTGCGCCAAGTGGCTGAACGCGTTCGCGCTCACAGTCTCCGAGGAGCGCGCCCAACAGATGCTGCGATCAGCGGTACCCCTCATCGACAGTTCTGCCGGTTCTGGTCTGCGCGCGAGCGTCCCCAATATCGTGGCTGATGAGTCACACCGTATCCAGACGCACGTGATTGATCTGGAAATGCTGGAACAAGCGCAGCAGCGACAGTCACATGAGGCGATCTTGCTTTCGGATTGCTTGGATTTTGAGGCCATCCTCGACTCGGCGAGTAGTCCTGATCAGAGTGGTATTCTCACTCCACCCTCAAGCAGCCAGAAGAACTCGCCCACGCCACCAAGGCTGCCACCCCAACTCGAACCCTACACATAGACGTCTTTGGTTTCGTTAGTCTCTGTCTGAGTTCTCTGCTTCCAGGCGCCTTGCTGATGGTACTGATTACCTTTGAGAGAAAATAAGTTGCTGTTTTTGGCAGTCTGTGCTGATACTGCATGATTTTTATTGCGGGAGATGTTTACACAGATTTTAAATGTTTTTATAAAATGAATTATAAAATAAAGTCTGGCACAGGCTGCAGGAAACGGCGACTGGTTTTTGCCCGGGTTCGCGTTCAGCAGGGCTCCGATTTTTTAAATAGTAATTTCGCTTAGATTTATACTTTAACTGGACGTGTTGATCCTGAGGAAAAGGATGTACATAGCTATGCATGACTGTAGATGAAATTTGCTCTCATACTTTTTGTACATATGATCATTTTTTCCTGGAATGGTAAAGTAGTTTTTTTGCTAATTCTAAAGAGCGCGCTGATCTTATTTATTTCTTGGTTCAGTTTTTGACGTATAAAATGGAACTAATTATTCAATAATATAAAGTTGTGGACAATTTTTTTATATTTTTAGTACAATTTATTCATTTAATGCACTTCAAATAACTCGAAATCACAGTTGAAAATTTTACGATTTTAGTAAATCCGAATATTTTGCAAATAATGTTAACTTTTTGAAATCTATATTTTATTAAGTTGTATGACTAACGATTGATCTTTTGTATTTCTGATGTCGAAGCTAAATAACGTAGTGCCTTTTCCGATTTACTAAAAAGAGTAATAGAAGTTGATTGATTCTTAGTTATTTGGGTCTCTTATAGTCATTTAATAAAGATTTTTGAGTCATAAAAGAACAAATTTCAACACACGTTAGGGTTGTTAAATATATTGTTAAACAAATCAAGAAATCTATAAGCGACTACCGTTCAAGTTAAACGAAAATTCAAATGTCACCATTGTAAATGCCCTTGCGAGTTAGGCATACCGCGACATGTTGGATGCGGAATTGCTTATGTTCTCGGTCTAGTTCTTAATATAGGATTCTCTGAAATTAAACATATTTAAGTAGCTCAAAGAACTGAATATTATAAACTATGACTATATTTATACAAACAGCTTTTCACTCGATAGAACAGAGTATTTTCTAAGTAAATACGAATAATACGTAATGCATCTTTAAACGCCAGGTTAAAGAGAAGTCGCCTGTGACAGATTCTTCTTGTAAATATTGAAAAGATTCGATTATAGTCCGGTATATATATATAAAATACACTTGAAGAAAAGTCATCGCATATGCTTCTATGAAGTGAAAAAAAAACGCTTAGAAATTAATTTTGTGCGGCGCACGATCGCGCAGTTCTGTGATTGGACGTGTAAGACTCTGACGAGGAATGAGCGAGTGCCTTAAGAGAAACTAACGATAAAGTCTTCTCTTGGAGTCTTTAATGGATTTCGTCCGTCCTGGAGGACTGAACATACCCTAACTATACATAGAGAAAAGATTTTAAAAAAAAATAATAAAAAATTTATTATACTTTTTTCTTTTTTTTTTTTTTTTTAATAACGCAGCAAAGTGCCTGTAACCACCGGTGCGCTTACATAGATTGTTTTTACCTAATGGATAAGGAAGAAGGACATCATTGTGAATAGTATTTTCTTTATTTGTTTTATATAATACGCTTTAATTTTTTAACGCAAGACGCCGCGTTAATATTGTGAAATCTGCGAGAGAGCGAGTGCGCGCGCGTGTTGATTTATGTAAATAATAAAAGGTGCGAAAATCCGTTTTGGCGAGCGTAGAAAAGAGAATGCGAGTTATATTATTATTATATTGTAAGTATGTATGAAAAAAATGTTGAGTCGTGCGTGTTGGTCTTAGACTTTTCATGTAGTCTACGAGTAGCTATTGACAATAAAAAAAAAAAATAGAATAAACAAATTATAGAATAATTTAAAAATATATATATATATTTTCCTTTTATAACATACAAACTGTAAAAATGAATTTACATTTTAAAAAGTGTACAATAAAGGTATTACAATTGTATCCACTGTGCATTACGCATTACTGCATTCTCTTCAATTTTTCTCGTCAAATTTCCAATCTTTTCTGATAATTTAATAAAACGCGTTTCAGCGAGAGATATTATATATACGAATACGATCGCGGAATTCAAATTCAAAACCACGCTAGTACTGATATCAGCCGCGAGACGGCGCTGACAACGCGAAAATTTGAATTCTCATCAGCGATTGGCCGGCGCGATTCGAAGTTGTCAAACGGCAGGACGCGGCCGTTAAAAAGCAACAGTTCTCTCTCGCGTGTGTGCATGCACTGCTCGCGTCGCATATCTCAATCGGAAAATACCCGTTGTCCAGGTGTTCGATCGAACGGAAACATCCCCCACTGCGGAAAATTCAGGAAAAGTACGCGGCTCTGTTGTTTGCTAGTTGGCTCGTGGACGAGCAGTGAGCAACGCCGGAATAAAAGAGTGTACCGGCAAGACTTCTTTGTGTGATTCTCTGAAGGGTGGTGTGTGGTGCGTGTGCAGCGAGTCAGCGACGGTCGGACGGTTACGAGGGATTTGGCATGTGGATATAATTAAAGAGTCTTGGTGATTAAGTAGTGTAGAAATAATCAGTGCACGAGGACGGATTGTGGTTATACACATCGAGTCCTGACTTTGTCGTGGTGCTGTGTAGCTGTGTACACTACACACAAAAGTCGTCCGAGTCAAAAAAAGAAGAGGAAAACAACGATGGAGGAGTATTTTTGAGTTCGCGGAATTCGTCCCGAGCAGCGATTCTGTAAAACTTTTTACCCTCAAGGACGACGATTGGAGATTCGTTAACCTACATAAGAAGAGAATTTTGGACTTTCATTGTTGTTGCTGAGGAGACAAGAGCATGACAACTTTGCACGAAGCCATGCCGGACAAGCCGGCCGAGCGCAAGGTAAGGAGAAAATTCGCATTCTTTTCACCGGATATGGTCAAGGTGCCGGTTCCTGGAAAAAAACTTGCTTTCATGTATTTGTATCGCTTTCTTTATCGCATATGATCACTCATCGATGGGGTTATGAGAGAAGGTTTTATGTATTTGTAAACAGTCTGTGCAATATTTGGACAATCTATTTGTCCTTGTCGGGCTCGAACGTGTTGGCACATTTTTTATGTTACTGGGGTAATCGTGAATTTGGAATAAACATAGTTCAGCTGGTTCAGCATCATATTTATACGTATTAATATCTGTTATTAGTAACTGTAACAGTTTGCCATGGAAATTGCATAATTGCAACGTCATAGGATAAAATATTTCAGCTTCATCCATTGGCTCATTATCATAAATGAAACTGAATCGCAGTCGTGTTATGTCTGCCGTGATAACTTTCCCAGCTGTGCCTCTCACAATACATAGGTATTCAATTCCAATCCATAAGCAATTTAGTGAAATGTATCTAACTGCTAATTTTGCAATTTCTTTCTCAATAATTGCGAAAACGCGCGAATTGGCATTGCTCCAATCTTGACACACTCGCATCCTACGTTCGCAGAAATCCACCCATACCATATTCTGTTTCGAACCAAAACAAGTTGTTTCTTAATAGGTAAAATTGAACAAAAATTCTTAATTTTATAGCGAAGGGCCTTGCTCCGTCCCTGCAATCCGGTCACTGAAACCGTCATATGACTGCGTCTCCACCACTGCACAAACTATACCTATACCCACTCATTCTTCTCTCTGGCAGTGCACCCATACTCCAAAATCCTCGGCACACACAGACACACTCTTCCATACTTGGCGATGCTTCGTCAGCGCGCTCTCTCTCTCTTTCTCACCGCCACTCGCGCTGCAGAGTATAATACGCGATATATATCTACGTGTACAGTACAGCAGTACAATAGCTGCTCTCCGCGAGTGCGCCGACGTCGTCGAGTGGGTCTCCAGCAGTCGTCGCGAGCGGCGGCGTAGGCGAAAGACACTTGCCTTCGTGTGTACTTATTGTATACTCGTGCACTTGGTGACTACCGTAATTCTGAGGTGTTTTGTGCTTGCATATGTGTATGCATCAACACAGGACGCCGTGAATCATCGTCGTCGAGGTGAGGCTCAGTGTATTTCTCGCTGCTTTGCACTTACACTTTATACCCGAAGCTCCAGTGGATTTTTTCTTCTTCGGAAAGGCTCAGTTGCTGCAGTGTAAATTTAGAACGACTCTAAGTGAGTATAGGTACTTGGAGCAGAGTGCGTGATTATTGGAGGCTCTTCACGCCTTGCTTCCGTCGAGTCGCGTGCGGATGCGTATGGATCCTGATGGTGTGTCTGTGTGTGATGTGCATCTAGGAAAAACATATGTTCGAGAGGATGTGCTGATGCTGCTTTGAGGTTAATCCTTTGTTCGAGAGTTTTTAGTGCGAGATGCAGTGTTTTATCGATTGCATCGCTTGTTTTCGGTGATCTTTGCATTGGCGTATTGACGTCGAGCTGGATGTGTACATGACAGTGATGCAAGGAAGATGTGGGAGGAGAGTTTTTACGAAAAATCGCCTTAAAAGTGCATTGCTTAACGTCTGAATTGACTGGCTTGCGAAACACCTCTGTTGAATAACCTTGGACTTTCGAAGTTTCTTTCTTTTTCTCTTTCTTGTCGTCGTCAGCGTTGTCGTGATGAGGACTTTTGTTTTAAATCGTTCTGTTAGTGTAAATTAAATGAAAGTGTGGGCTCTGCTGCGTTATGAAATATCGTACACGTGAGTTGGTTCAGTTGGTTGTATGAATCATAACTGATTCAGAATTTTTATTTAAATGAACTAGATTTATTTATTCACGGAGGTGTCACAATCAGCTGATCTCATCATCCTTGTATGTTGGAAAAAATAACGTCCTCTGTGTTTAAGGTATGCTCGAATTACGTATCACCTGACAGAAAACATAAAACTAAATTGCTCCAATTTGCTCCAAAACGAGCTATTCCAAGGTCTCGTCTGTTTGTTTCTAATTCGAATGCAAATAACTATTACGAGAGGAGCATTTTTCAAAAGACTATATTCTATGTTCAGCCACTTATACCAAACAACTAAAATACCATACTCCAGCGCCTAACCTCGAAATACCTAAAAACACACAGTATTAGCATAATGTTTGCGCAAAAAAAAACCAGTCGATTTTTGCAGGAAAATTTCGCAGAATAATGACGCAGTCTCCTCAGAAAGTCCTCGACCCTTTTTTCCTCTCTACTCTCCACGCGATAGGTTCGATCGCCTCTGTTTTGGAATGAGTCACCAGCAGCCCTTGCTCAGCGTCTCTCGCGCCAGATTTCATCGGCTGCTATTGTCGCGCACACACACGCCGGTTGCATTAGTGTTCTATCTTATCCAAGGAAGTCGGCTGAGTATTGGTGGCAATTGTTGGTGTTTCGTTTGACGTTTGTTCGAAAGTGGGGGAGTATTATGTGTGTATGATTGTCGTTGGGTGAGGTTAGGTATAGGATGCACTTGTCGTTGGATTATTAATAGTCTCTTATATCTATATATGTGACAGATAGCCGGTGGATTGAGTGTCTGGAGGGTAATGCCACCGACACGGGTGATTAACCTCTGGTAAGCGTAATGATATCAGTTTTATTATATGTATAGGGTATGTAGAGCAGTGTCGCAAGTTTCTCACGTGCCGATAATAACGTGTGCTTGCGATCGATTTTTAAAAATTTTCTTAAAACTCAGTCTCTATTTTTAACAGGTTTCTCTTTTTCTCCATCAGAAATTTTAGGAAAGCAAGTCCAAAAGAGCAGAAAAATTATTCTCTCATCGTCTCTGCTCTCGAATCATTCACTCGTTACGTCAGCTTCAATGAATGGGATGTCTCGAGTGGAGTACAGATAAATATTACCGAATCACTCTCTCAAAAGTTTCTCTCGAAAATTTCAAATGCTTTCTAAACACTGTAACAGAATGACAGAATGACTTTTAGAAAATTTATATTCGTCATCCCGCAGTATTAAATTTCTAGTAAAAAAACCGTCAATTCCAATAAGAAAATACCTCTAATTAGCATAAAAGTACGACTCCTCCCATTCCGAAACACAATTACGTGAATTATCCAACACAAAACACGCCGCGTTAGGAAGTGAAAACTTGGCATCGCGTCAGGCCTATTATGCGCCTATCCGTGAAAGAGAGGATAAACGCCTCCTTTTAGTGCTACCGCGCCTCTCTATACTATTTATAATCCCGAAAATTGCCTTTGTTCTGTACACGTGTGCGCATGTAGGTACACGAGCGTTTACGATGTGTGTAAAGGGCGGGGGGAGTCTTTTTTCGTCGGGATTATTTTTGGGACTTTGGAAAAATCTACGGAGGCTCCAGCGTCGTGTGGTATAGACGGCAGAAGTATCGGCGCGTCGAGTGCGATAGACGTCTTGTGCGTTACTTTAAAAAAATATCATTATAATGGTATTTTAATAAACTATCGCGAAACATCGTGTAAAAAAGCGAAGTTTTTAATTGACGATATCGATTCGTAATTTAATTTCAAATCGGGCCTAGATTCATCGCCTTTACCACAATAAAACAGCATGACTTCATAACCCAGCTATCTATCCATCCGGCTAATTCGTCATTCCGCGCATATCTCGGTACTCGAAAGTGTACAGTGTAAAAACCGTTGGCCGAGCGAAACAATCGTCAAAACAAAAAAAAGGAGCGACGACAAAGGAGCCGGTGCGCACGTGCTTGTGCATGTGCTGCAAAAAAGGAGCGTGTATAGGTGCTGGAGTTGTGCGAAAGCGGCGAACGGTAAATATGGAAACGTCAGTCGAGGGAACGGAGCGACGTCGAGTCTGACAGACGAAATCGGCTCTCTCGGGTTAGTCGAATCGACGAAGGCTGGAGCCTCGGTCATGGGAAATTTCGTGCGCAAGGTAACAGAGTGTTGAGTTTACCTATAGTTAAGTGCAGTTTGTAATTGATTAAGTGGTGTATTATGTTTGAAACTGAATTTAAAAGCGATTAAAATTAAAAAAATCACGGATACACGATGAATATTCGATAATTCTAAACACACTATACATCGCAGTTTCTAATCGACGCACGCACACGCTGTTATAAATCAAAATTACACAGCCACCACTGCAAACTCAAACTCCCTAAAAATAAACCTAATCTTAAAACAATTCCTCATCGCTATAACAAACTAAACCACCAGCACATAGAAGAAAACTCGCACTGGAAGTACACTATCCAAGCAAGGTCGCTAACTCGTTCGTCCCACGAGAAACTCGAGAAAGCAGCCACACCGCCTCTGTCAAATCCAATTACCCACGTATACTTATACACACCACCGCAGCAACAGCAGCAGCCCTTTCCACTCGACGCGCACACACTCGACTCGCAATAATCGACACTCGATGATCGCGGGCGTCCAACTATACACACACGGCAGTGTTCTGCGCGAGGCTCTCCCGCAATTTTATAATTAACTTCGCGTTCGCTGAGATATATAACACGCAGATACTCGCTCGCGCTAAGTTGCGCAAAATCTCGTGCGTAGCAGCAGCAGCTGATCCTGTTGTTCGAATTAGCCAGTCGGCGAGAAGCGCCAGCGCGCTACCTACTCTCCTTTCTTTTCTAAAGCTTCGTCCGCGACTTTTCATTATCTTCTTCGTTCCTCTTTGTGTGTGTGTGTGTGGTTTGACAGTTCGGTGAGAGGTGACATTGACTAGAATCAAGTGCGTTGATATCGAGACATGGATTTCCTCAACAGACTTTTGAACAGACCGACGCCTAAACCGGCCATTTGCTCACCCACGCGACAGCAGCATGAGGTAAAAAAACGCCTATAGAGGTATATGGATTGTGTTAGTTGCAGTGGCTGCTGCTTTGTGCAACGTCGATTTTATAGGTCGCGTATATAGTTTCTAGATAGTTTATCTTTCTCGAGAGCGAGTTTCGATTTCTTTTTGCTATTGGTTTGGATGGTTTCTGCGAGAGAAGCTGCTATTATTAGATGGAAAAATTTGGGATGAGTCTTTGTGCTGCAGCTGCACACGTGTCAAAAGTGTGTGTATGTAGAGTCTAATTATCCGAGCTTTGGAATCGCAAATCTCGTTGGAGGTTTGCCAATATTTGGACACATTATTTATGTTCGCTGAGGTTTTTGTTCGTGCAATTTTTGCCCCTCTTCATTCTTGCAACGTTCTACCTGTGTGAAAGAAATATTATACACGTTAATTTTTATGAATACAGCATAGTCTGAGATATGTGTATATCGTATCAACCTCTGCCGTCATTCGAGTCTTCGGTGTTTTAGTCACTGCTATACTTTCACGACGCTTGTGTGTGACATTGAATCGTGTATTCAAGTGATAATTGAACCTCAGGCAGTCGACACAGATTTAGGTGGTTTAGCTTATTTTATCTGAAGAAATACATCATGCTTCTTATCAGAATTTGTTATGCAAGTGACTCCTCGACGTCGTAAATCAGATAAATATGGTCGTGTGTAAAGATGGTATATTGGAATTTTAAAAAATCGTCATTGATGAAATTTTTTTCTTCAAATTCTTGTATTGACATCAGCAGATGAGTGTTTTGTTATTAGGCAATCAATGTCAAAGCCAAACACTGCAGGATAAAAGTATAATTTCCGCGACGTCCATTAGTCGTTGTTTTGACAGGTGACAGCTTATCGCATGTCGTTTTTTTTGTCGTTAGCTTTCTCGTTGGTTAATTCAAGCTTCTGTTTCAGCTTCCGAATTCGTGTCTATAGGTACCCCAAATCGTAAATAAAAATCGTTCACATGTACCCATAATTAATAAACAAATATTTCAACGAAATTTCATCAAATCTTCTTCACTTACGTGTTCCTAAAGTGGAAAACGAAAATCGAGGCTACTGCACTATTATTGCCGCCAACTTTGACGGCGCCAAATTTATTGGAACGAAAGCAATAAAAACAACGCACGTATACATATTGGCCAAAGTGCGCCACTAGACATATTATAAACATTCTTTTCTCTAGGCACTCAATTATTCGAATTTCCGCTATTATTCTGAAATCTCGTTACATCAGTGTAGCAATTATCCATCGCCACACCTACTCCACTTTCCGCGAAACCCAATTAATCCACTAAAATCGCATCGGAGAGGCGCAGGAACTTGACACATTTGGAGGCGAATGAAATTTTAGCACTTCGCGCTCGTTAAGCTCGTCGACAACGTCCAAAGGCGAAGGCGAATCACAGATAAACCAACGTCCGAGGGAATGTGTATATCGGGAGGCGCCGCTAAGACGAAACTTGGCAGCGAACCTCGGCTTGCGTGGCCTCGAACGATTTTCAGCCGTTAAGGGAGTCTTTCGGCGAAAAGTTGACTGCTTGCACGTGGGCTAGATTCTTCATTCTGCGTCCTATTTTGTTTGGAAATTTAAATTAAATTTTTTTTTATTTAATGAAAACGTAAAAATGTTTAAATAAATCTTTCAATTAAAAATTAATCCTTGTACGTTTTTACCATCTTAAAAGTTGAATAATTAATAATAAAGACACGAATGATTTCTTTTCACAGAGCGTCGGCGAGGCAGCCCTACCATCCAGCCGCTCGCAATCTGATTCGGATCACAATCTTATCCGTTTCTCCCGAGACTTCTCCGAAGCAGCCTCGAGCAGCAGTGGACCGAGCAGTCTAGTTCCGGAGAGTCTCTCATCAGCCTCGAGCTTCCAGAGTCTCGCCTCGACCCTCAGCTCCAAGTCCAGCAGTGGCATCTGCGCTGATTCGGCTCCTGGTAGTCCGGACAAGGTCAACTCCGGAAACGGATTCGATCACTCCTACGTCAACGTCGATATCCCCGATTTGGACGATCTTATCTCCGCTTGTGCGAACATCAACTTGAACAACGCTACTGTGCTTGGAGGGCTGCAGCCTGGCGAAGATAGAGCTGGTGCTGAAACGCCGGATAGCAGCGGAGGTGATCTGAGCCAGGACCAGACGTTTGCTTCAGCAGCGGATGACACTCTCGCCGATGAGACGCAGATTCTCGTTGAGGAGACTATTCAGACTTTCAAGACTTGTCCTCCTCTAGAGGTATAATTTTAGATTTCGACAGTAATCGGTATATTTTAGATCGTTTGGTGTTGAACTATAATTTTTTAAATAATTTTTCTAGGTAACTGAGGTCACATCAACCGAAACCGACGTCTTCAAGGTTCCCCTCCCAGTCGACGATAAGTCATCTGTGATCCCGTACTTGTCGTTCGAGGAAAGCGTACTTCGCAAGCACCAGGAGTCAGCAGACGACGGAGCCGAGTTCAAGAGCGCGCTCACCTCCTTCCAAGCCAGTCAGTCCATAACGGTCTCTTCCAGTGTTGACACTCGACGTCGCAGCTACAGTCCGACGCCTTGTGAGGAAATCGACGTAGCTCAGGTCGCCAAGGTCACGTGCAAGAGTCCAAAGGATCTTGGTATTGTACAGGAGAGTCTGGTCGTTGCCGTTGACGAGGTCGTCGAGAAAAAAGGTATGTACACTAATGTCCATTTGGTTGGTAAAGTAGAGAAGGTAAAGTAACGAGTATGCTTTTATTTTGCAGAACAAATTATAGAACAAGATTTCCCACTTGGCACACCTGACGCTAGCTTCGAGGAGGTCCAGACTTTTAATTCCACTATTATACTGAACGCAGATCCGACGTTTGAAGAGCCAAAGGTATCTGATATCAAGAACGAAGTTGTAAATCAAGAAGAGAAGAAATCAGTGTTTTCTCTTGACGAAGTTCCAGTCGGAGTTAAGACAAAAGGGAGCCAAGTTGTGCAGGAAACAACTCCTAGTGTTCTTAATCAGACACAAGATACTAACGTTTTGAATAAGACACAAGATATTGTACAAGATACTAATGTTTTGAATCAGACTCAAGATATTGTAAAAGATACTGATGCTTTAAATCAGACCCAAGATATTGTACAGGATACTGATGTTTTAAATAAGACCCAAGATATTGTACAAGATACTGATGTTTTGAATCAGACCCAAGATATTGTACAGGAACAAAATATTCTAAATAAAACTCAAGACATCGTTCAAGAGGAATCAAATCTAATTAAGACAGAGCTTATTGCACAGGAGGCAAACAAAACTGTGAATAAAAACCAAGTTATTATACAGGAGACAAACGATCTTAATAAGACAGAAAGTGTACAAAACGAAACACAACATTTTAATAAGGTGGATAATTTTGTCGAGAAAAAAGAGATTTTAAAGCAGAATATTGGATCGTATAATGAAATAGACGAGAGGCCGATTAAACCACAGATACAAGAAGCAAAAAGTCCTAAGGCTATCAAATCAAACGAGGAAAATACGTGGAGAACTCCTCAAAAGCTAGAAGAAACTTTCGCTAAACCAGAAGCGAAAACTCCTAAGCAGATAGAAACTTTTGCGAACGAGGAAGCGCAGAACTTGAACTTAATAAACACTGAAGCAGTAGCTTCCACACCGTTGCCTGTTAAGAATTTAAACAAAGCAAACACTCCAAAAACACCTAAGACAAAAAGTGCTTTATTTAAAAACGAACCTAAATCTCCTAAAGCTCCAGCTCAAACCTCAAAGGCTCCCATCAAAAGCGAAGAGATTAAAGAAGAAAAGAACAAGCTCAACTTTGATCAGACTCTAGCGATCAACAAATCCTTAGAGCAGTCTTCGTTCAGCGCTACCGAACTTATAACTAATCTCGAGGCAACTAGTAACGTTTTACACGAAGACTTATTTACTCTACCGAACCAGGAACCTGAATACGAGGCCTTCAAACCAGCCCAGCAAAGCACCACTCTACCATTCCCAGACTTTAAAAAATTACAAGAAGCTGCTCTGTCTGTTGCTAAAGAAATCGACGAATCTTTGGAGAAAATAGAGGAGAGCGAACAGTTTGTTTCAGCGACTACCGAACGTGAGTAATTGAATTAAATATTTTAGAGATGAAATTGTATCAAGTATCATAGTAAGCTAAATCCTCTTGTTCCTGATTGCAGTATTTGGAGATCCGTCAGCTCTTGATTTTCTCACGCAGGTCGGATCGCAACAACCCACTAAGCGCGGTGAAAGATATGATTCATTGTATATGAAGTTTGATCCATTAGCTCAAAGACTCAGCATGTTGCCCCAAAAAAATCTCCCGACTGCTCCTTCAGTGGACGAAGAGGAAGAGAAAGAGAAGGAAACGAAGGTGAACACACCTTCAAGCGAGATGGGAACACCAAAGAAAAACCCAGCCTTAGCAGCTATTGATAGATTACTTTTCTACAGTCCTTGCCCACCGAATGCGACAGAAAGTGCAGTGGCAGAAGCCAAACAAAAGAAGGTAATTTTATTTATGAAATTAAATCTTAATGAAATTCTTTTTATATATTTTTTGTGAAATGTATTATTTACTTCAATATAATCAATTTATTTTCTCAGGAAGAGGCAGAGAAACAAGAGTCGCCCGTTGTTCCGTTTGTCGACGAAAAAATGGCAAAGGAATTAGAACTGGTGAGGTCGACTGTTCTTCAACTCGAGGCAGAGCTTGAAAAGCAGAGACAAGAGCAAAGGGAACAATTGGAAAAACAAAAGGCTGCATACGAAGAGAAAGTAATCCACATGCAAACAAAATTCTCTCAAATGCAGTCACAATTGTCACAGGAGGTCAAGTGCAAAGGCCAGATGACGTAAGTTCTTAATTATACTTTTCATCATCATGAGGTGTATAAATTTTAACAGATGCACTAATAAGATGGGTTATTTTTAACAGGGTTGTAGTAGAGGAGTACGAAAAATCTATCAGCAGGTTAATAGCGGAAAGGGAAAAGGACCGAACGAGTTTTGAAGTAGAGAAGGCAAAATTGCAAGAGGAACTTCAAGTGGCGAACCAGCACCTCAGTAATACGGAAGCAGCTTTCAGCGACGTCCATTCAAAATACGAACGGCTGAAGAATGTTGTTTCGGCGTATAAGAGTAATGAAACAGTCCTTAAAGAAAGTATTGCTGAGAACCAAGAGACCATCAAGACTCTCGAGAACAGATATGAGCAGTTAAAAAGTCACGCAATGGCACAGCTTGAGAAGTAAGTTTTTGAAGAATTTAGAAATTCGATATCCATTGTAATTAATTTCGATTAAAAATTAATCATGAAAATTTTCTTATAGAGCAAACTTAGAGTTAAGTGCTATTAGGAAACAGAATGAAGCTGAGACTGTAAAATTGAAGGCACTGGTGAGAAAGGCAGAGTTGAAGAGTAAGTCTCTAGCAGAGACAGTTGAACAGAAGATCAAGGAGAACAAAGAGCTAACACAGATAATCGACGAGATGATAGCGAGGGTTGATTAGTCGTTGTTTTTTTACTCAACATGATTTATTTTTAGGTTTAACGAGCGTCGTGTAATGATATATAATTATTATTGTGCATACTTGTATTGTTTTTAAAAAGAGAAGGAAAAATCGTCTTAGTCAGTTTGAAGTAAGCCCTTTTACTAATTATTTATAAGTTGTAAAATATATTTTATCGCAATAAAACAAAGTCAAGGCTTGTTCAAACTATATAATTTGTTTATACCCCAAATCTTAATTCTAGATAGTACAAATTATTTCGTAGTCCAGTTCAGCTGCAACAATATATACGTATAAGTGACATGTTTTTTTAAAAATATAGTCCCTTCTAAACCTTAGTACATAGATTCCAATGCAACACTATTATTTTTATAGATTCGTTCATTTATTCGTTAAATTCGTTAATAACATTAAAAAACTAATGATTCTGATGACGTAGCCGGTTTATACACCTGATTCGTCTAGGTTTTTTTTCCATTTCATCTTAATCACAAAAATAAACAGTTCTTTCGCTATCTGGTGATATTTTCTTAATTTTACGGGTTCTAACATTCACAGTACAGACTAATTTACAAATTTCTGTAAATCTTTATCATTTATACAGTAAAAATATTTTGATGTATCAGAAATAGTAAAACGATCTCAGATGTATGATGTCTCTAAAACCTTAACATTATACTTATTATAGTTGTCCTTGTATATTATATAACATCTCAACGAAAATGAAATATGAAAGAGAAACGTCAAAGTCAAAATTGAAGCTTAAAATCTTCATTCCTAATTGAAATACTTCAAAAACGAAAAGTGTTTAACCTACATCGAATGCAATTGAAAAATTCATCAAATTATTTTTTCTACCTGATACGGAAAAACGATCACCAGAATACCACCTAATCAAAAATTGAAGTCACAGGTATTTTCGATCAAAATTAACTAAGTAACCACCAAATGCCGTCGGCGTTGGTGACTTATCATAGAAACCGGTAAGTATCTTCAGAGTCATATAAAAAAACACTAAAGAGCAGTCTTGGCTTCGACGATCAGAAGAACGTGTCGCTTGGCGAGTTTCAGCATACGATCACACGTGCTGCCGGGCTTTCGCGGGACGTTTTTATTCTCCAACTCGGGCATGTACATTCTCACTTTGCGAGCTAAGGTGGCAGCATACTGCTTGAACATCGGGTCCTTGATACCAATACCCTTGCCACGCAGAGCTTCTGCTACAGCCCACAATAATTTCTGCAAAGCATGTGACACATTAAAATTCCTCGTTTTTTAAAAATATTATAACTTAAGGGCCCTCGGGAGTATAGATATAGCTATACAATAAGCGAGAAAAATAACTGTTCCTTGCATCCCAACTTTTGAATCAACCGGTGCACCAATGATGCTGAAAATGATATATGCTATGCTTTGATATACCTTTTCTGCGGGGAAGCGGGCTTTTAAGCGTTCGTGAGCCCTGTGTATCGAAAATGGTTATTTAAGTTCATCGATTTTAAAGCTGTCAGGAAGAAGCGTAAAAACAACATGTTTCTTTTGTTTTTTCATACTAACCCCGAAATGCGAAGAAACTAAATAATCACATTTTGTAATTTATAGAGTCAACATAAGTTTATAAGCTCGCTTCTCCGCAGAAAGGGTATAACAAAGAATTACATACATAATTGTCAGCGTCATCGGAGCACCGGTTAATAAAAAGTTGGGATGCAAGGTACCGCTATTTTTCTCGCTTATTGTATAGCTATATCTATACTCCCGAGGGCCCTTAAATCGAGACTTTATAACAAGAACGTGAAATTACCTTCCTATGCGTATCACTGAGTTCACACTTGCCGTAGTCTTTAGATAAACTGCCACCAGTCGAATGCCGGTTCCACGTGTTTGATGAGCTGTTCTCTAAGTTCCGCGTGCAGTCGAATGAGAGACTCTTTGCCCACTTGTGTTTCGAGTGTTCTAGATCTTCTTCGCTCTTTCTCTTTTTTGATTCCGTGAAACTGATCGTCGATTGTGGTTGCGAGCTCTTCTTTAGGTCTACGAAATTCATTGGTTGCGATTGCGATATTTCGTCGACTGTTGAATAAAAATGTACTCGTTTACGGTTACAGAGCCATGATAAATTAAAAATATAAAAGACCGGCTTGTTCTCTGTTTACCTTCGTTTTTCTTTGGTGTTGGAAAAAGTGCCCGCTTGATTTTTTGAGGATTGTTGTTAATAGTGCTAGTCGTTACAGTTGACGTGGGCAACGACAATCGACTAGGACCAGGCCTATCATTAGGCGGGCTCTGAAAGAGGGCTCGCTTCGAGGTTTCAATTTTAGACTTCCTCGGTGATGGACCTTCGAGCATGAGCCTCCTTATTTGACGCTTCTTCGCCGAGCTTCTTGGCGTCTTGCGTGGGATTTTGCCACGGGGACTTTTGCCACGTGGACTCTTTTTATATATCAATTTTCTAATCAAAGTAATAAAAGGATCAATTAATTTATGAATTTAAATTTCATAAAACGATATCCTGTGAAATAGAGACTGAAACTTACCTGGGCACAACTACTTGCTTTGTTTCTGCAAGACCAAGACCTTGCACATTAGCACTGGAAAATGTTCTCCGCCTTCTGGCGAGGTAACTAAGTCTTTTACCAGGACTCTGTCCCATATTCCGTCTTGCTAGAAGACTTCGTTTTCTCGCACTGCCTGGCATCTGTTTGGCAAACCAGACATTGCACGTCGATTGAGTCTCGGCTCCGACATACCTGTCACACAACTTTAACCTGAGGTTTTCGAATTCCTCCATCGCTTTGTTCCTGTTGTAGCTGCAAGTCAGATCAAATTTACAATGACCTGTACAAAAACAGAAATCTAGGACAATGTAAACCAAAAACTTACTATATTTCGGGACACTTGTGTTTAAGCACATCCGGCCAAGACAACTTAGCTACCTCTTCACAATTTATCGTCGTGAACAGCGTCGGTGGTGTTTCCTTGTCGTCCGAATCGCCTAATTTACTATCTTCGTTCAGCGCAGCGAACGTAGATGAGGACAGAATGGAGGAGTTAAGAAGCGTGTCCGACAGCGTGAACGAACTCGTCGTGTCTGAAAATACTGCATCAACTGCCATAGAGTCGCCCTTGTCAACTTTTAAATAACTAGATTGTTCGCACGCGTCGAACGCCGTGCTGAGGTTCCGTAGAGGAGCTTTTTGAGAGATTTGTGGAAAAACTTTGCTACTCGTACTTGTCGTTGTTGTCGTCGTTTCATCGCTCTTCTCCTGATTGGGTTCCTTAAGAGAATCAAATTGTAATTTACAAACTTATACATTTAATTACATTCTTACATCTTCAAATAGCAACAAACCTGCTGTGAAACAGACACCTCGGATTCGGCAACAGGCGCATCCATCTCGTCGAGTTTGAATGGATCAGCCCAAAAATATTGTCTATTCTGTTTAATATATACAAGGAAATCATCGCAGTCCTTTTGCGATATTGTATGATTCGGCGGCGGTGGTACACCGCTCAAAAACTTGTTCACTCTTCTCAGCAAAAACTTATCCGCCTTGAGAATAAGCTCAGGCGTGGTGAGCTTCTTGGGACTGGGAAGCGAAATTCTGGCCTCCTCGAGACTCTTCTGGAAGGTGGAGGTGGTGTAAGTGCTTTCGGCCTCGTCATCGGCGTCGCTCTCGAAGAGCTCAGGGCTCGGCGCGTCTTGGAGCTCAAAGTGCTGGGGCTGAGGCTGCTGAGGCCTTGAGAGGTTGGAAGACTCATCATAGTTGCAGTCCATTGCATCCTCGCTCACGTAAATCACTGGGGGCTGGTCAGGTTCAGAATTTGTTTGATCACTTTGACGTGTTGTCTCGTCGAGAGTCGTTTTCTCCTCGGGCTCTGTTATTGTCTTCTCTGCGAATGAATCTGGAGAAGAGAAAATTTGTTTGATTAAACAAATTTGGTTTAAATTTTCAAGACATAATTTTGATGTCTTGGGTCACTGTAACATGCATGGCTTGGATGCAGTTTTCAGCAGTTTTTGTTATGGTAAGTAGATCAATGTGGGCCCATTTAATTATATTCTTTTGAATATACATTCTTTTTTTATGTTAATTTCTTTTTTTTTTAGTATTTTCAGAATTAGAATCAGCATGAAAATTGTAAAATTGTATGAAAGTTTAAATATTATTTTTTATGATTTATTGAAGCATTAAGTATTTTTTATAAATATTATTGTAAAATCAAGTAGTAAAATCTTATCTACACACTGCCTCAAATGTAACCTGAAAGAGCGCATGTAAAGGCTGTTTCAGTGACTGAAATAATCTAAGTAGTAATCAATTGTTGCTGAATCAAGAGTGTGTATTAGATTTGGTAAGTTCATTCATAAGTATAAACGTAAACAAGTGAATGGAATCTCACACAGCCGATTACTATGAATTGTACAGCTGTTTCAGGTACAGCAAAGTCAATTTTGCGTACAAATCAAGCTTGCCAACTTGTTTCCTACATGGAAATTTAGATTTTGATTGTTATTTATGATACGCTAGTCCCAGAATACTAGATACCAAGAAGGAGAGCAAACCGTCTGTTAACTTTTACGTGTCTTATGTTGCACTCAATAAATCAAATAACTTTGACCTCGGAATAATAATGATGAACCACAGGGTTGACTGTGTATTCAGAACCAGATTATGCCAAAAAAAAGAGCACTCACCATGCGTAGAAGAGCTGATAGCAAGGTCATCTTCAAGAAAGGAGGTTTGTCGCTCCAATGCTGCAGGCATGTCAAGTTCAACCATTTCCTTAGCTGGTGTGTTTGTTTTTGTGTGCATCGTTGTTAAAAGCATTACCTAATCCCAGAGCACTGGTCATCGTTTTTTCATCACACTGCAAAACAAAAAGCAAACAATGAATGTTGAGCAAGACTCCTAACCAAAAACTTCTGTTCCGATGCCACCTTTCCCTTTCCATCGAAGCAAGTCTATATACAAATTAACTCCAGGAATATATATACGTACTCACTTAAAAATTGTAGCTGAGAATTTCAGCAGTCGTCTTGAGTCGAAAAGTAAAACGGAAAAGCACTACAGCACCGCGGGAGAAATCTTCTACCTGAGTCTTCACTCCACTCACACAGAGCCACACTCGACTCTACTCTACAGCACTGGCTTATATTCCATCCGCACAATTATCTTCAGATCGACTTATATCCTCAAAGTTCAGCGCGCCGTTTTTTACACATTATCGCGGGCAAACCAAATTCGCTAAAAGCCGCCTATAAATAAAGGCGCGAATAGCACAGACAACACACACGGGCCGATATAATATCTATAGATGACATAGATGTATATACACGTCGAGACTCTATTCAGGCGCGGGCTCGGAAGCAGCAGCTGCTCGCGCGCGGTTACTTATGTCCTATATATATGCTATGATAGAAGACGGCAAACGAGGGAAGGGGAGAACTGGTCCCTCTCCTTTTGACGTCGCGAGAGATTTTTCGGGAGACAGACGACCGTTTATAAGTAGAAGATCTCGCTCACCTGAGGACTATATATGTATATATACATATAGAGCTACGTCACTGCGATCGTTGCCGCGCGCGCAGTATCTTTTTTCTTGTACGGAATCGGAGCTGTTGTGTAACAAAAAGAAGAATTAGACAGATATATAGGTATAGTGATGACTTAGGAAGTTACCGACAGCGCGATATTATAGGTATACCTATATATCTTGCGCGTCGGATTTGAATTCGACAGTTTTTTCTAGATTCTTTTGTTTGATTCTTGTATGTACACCTACTAAGCATGAAAATAACACAAAATAGCTTGAATATAAATAGATAGGTTTGATGATCCATTGCAACCTCTGTTGCAACGTAATAAAATAAAATTACCAACAGTGGATTAAGATTATATTATTATAGTTTCATATATTAATTTTATTATTTTTATTGTACTTATAAAAAAAGAGAATTTTTTTAATCTTCCAGCTTTGTCTACGTATACCTAATACCGCATCAAAATCTGTGACAGTGAGAGGCTGCATTCGCATATACGAAAATTAAAAAGTTATACCAAATAAACAAAAAAAAAACCTCTCGCTCAACACGTTTACCTTCCTCGCGACAACCTCGACAGAGCAAAAGAAACCTGCAGTGGCGCTTCTCTCACTTTTTTCACTATAGGTAAATATAGATATACATACGTATACAACACACACACATCATATATTATTCTCACTTCTCAGTATACTCCCGAGTCGCGGCTGGTGGTGCGCGCAACCTGTGTGTCTTTAGGTTAGGTTTCTCGCAGACGTCGTCGACGAAGTTTTTCCCTCGTCGTTCCCCGTCTCCCTCTCGAAGATGCTCGACCTCTTCACGATCTTCAGCAAAGGCGGCATCGTCCTCTGGTGTTTTCAGAGCACCGCTCAGATCTTCACCCCGAGCGTGAACGCCCTCATCAAGAGTGTCATCCTCCAGGTGAGAGATCTTTCGTCGCAGATGTTACCGCCCTGGTTCTATTTCTTTTTCTTAACTGAGTCGTTGCTGGTGCATGAGATTAACACTAATTATTGCTAAGTCATCGAGAGCTATTGTTCGAGCGAGGCGAGACTGTTGGGGATTCGGGTATGGATTTCGAAGTCGCGGTGAGATTCCATATGGACGGGATTGTCACATGGGTTGACATTTGTAAACAAAGTTTGTTATTTTGGAGTTTGTATAAGTTTTTGGATGATTCGTTGGATATGCTTTAGGATTGATGTTTCTATGAATATGTTGTTTTGCATAGGGGGATTAGTTTTTGTTTTAGGATTGGATTAGATTGATTTGTTGTTAATTTGATTACAGGTAGAGATTAGAGAGACACCTGTAATCTTAACTATGCGGATTAAGTTTCCTTACTGATTTTCTTAGTTTAATTGTAGTTTCATCAGGGTTTTAAAATCGGATTTTCAACCATATGGCAACAATTCAGCCATAAGGTACTCTAAAATTATGTTATTGAACAAAATTGAACACTTTTCCTGCTTCAGATTTTTGTATTACTTATTTTTAACTTATTGCTCTTGATTATAAAGATTAAGGTTGCATTTTTACAACTTTCTAATTCATGATTTCTAAAAATGATCAAAGTGATTGTTTGTAGAATTGATTCAACCATTATGTTGGAGATGTTGCAACCATATGTTACTGATTTTATATTTTCATTGCAGGAGAGAACAGGAAACCAAGCATTTGAACATGATTCCTTGCGACTACAGTACAAGTTGGACAATGAATTTGAATTGGTTTTTGTGGTGGCATATCAAAAGATACTGCAGTTATCCTACGTTGACAAGTTTCTAAATGATATTCACTTGGAGTTCAGAGATCGCTTCAAAAATGAGCTGCAGAATTCAAAATGGTTTTTCAATTATGACTTCAAGAAAACCTATGAACAAGTGCTGGTAGTAGCCGAACAATGGGGAAAATCACAGGCTAAAATTCCTAAACAAATGAGGACTTTTGACGAAAGTTTCAAGTCCAAGAAGACTGTTGCTAGTATGATAGAAAGAAAAGATGATAAAGAAAATAAAAAACAAAGTAAGTACCATAGTCATTAGTTAATTGGTTGAGGGGTATTATCAGATAATGAACCTTTTGCCATATTTTCAAATGCTTACTCTTTTTATAATCTTGCATTGATGTATAGTTTGCAGGGTATTTTTGGTTCTTGAATTGGCAAAAGGTTTAAGTAGTTTATACTGAACAATTGAAATAGTTTAAAAAAATATTGTGGTGGAAAAAAGTTTGAAAATCATTGACGTCAGTATAGACTATATGCTAATCAAATACAATACTTTCTATTAAGATTATAAAACAAGCTTTTGGTATTGCGGGATCTTTTTGGAGATGGGACTTTGCTATAATAATTTGCTTTACACTTATTAGGTAAAAAAAAGAGAGGGACCAATGATGCTGATGAAGGTCAACGTAAGTCAATAGTGAGACACTTTTTGCTTTATTATTATTTTGCATGCTCTCTGCTTAAACTGCCACTTCTCACTTTTTCTTTTGACGATTTTACATGTAAATAAAACCGACAGAATTTATTAAATTACAATGCAACTATTTTATTTTTAGACAAACCCATTGAAGTGCCTAAAGTACCAGACTCTCCTAAGCCTGCTACTGTTCAAAATGGTGTTCTGGATGAAGACATTCTGCTTGCCAATCGCTTGAAACTGGCTCAAAAAATGGCCTCTGGTCCAAAAAAGAAGGCTGACAAGCAGTAAGTTTTTCATACTAATACAATACAGATTTTAATAAAATTATTAAAGGGTAATACTAAAATTCTTTAATGTCGCGCAGGAAAAGTCCGAAACCAGAGAAAGCTGGTAAAAAGCCCAGAGTGTGGGAACTTGGTGGAACCAACAAGGACCTCGCTAATTTAGAACGTACTAAGGATAAGCCAGATGATGCTGGGGAGTATGTAGCGGCTGATACGACTGTAAGACTGATGTAGTTTCAAAGTTTTCAATTTTCAAATGTTAAACTGGATATTTACAAAAATTTTTTTCTAGATTATCGGTCAAATGAAAGGCGGGATTCGAGATCTTGAGGTCGAGAGCGATTCCGAAGATGACGACTCTGACGAGCCAGAAGTCGAGCAGGTCAAAACTCAAACTCAGAAGAAATCTGGTGGTGTGTTCTCCATGTTTAAAAATCTAGTAGGAAATAAGGCTCTTAAAGAGGAGGACATGCGTCCAGTCTTGGAGAAGCTCAAGGATCATCTGATTTCGAAGAACGTCGCCGCTGAGATCGCCCAAAAACTTTGCGACTCCATCTGCGTTAAACTTGAGGGCAAGGTTCTTGGAACGTTCGACAGCGTAGCCAACACCGTGAAAGCGTCGTTGACTGACGCTCTAGTACAAATTCTGTCGCCGAAACGTCGCGTCGACATCCTTCGTGACGCCTTCGAGGCCAAGAAGAATGGCCGGCCTTACGTTATGGCTTTCTGTGGTGTCAACGGAGTTGGAAAATCCACAAACTTGGCCAAGATCTGCTTCTGGTTGATCGAGAACAACTTTAGAGTACTGATTGCTGCTTGCGATACCTTCAGGGCTGGCGCTGTAGAGCAGCTGAGGACCCATATGAAGCACCTGAACGCGCTTCACCCGCCTGAGAAGCACGGAAATATGACGATGGTGCAGCTCTATGAGAAAGGTAATGAAGTTATTAAGTTTATTGCTTGCTGGTATTATTTTCCTTGTTTGCTATGGCTAATGAGAGAATTCGTTTTTCTATTAGGATATGGAAAGGACGCAGCAGGTATAGCAATGGAGGCAATTCGCTTCGCTTCGGACTCGCGCTTCGACGTCGTGTTGGTTGACACGGCTGGCCGTATGCAGGACAACGAGCCGCTGATGCGCGCCCTCGCCAAACTGATCAAGGTAAACGAGCCGGATCTCGTACTGTTCGTAGGCGAGGCGCTCGTCGGTAACGAGGCCGTCGATCAACTCGTCAAGTTCAACCAGGCTCTCGCCGACTACAGCAATTCGACCAATCCTCATATCATCGACGGTATCGTCCTCACTAAATTTGATACCATCGATGACAAGGTACTTCGTTTGTCGTAACTAATAAAAGTATAATCCACGAATGGCGGAATTGTTAACGAGAGAATATTTTATAGGTGGGTGCAGCCATATCTATGACGTACATCACCGGCCAGCCAATCGTTTTCGTCGGCACAGGTCAGACTTACACGGACTTGAAGTCCCTCAACGCAAAGGCTGTGGTTCACGCTTTGATGAAGTGAACACGTTACCTATTTCTATTATGAATCTATTTAGGCTCAGATTCATTGAATTGCTGTTGAATTTCATTGATATATTTATTCAAGTTCGATAAGCAATTTTTCAATGTCTTCTTCACCGAACTTAATGAATTTTATATATATGAATGATGGAAAATCAATCGATGTTATATAGGAAAAAAAGTCGATTCTCGAGGGTCGCGTTACTTTTTTGTACAATTGTGGGAAACGGGAGTCGATCCTTGAGCGACTACCCTCTATTATGTGGAGTTGGAGCAGCTTGATCAAGTGTTGATTTGAATCACCGTTGTTTTACTATACAGCATATTTATTGTAAAGCTAGAGTTAAGAGAGAATTTTATAGTAAATCTTATATATATTAAAAAATATTTATCAATTACATCAAATACTGTACAATTTTTGTCAACTTTAACTTTACACTTATCAATATGAAAAAATCCGGATTTTTCGCTCTTCGTGTGTAAAATATCCTTCGTCTCGGTTAAAATACGACGACGATCATCGTTCGATCGATTCGTAAACGTAGAATCTCAGATTAGATTTGGCCCATGGAAAGTTGTTCGGCAGTGCGACCGTTTCCATCCTTGTTAGCGGAGGAAATCTCGTGTACCGCGTTCTCATCCTCGAACTCCCAGTTAACGCTGTCATCAAACTTCTGATCTTCCGTGATGGTACCGCATATCGACATCCGCAGGATCAATCCTGGAATCACACAAAAATCCATCACGTCGCATCGCAAACTAACAAAAGGGGACTACTGTTCGAGTCAGCAAACAAGAATCGACAATCATTGGACAAGGAAATATTGACCAAGCTGGTCGGCATCAGGAACATCGAACGCAAGCACAGACAGCTTTATCCAGTTAATAATGACACTCAGCGAGGAAATATCATCGGCGGTCATCAGCGCGTACGAAAATGATTCGCGGCCTCTCGTTCATTCAAATCGCGGACGTGCATGCATAGAGAGAGAGAGCGAGAGAGAGAGAGAGAGAGAGAGAGAGAGAGAGAGAGAGAGAGAGAGAGAGAGAGAGAGAGAGAGAG
>CM053172.1:11011682-11175988 GCA_012977825.3 Pteromalus puparum | reverse complement strand
AGTTAATAATGACAACTCAGCGAGGAAATATCATCGGCGGTCATCAGCGCGTACGAAAATGATTCGCGGCCTCTCGTTCATTCAAATCGCGGACGTGCATGCATAGAGAGAGAGAGGCAGGAGAGAGAGAAGAGAGAGAGAACGAGAGAGAGAGAGAGAGAGAGAGAGAGAGAGAGAGAGAGAGAGAGAGAGAGAGAGAGAGAGAGAGAGAGAGAGAGAGAGTTGACCGTCGATTACCCGTTATTAATCCAGAAACAATGGCGACTCCCAGTGTGACCGCCAGCGCCAATAATTGATATGCGGCCTGCTGTCCGGCACTGCGGTTCGGTCCAGGTTTTAGCGAGAGCCTGTAATTCTCGTTTATTTCCGTGAGATTAGGACCTAGTCCTGGAATTCGGCCTGGAAATATCTGCGAAACACAAATCAGACCACTACTGTATCGTTGTTTATCTGCGAAATTAGCCATGTTAGCTTTTTTTTAGTTTTATTCTTCTTCGCTTAGTTTTATACATTGCAAAGCTCTATCAGATTTCGACGTTACAAATTAATACTCACTGTTCGCATTGATTAGCGAAAAATATACTGTTACCTCGTAGAGCGAATAATTATAATCGGCTTCGTTAGCCAGGCCAGCGAGAAGAGCTCCGAAAAGTCCGGCGAGCACGGCTGGCATCCCGTGCAAATTGTGCACTCCACACGTATCGTGTATCCTCAGTCGTTTTTGAATCAGTGGCTGCGCATATAAATCAGTCATTCAAAACTTCCAAAAGGAATCTCGTCGAGCTCTAATAAAACAACATCGGATATCGTGACTTATTAATCGAGCATCGATCGAGCGAACTTTTTAAAAAGCTTCGAAAAGCTCTCGTGCGCGAGCAAGTTCTCGGTAATACAGGGGATTAAATGGGGAGAAATCCAAGTGCGTCGCTCCCGGCGCGCTGTACTTGCTTAAGCTGTTTTAAGCCGTGTATTTCGGCGGCACACCGCCGCGCGCTAAAAACTTTCGCGCGAGCCGCACTCAACATTTATCAAAATTTATGAATCCGTTAAAACTTTACTCTGACGCCGTCGCTCTGATGTATATCATACACTCTGCGAGCTTTGTTTGGACCTTATAGCGAGTTTTATAGTAATCTATTTGCATGTATTAAGCACAAAAGGCGTAATTTTAAATAAGAGTATGATATATTGTAGGGAAAGTTTCTTACCGTGAGATACTTGTAGCCGAGAACACTGATCGCACCGGCGGCACTGCCTATCGCAAGGGCGCCAAAGGGTTCGCACATCATTCCTGTAAAATGATTTTTTTGTTCAATTTGAACGCACTTTTGTTAGCGTTGCGTAACACGAGAACATCTGCATTTGACAAGACATTTGTACACTGCGAAAGTTTGTAATACCACAATTTAACTTTGAATAAGGTTCTTCCGACGCGAGTAGAACCGAGTTAAATCTCTCTATTGTTCGAGAATTACTGCCGGTGGATGAAAACAGAATTTTTCACTTTTAAGATTTATTTCGGAGGTTAAAACTGTGCGAAATCGTATCCGAAACAGTATAAATTTAATATCACCTGCCATCGACAGCTTTGGCAGAGACGTCTGATTGATTTCGGCTTTGACGTTTTTAGGCCGTTTTTATTTTTCGATAGCAAAACGTCGCTATCCGCATTGATAATAAAGGCGGTAAGCAGAGAATAACGCTTTGACGCTCGAGTGACTTTCCGATATAGTAGATCTAGTCCGTAGATTGTGAAAATTCTTTTTTTTTTGTACACTAACTCTGATAACAGCTTTTTCTCGTTCAAAATTGTAAACTCACCCGCAGCGGTTCCGATGGCAACACCACCGGCCAAAGTCGAGTTCTGCACGTGAACCATGTTAAACTTGCTCTGCTTCGAAACGAAAGCAGAGACGGCAAAGGAGATGACGCAGCTCGCGGCGATCGACAGAAGCGTGTTGATGATCGCCCGACGCTGCTCGTCGCCCTTTAAAGCTGCGCTGTTGAACGACGGCCAGAACAGCCAGAGGAATATCGTTCCTGCAATTTATTTTTATGAAATTCATTTGTTGTTATTATTTTTCAGGGGGTTCGAAAGTCAAATGAAAACTCAAGTTTCGCGCTACAACATAGAGCAGACAAACGACAAGTTGGTCTACCTATAACAAATGATGAAAACAAAATTACCGCATGAACTTGGACATAGATGCTCTCCTTTATGCAATAATCTATCATCCTACTCTAAAAAAGACGTGGTAATCATTTTACTCGCTATCTGATTGGCTGTCCGTTTTACCGCGGAATGTCTATACATACGTATGTTTGAATTCTAAACCTCAATAAGTGAAAATTGAGAAAACATGATAACAAGTATATTTTGTTATATTGTCGCGGGAATCTCAACATTTAAAACTTACTTATGTCCAAACATGTTTATTATTTTAAAAACACCATTGCGAGTCCAAATTAAACTTATAATTTTAATATAGATAATAACGTACGCGCGGTCCGCTAGAGCAATATCAATACAAAAACAAAGCAGTTTTGGACTGCCCCTTTCGCGAGCCATCTCGTCACCGCCTAAACTTTCCTACGTGTCTTTGGAAGGTGAAAATAGGTGGCGCATGGACACTTTTCGATTTGCCTTATAACAATATGCGCGCCGAGTCTAGATATAGTGGTGTGATACCAATGCTAAAATTGCTTTGTTTGGCCAGCTGCTTTGGCCACTCATGCTGTAACTGCGCGCGTCTAAAGTAGCTACTTTTGATTAGCTTCGGATTTGAATACCGTACCGAATGGTGCATCTATTTGAATTACGTGATTTTGAGACATTTTTCAAATGTCATTTGGCCGAGCATTCGGCGAGATGTTCAACTCTAAACTTCAAACTTTGTAAAATAATAGATACATAAAGAAGGGCAACTATAATAATTTCATATTTATTATCTGTTTTAAGCCAATATGTTGTTGTTTTATCTGGGGCGAAATTTGAATTTAAAAAAATGTCTTTTGAACTATCTTAAGAAACGTTCGATAACGTTTAATAATAAGAAGATCTGAGTTGATTTACTGACCAATCATCGCGAAAATATCAGACTCGTAGGAGGAACCCTCTAGGCTGTGTTCCTTAGGCTTTTCTTTCATTCCAAAGACGAAACTGACGGCCAGGCCAAAATAGGCGCCAAACGCGTGGACGTACATACTGTCGCCGGCGTCTACTGCCTAAATATCAATTTCTTGTAATTTAGTCGTTTATTTTTATTCATATATCAAAAGCCGTTAGTAGTTACAGTCAAGCGTGATCAGACGAAAAAATCTTCTCTTGTACATATTATTATAATGCATCATCGAGAATCACCTCACTTAAAATTGAAATAAAGTAGAATCGCAAAAAAAAAAAAAAAATTAACGCAATTCTAACAGAAAAATTATCAATCTACATGCAATGTCACGTGTACATTTTGACAAAATTCATGCAGATATTTTCAAAAGTAGCATTAATTAAATAAATCTCAACATAATTATCAGACATACTTTATCATAATATTACTTAATCAAACACGCAAGAAGCTTTGAGAAGAATTAAATCCCGAACATATATTATAATTTATCAATCTCACTCTGCTCATTCGCACGAATCATCGAGCAAATTTTCGCCAGCGAATAATCCTACAAATAACATCAACCTACCACGAAATGGTGCTCTCCAATGTACTTGTTGGCGGTGTAGACGACGAGCTCGATGATGCCCATGACGATTAGCTGCATGTACGTCGTTTTGCCGAGCAACGCACCCATCGATATCAGAGGCGCCGCCACAGCCACGTCCGCGCTCAGCAGTCTGTATACACACATACACATATAGACATGTATATTATGTCTACGCTAGCTCTGTATATTAAAGCCTGCGCCTCATCGTGCGCGCGAGCGCACTTATAATGCTGTATCTATGATAATGGGCCTGGGCTGGTTACACGGGAAATAATTCAGCGGTGAAGGGCTTCATGCGCTCGTATCCTCGTATGCACCAGGAGGGAGAGAGAGAGAGGAGTTGTGTTTCGGATGTGTGCTTCGTTGAAATTTCGTAAATAATAGTAATACTTACAGGATTTTTGCGTTAAATGGAAATTTTAATTTCAAAAATGAATGTAAAACTGTCAAGAGCAGTATAGTCGAAAACAAGTGTGCATGCGTACATCAAATGTCGTCGCGTTGACAGACGTATACGAAGCGTGCGGGGAGATTCCTGAGGGAAAAGCAAGTCGCGGCGACTTGTTGATACCCCCCTGGATTTCTGTGTCTCCTCGTCGCCCCTTTGTCTTTCAGTCTGTGTGTATACTTTCTTCTTTCTTTCCCTGATTTCCTTTGTACGCTCTGACGCGACGTTTTTCGACAGATGTATATTTTTAGACTCCACTGGAATCTCTTTCCCTCTCGAGGAGTCATATGCCGAGGAATGTCTTTATATATACGGTGGGTTTTGCGTATCGTTTATAAATGTCGCGTTTTTAGCAGAGATGAGCTTTTGGAGTGAGAAATTTTTCTTCAAACTTCTACTTACGATTCCAGTGAGAGAGGCGCCTTTCCATTCTTCCCGATATTGAATACACCCTCGCAGAGCATGGCGACCTGGACGAGTATCGCCCCGACGAGGAAAGTCAGACCCACAGCACTTTGGCCATACCTCCGGAGGAAAGTCATGAGAAAACCGAAACCGATCCATATCATCACGTGCACGTCCTGGTACACTGGAAATCAATTCAAGAGCTGAAAAATTCTCTCCCTCTACTCGATTATCCTTTATAGTCAAAAGCAGATATAGTAGTGCCATGGAGGGGCACCACTAATTAACGGCGCGAAATTCAACTTTGTTAGTGAGAGAGGACTCTGCAGCCGGATTATAGCTTTATTCGAGGATGGATATAACTTTCTAGCCGCCAGCAGTTTCAATATTCGCCGCGCTTTGATCGCGAGAGTATAATATATATCATATGTATGTAGAGTTCCCCGCAGGCGTAGATTTGACTAACATAATATAAAGATGCGAGCGATTTTGAATTTCCCGCCAGTCATTATAAAACATTATATCCAAGTACCTATAAGATCGCGAGTAGTATCATAGTGTACCTATTATAGCAAGTTTGATTTTATTAGACTTCTAGGCTGGGAGTATAAACTTGTTTTGATTATACGCATTGTTCGCGGAAGCCCGTAAGCTAAGCGTCGAGAATTTTCTTGCCCTTCTCCGTTTTGCAATATCAAACTTAAACAATTAAACTAACTTTGTAGCCGGCGCCTGTATACTATTACATCCTCGCGAAATATTAACAACCTTGTATAATAAACTGTGTATTATCAAAATTACACGCTGAAAAGTCTCGTAAGTGAATTTGAAATTCCCGCTCGTTCGATTAATTTCGCTCGATGCAGTCCTTAACGGCTCATTGAAAAGAAAATCGCATTGAGATGCAATTTATTTTCAATTCCACAGCTCCACCGCCGCCGAGGCAATATCTGTACCGGACGGTTCGTTTCGCGCTTTTCTTCGCTTTTTCAGAGTTTCGCCTCACTTGGCTGAATTAGATTCTTCGATTCTCGTCTCGCCCTCTTTTATGTGCCCGTATGTGTGTGTGCGAGCCCGTGTGCGGTGTATAAATTTTAACGACGAAGCCTTTCTCTGTTCTTTCTTGGATTACATCGATCTCGTGTGCTTTCGTTCAGTATTATATTATAGTAATGTGACAATGCGCTCAGACGCGAAACTATGAAATACTAAAAATCTTTTATTATTTACACATCAATATATGATATTAACACTTACAGTCATTAAAAATTTTACTCAGTGTAATCAATATGTCCATTATATAAGTACAAAAGTGGTTTGTATGAATTAAAATTTTTGTCAAATTTGTAAAACACTTTTGGAAATGAAAACTGAATGATATATACCAAAATCATTAGGAGAATTCCATCAGAGAGTGTATTTTGCTAAGTAATGCGATTTCAAAAATGTTCAAATTTTCTTCGATACTCACTGCACTTAAGAAAATTTCTCTGCTCTATTATTTAAACAATATAATAACGTTAGATACAGAGCACACTGAACCGCGCACTAAATCCCAGCCCAAAAAAAAGTACAAAAATTTTTAATGCACCTCGCACACCGACAATTCTCCTAAACTACCTCGACGCGTACAATTCAAGTCCATTCTTCTCTCGCAAGTCGAGCTTGCGGTACATACATACACACACACAGAGCTTGCGGCTACGGATAAAGACTTACGTGCGAACGTGACCGGCAATTCGTTGCTGCTGACTTCATTCGCGTGTAGCTTAGCATAATCGAAAGCGGCCAGAAAGCCGCAGAGCAAGAAACCCTCGATGAATAACAAACTTATCGCGTGCGCTAGTCGCGTAGTTCTGTTCATATTACTGCGTTGCAAGTTACTTTTTTTTTATTTTTTGCTGATTAGTGTGTTTCTCGGTAAGCGACGCTCTGGAGACTGGAAATTTTCGTGTATCTCGCGGTGAATGCATCTATTTACGCGTTGGCTTTGAGCAGTAAAATTGGCTATTTGCAATTCTTTTATTCGAAGCGGCAATAGCTATTGAGGAATCGGCGCGCTTTGTACGCGAGCTTTTTGGGAGATGGATCTTTTTTTATTTCGTTACTGTAAATTTCTATTGTGTGCACGTGCATTTGTTGTT
This sequence comes from Pteromalus puparum, assembly GCA_012977825.3. Taxonomy (NCBI): domain Eukaryota; kingdom Metazoa; phylum Arthropoda; class Insecta; order Hymenoptera; family Pteromalidae; genus Pteromalus; species Pteromalus puparum. The sequence continues at coordinate 11,169,277 of CM053172.1, read as the reverse complement.
CAGGAAAGTCGTTTACGTTACTGCAAATGTTGTTATTATGCAAGTCACTTTTTGTAGTAAAAAAGGCAAAAATGTAAGTTGTGCTAGTCTTCGATGGAAATATGAGTTGTGCTAGTTTTCGTAGGAACCGATGACAAGTGGCGCGGAAAAATATAAATAAGTATACGTATAAGTGAGAAGAATTAATCGAAGCTGCATTATATATACTTACTGGGATAAAGTGGCGGAGGATCATCGTCCTTCTTGTCAACCGCAAGTCCACTGTTTGTCGGAGAATAGGCTGAAACGTCAAAAATGTTCGACATTAATTATTGAAACTGCCTTTATTATGCACCCTTTGTAATGCAGTATCACAGTAGCGAATCTCACGCTTATTTAGATACTGCACTGGCTTTGGTAAACGCATCGTTTCTATTTAAACGTGCATCTCTATGCAGCGGATAATTCTAACTGGAGCGTGATGTGTGTATACCTTACCGCGAATTATTGCGCGGTGTTATTTTGGTATAGACTGTGTAATGTATGGTGTAAGTATATTTTTCGCGTTGAGAATAAATCAAGCGGCGTACGTGGTATTTGAAAAATCTCGTGTTTAAAGTACACGTGATAATAAGAAATTCGTTCGGAATACGTTTTTTTATACAGTGAATTGAAAAGTGAGTTTTGTTAATTATAGGTACATACATACAATCATTGCAGTATCTTATGCTGAGTATAGTATCTTATACTTTAACATTTTTCAAATATTCCGTCGTTCAGTTTTAACACAAGAACAGTATGTATATGTATAATCGTAAATTAGATCATATTTGAAAAAAGTTCTAAAAAAATGTACATAGTCTACTGCTAAGTATAATTTTTTTAAGTCTGCGTCAATCAAAAGAGTATACGAAAAAGTGGTTCGACTGAAATTTTGTAAAATCGTTCCTTAATGTGTAGTCGTTCACCCTTTGAGTAGCTCAGCTTTAGGCGAAAATCTTTAAATAACTGATAAAAGCTCTAGATTGAAAATCTGCGTAATATTCGCATACCGATGTACACATTACCCACAACTTTTAGCCTCCTTTTCTGAAACTTTCACAAAGTATAAGCTGCAGTCATCTATAATACTGAATCGCGGCTGACAATCATCTTAGATTACACAAAATATCCATTCGCATTGTCTGCATCGAACCAACCCTCCTCCTGTTTCCCATCAGCGTAGGTATATAGCATAAACGTCTATATGTATACCCGCAAGACAAGGCGACAATGTGGTCGCGAGCCAGACAACGAGCCGCTTTCAACGAGCCGCGTCGTCTCGGCTCTATGTAGATGTGCAGCTATATGTATGGATTCGTGTATATATGTGTACGTAAACGTTTATACATAGATATATGTGTGTATAGATGTATGTACAATGCATGAGACATGTGTGTATGCGTACCTGAACGGTTTCTCGGGACGGGACGTGCCTCAGGCCCGTACGTCATCAGCGTCCCCATTAACACGATCACAATGATCTGGATCAGCAGGAGCAGCATCACCTGCTGTTTTTCGCCGCAGGCGCCCAGCATTCCCTGAGATGAACCGGACAATCGTATCAGTGCACACATACTGTATATAGATGTGTTTTAGTATTGTTCTATACTTTTTCCATCTCTCAGTGCGTGTCATAATATTTTTTTATAAATAACTAGAGGGGAGTTGATTGCACAATGTTATACTATACGGTTATTTTCAGCGACTTGCCATAAATATTGCAATTAATAATCACAGTAGCTACTTTTTGGATAATTTTTTAATTTATTTCTTACCGCAGACAATGATTACCATCTCAACGTTCACTAAAACTCATAAATTATAAGGATCTGTTTAATTCTGAAATGCGATCCAGTATAAGTAAAAGGCGAATGTAACGAGACATATAGCAGACGGCTCTGTAAGCTCATTACCGTAATGTGTTATTAAAAGGACCAAAGCCAGCCTGGACCCAGAGTAATTAATCTAAAGCATGAAAGAGAACCAGCTGAATGTCTAAGTTCCGAAAATTGATTAAGCTAAAGCCCACTTTTTCGCGCAGCGTTATAGTTGTCAGCGTTAATAGCGAACGAGATAAGCAGACAACTAACTACACAGCGAATTCCGGCTTTTAAACTTCAATCGCAATCAATTTTCCCGCGCTCTCTTCGAAAACTCTTGTATCGACCCTGTGTCCGTGCGTTATATCCCGAAAAGTAGAAAGAACGCGTCCCAAGCGTACAAGCTCAGCTTGAATAAACTTAAGCTCCGGCACTTTCTTTTGCGAGATAAATGACCGCGCGACTGTTGTTGGAATTCACAGTTGGAAATTGCGTTTCCACGCAGTGCAGTAAAGCTTCTAAGCTCTCTTGGCTTCTCTGGGGATTAGCACTTGGCTGTAATAACGATCACGACGTGCCGCGGATGGTGTTGCAGCTTTTGAGCTTTTTTGGAGGTGTTTGCGTTGTTCGCGGGCGTGATTTATCGCGCGGAAGGGGAATGCGAAGTTTTGGGTTTATGGGTCAGGAGAGCGTGGCTGCAGTGTTTTCCGACTACTACGTTTTTGGAAGGATTTGGAATTTTGCTGTTTTAGAGATATCTGTGAGCGGCTTCAGGGAATTTGGAATTTAAACGTTTAAAAGCGTCGTTTCGAAAGCTCTCTTAATAAAATTTGTTCAAATATGAAATTTGGGTTGATTAATAAAATATTTAATGTTTATGTTTTCTTGCAAGCACATGTTATTTCTGCAGACTCCGACAATAGCTTGAAATACGAAACTTTACTAATGAATGCAAAATTTTTGGAGAACATTGGGTTAATCAGATAATTTGTTTATAAATAATTACTGATTATTATGAATATCGTCTAACAAGCAAAAGAATATGGCGGCTACTATAATGACGATATCAATTATTGTATCGAATGATAGAAAACACGCAAAGTCAAATATCATCCTTTCTAATAATAATCGATGAATAATTCGGTCCGTTTCGAAAATCGTTCACTTCACTGTACCTTCGCCATTTCTCCGCAGCAAACTCCAGCAGCCGTATCAACCGGTGATCCCAGTTATTTTACACTATACAACACACAGCAGTAGCAGCAGCAGCAGCAGCAGCAGCAGTTAGCCAAAACACTACACACAGAGATAGAGCGACGAAGAAATTGACGATAGGCCGCGGAAGTTTACTGTCGGCCGGTCGTTCCAATGACCACCGCACACTACATGTCTCCGCTCGATCGGACAGCAGCGCGCGTATATGTATAGCATGTGGAGAGAGAGAACCGAAACCGCGATCGAATAAAATCAAGCGATAAATTTTCAGCGCATATTCGCGCAGCGGGCAATTACAACGTGCGTATGTGTTGAGCAGGAGGGAAGTGAGGGACGCGTGTGGTGGGATGTGGAAGTTGACTTGATGGAGATGGGATTGAGTGACGGTTCTGGATTATTGAATGCTGTGTGGGTTATGCTTGGTGGTTCTTTTATTGGCTTTTTTTGGACAATAACGATTGCTTTTTTATTTTAGGCTATATGTTCTACGCTTAAGTGTTTATTACACACGCTCTCTCTACTTGCATAACTTTTGTTTTTCGAATCCATCTCTGTATTGTCAGGTCAAAATATAGTGTGTATTTGCGAAATACTATTTTTTTAATGCTTTTTTCTGTAATTCTATATCTATCGGGTAAACTTTTGTTAGTGTGTAATTTTTTTTTTTTTGGTTCAAGATGATCTACTATATACTTTTGAATTTGATGTGTACTGTTTTGATAAAACTTTTATTATAAGTAATGAATGTGAAAGAAAGTTAGCCGAGGAAATTGTGTTAATCACATGGCGTACAATTATAAGACTGCTTACACAATTAATATACCTACTGATTATTATTAATATCCTCCTCGATATCCTCTATATGTATATAATGCACATAAATGCAATGTAATTATAATTCATTATATATAAGGGTACAATTTTAAGTTAAGTCATATAACAAGATCTACTTATATGATAACACCCGTTTTTTCATCAATATTCTCAATTGCAGAATCATGGCAATCATAGTTTAATTTTTTTTTTTTAAGTCAAATAAATGAAAAGTGTTTCCAAAAATTCGCCTACCAATCAAATCCTCGTTCCATTTACTAAATTAGCGAAATCTGTCGTTCGATCCACTGTAGCGTGACAGCCCCCCGCCCCCTAAAATCCCCGAAACACAATCAAAATCAAGTAATCAATTACTATACAGGTATGTACAAATAATTACGAGTCGCAGATTGCCAGTAGCCAAGAGCGCCTATAGCGGAATGAGTTATGCAGCGCAGATGACCTCGTGTGTGTGTGTATGTAGCGCTAAATCACCCCAGCGGATATACGCCATTCGCTTAATGCCCGATGTATTTGATGTCGAACCATAATATAAACTAACCTGGCGCATTGACGGTCCCTCCCGCGTATTAATATGGATAAATATAGCATCAGCGTTATTGTGGAATTTCGGTGAGGATATATGGATGTTATAGTTTTTGGAGTATAGCTTAATTTTGCTCCGAGAAAAATTATGTGCAAAAAATTATTGTTGATTATGATTCATAATACATATAGCTACAATATTTTATGATTAATTAAAAATTCGATGTTTTGTGCTCTATGCCCATCGCGATGTTTGCTTAGTTTAATGTACACGTGTTTGCATTCTCCGCAACCGTGTAATCTGCATACGCTGTAATATTCGAATACCGAGCAAGCAAACAATAGCTTTGTATACGTTTGAATAAATTTTCAATATTTCTAAAATATCACAGATTAAAGCAGTTATAAAAATAATAAAATTCCTCGTACACTGGTTACTTGCACGCTATCATGCTTCAATATATATGCAGTGCATCCTATAATTCGAGCCCAAACGTTGAATTTTCCTCCGAATCACATGCGCGCACAGTCATCTGGCTTTTATTCCACCTAATTTGCCTACAATCGATCGTAAGGAGGCCGATTTAGCTCAACCGTCAGTGACCACTTAGTCGCCCGCTATTCCTTTGTCGCAAAAGTAACCGCGACACGCGACACCGTTACACACGTAATATACGTGTATCAAAACAACTGCATAATACATATGGAAGCATCGACTTTTTTCCGTCATGAATCTCTTATAATCTCCCAATTGATTCCTGATGTCGGAGACCGTCAATCGCACAATTTTCAAATGAGAGAAAAAGAAGATCGCAAGAACGAATACAGCTGACTGGCTTCGATTATTTCCAATAATAAATATCAATCTCGAGATCAACCGCTATTGAGCGTAAATACCGCGTGTATAAGCGTTTCTTTTTTCCTTTCATCCCTGCAATTTTTTCCGCTTTCTCTCGAGAATGTGCGACCAGCCGTGAGATATCGGGCTAAATCAGCCGAAATAAGCACGAGATATCGTAATATACCGGCACACTTGACATTCGTTGATCGAAGCTTATTGTCGGTGAATGGAAAAATATCGTGTGATACTGTATATAGACTTGTTGTTGCGTTTCCACATACTTAACTATATCGTTTCCTCTGTTTACATTTGTTATTTTCGTCACTTTGTTTCAAAATTGCGATTACACTGTTTTCCGATAGGCGCGAGTGAGATAAAAGGTCAGCAGTCTCAATGAAAAAAGATGCTCCGTCGTGTACAATGAGTTAATTCATCGGCTACTTAGATCAATGCCTCCGCTTTTAAATTCGAACGTTGCCACACTTGTTTACCCGGTTGATTAATACTGATCGAGACCAACATGAGCACATCTTAACAAGTGGCCGATATAGTACTACGGTGAAGATATCTATATTTTGCTTTTCTATATAATTGAATTAAAAATGTTATCGAATACGGGTATATATACGTAATATACGCTTGTTTAGCTGAACGTATAGCGCCTTGAATGAAACTTTGCATTAAATCGGAAGTTGCTGTAACACTTTACACGCCTCAAACTTGACTGCACTGCTAACTAACTACGACCCGTAATAAGTTTATAACACATTTACGCGAAGATCACCGCACTAGACGAAACTCGCCGAATCTGATTACTTAATTGCAGCTATGTATATGTAGTTAGTAGTAGGACTTACGACAAAAAGCTTCTACAGTAGAAGCTTAATTTTAATAAAAAATATAAATCGATCTTCGGTATTTCAGACATTGAACTTTTCGGAAAAAAAAAATTATCAAAAAATAAGAGCAAAGAGCCAATTCCGATCGAGCGAAGAGCCGTGAAACATTGAAAATCGTATTAACCAGCAAACCAAACAATCGTGCTCAGTTAGCACAACGACGCTGTTAACCTCGGACTGGAGCATCAGTTAAGCATTTCCTCCTTATATAAACTCGTCGCAATGGAATTGACGAGTCGCTCGTGTACGTCTCTGCAGCGTCTCGCGCAGTGTGGAATAAGTAGGCCTCGAAATGCGCGGAAATACGAAACCCGCAGCACGTCTGGACGACAATTAGAGGCTTGTTTAATTGCCAGTGTCGGGATGCGTATGCGTCTATGGACTTGATTGAGTGGTGTCTCTTTTCCTTTTTTGAAATTCCGAGGGATTTTGTTACGACTCGAAGGCGAAAGGCTATTTTTGGAATCGAGGAACTCTGAGAGAGAGAAAGACAGGAATTTTCATTCTTGAAACGAGGGATTACTGTGAGAGCAACGTCGCTTTTTATATGGAGAGTTATTGCAATTTTTCTAGAATTTCAAAGAGCTCTGATGGAGCTTAATGTTGAATATTCGCTTTCTACGATTTTTGAAACAAAAATTTTTCTACTTTATTTTAATTAAAATATAAACTCTTCTAATTGAAGAGATCATGGAGTTTAAAAAATGGGAATTATCGACTTCATTTCACTGATGTATCACTGAACAATCACGTATTCACATATTATAAAAAAATAGAGTAGATGCTATATTGTGTTAATAGTTGTGACTATCTTTTTCAAAAGCTTTTATCGCGTATATTTAGCAAGAATCACGAAAGTAAAAGTGGTTTTTAAAGCCAATCCTAAGATACGACGTTCTTGAAGCCTCTTCTAGGATACGACGTTCTTGAAGCCTCTTCTGGCATACGACGTTTTCGAAGCCACCGGGATACGACGATCTTGAAGCCTCCGCTGAGATACGGTGTTATTCCACTCAGCCGGCGATATGCAAACATTTCAAACATACTGAACTTGTTTAAGGGGAGATATTGCTTAAATTTTATATTGCACGTACGTCATAATTATATATGTACTAGACTTAGCGCAGTGCGCTGCGCGCACTGTAGTAGAATATTAATTCATTAACTTATTAAATGAAATATAAATGCTTGATTGATATTTTTAATATTTGTTTTCTATTACGGAAATATATTTACAACAAACTTTACAATATATAATTCATTTCGCGCTCATGTAAATTTCAAAATTGCCGCGGTTTCGTCACCAACTACCTTTTAAAATTTTAAGGTTATGTCTCAACTCAGTTCGTATCAACGTTCACATCTTTTTGTAACAATGATAATATTTACAATATAATATTATAAATACACAAATAATAATTATTGATATGTATTATAGTAATATATTACATTCTTTGTATTAGGATCAATTTTAGAAATCAAAAACAAATCAAAAAATTCTAACGATACTTTTGACGCATGCGCACTACACGAGCCAATCATATTGACGCATTCTTGGCTTCACTTCATCCGGTCATGACTTTTTTATATAGGGAAAACTAACTATGACGTATTTGTGATTCTGACTGAATTTGTGATTCTGAATATCTGACGAACTGAAAGCTTTTATCTAATTTATATTTTAATTCGTATAATATATATACAAAATTATTAATTATGCTTTAATGTATATTACGTTATAATTTCATTATTGTAAAAAATACAACCATACACATTTTTATAATAATCAATTCTAGTAAATCCCTCATGTGCATAAAACACAATAGCATAAAACATCACAATTACAATACACTTATGTGTTCTAGAACTATTAGAGAAATAAAACAATCGAACGTCTCAATGGTCTTCAATCAAAGATAATGTGTACAATGTTGATATCATTTTTAGTGTATAATAGTTAACGTGTACAATAATTATGTGCAAAAACTCGAAGCTGCCCTTCAATCCGAGAGCCTCCAAAAATGTCCTCTCATATCCTCCTCAAAAAGTCGACAATCCAACCCTCGCAATCTCGCTATACACGCGCACACACATATATATATATATATATATATATAACCATCTCACTTAATTGCGCATTATCAAGGAAGCTGCAGGAGACCGTAGCTGAAACTACGGTCTCCGTGAATTCCAGCAGAGAGCAGCAGCCGGTATACACACGCGCGACAATGAGACCAGGAAAATTCACAGGGGGCCAAATTGCCAAAATGGGAAGGTCGTATCGCGTGCACAACGAGACCCTCCGCCCTTGAAATAATGTTCAAGAGTCGACCGGACACACGTAGGTGTATAAGATGATAATCTTGGCTGGAGTAGGGTGTGCCCTGCAAACGAGCTTCTTATTGGCGAATCGATTATTACATTTTTTTTCCTTGAGTATATTGTGATGTATCGACTTTTCGTTGTGCGTATAACAGCTAAAACAATTACTTTATCCTTTATACGCCGTCGCACATTTTTCTCCACAATTTAGCCCCGACGTGACTGGTCGATTCCGTTCCATTACTTCCAATAAATTCTCCAATTTCACTTTTCCCGAGAGCAAGAGACCTCGCGTATATGGAGTGTATACGTACGCACGCGAGAGACGAATCGAGATATCGACTCTAGCGACCACTCAAATAAAAGCTTACACTCCGCTTTTACATTTTCTCTATTTTGACGCGAGCTTTACTTGTTGAGATGTCACTAGCTTGTATGCTATACTGAAGAGTATGTAGAATCGATTTTCAATTGAAATACTAAATAACGTCTCGACTCGATCGTTGTTTTTTTTTTTTTTTTTTAAGTAGCTGCGATGTGTCATGATGCCTCGCATTGGACGGCACTTTGTCGAACGAGCTTTTCTGGGTTTTAATTTTACGCACAGGTGCGGATTTATCGGTACATCGGTCGAGGCTATAAAAAAATGGGACGATTTTTATCAAAGCTCAATTAAAAGACACGACATTAGTGTCGAAAACTAATGCGAGCCTATCATGACTATCTTTCGATTTATCTCGTTCTTCGATTTCGGTAACGATGTTCGAGAAAATAGCGAAACTATAAAATTATACAAAGCACCAAAGAGCAATGTCAATATTCAACATCAAGTGCATAAAGTCACGTCGGCGATGATTTCCCTACAAAATATAGCAGTCGATTAATTGTCGCACTAATCGAATTATTGAGAATCAAACTCGGCACGAGTAATGACGAATTATCTGCAGCGAGAGACACATAGGTATGATACGTAATTGTCCGTAATGAGATCCCGTCAGTATAGAGTGTATCGTATGAAATATAGATGCAGCACACTGCAGTATAGAGCCTTAATTCGCGCGGATTAAAATTTTTACGAGAGTCCATGCAAATTCGTCGCTGCCGCGACAGATAATATTCATGAGAGCTTTGTACGCCGACTTGTAAAGGGAGAATCGAAAAAAACACGGCGAATTTAAATTTACGGTTTGTCAGATTTCGCGCTTTGCATATCATCGCGCAATGCGCAGAGGTGTATAAATGTAAACTCGTCGTTAATTTTGCGTATCGCTCTCGGGCATTATTTTTTTTTCTTTTAGTTCAGAGGTATTTGCGCAAAAATTACTTTCTGTCGTATAAAACGGTGTAAATATTTGTTTCATCGACGATAAAGTTAATATTACGTGAGCTGTCCCAAAGCTCGAATTCAATATTGGTCGCGTACACAAAGCTTTTACGAACACGTATATTGTTTCGTGTTTAATAATTATAAAACTCACTTGCATTTTGGAGTCGCTGCGACAAAAAACTTCGAGCAGAAATAGCCGGCAGGCACCTGATCTCGGGTCGAACCTCGCAGCGTCAAGTCCCTGTCACAAATGCCGTGTCGTCCAGCGCGACGACTATACGGCAGGTTCACGCTACGGTGAGAATCGATCCAGCGATCGGTATATGTGCCGATAAAATTAGCCGACTTTTTCGAGACGATATTCCTCTACACGAGTAAGGACGCGGCTGTGTTTTTCTTGCGATTTGAATTTTTTTGTTGTGCAACACATTGGTAGAAAAATAATGCATTTGTTTATTTTAAAAATACGCAGAGATCTTACGCGAATATGTTCGAAGGTGTGAAAACGAGGGAATATGATGCGTATATGTGGGCGAATAAAGAGATATGCAATAATTTTTATGTGTGGATTTATTCTTATCGCCATTAATTGCTAAATCTTATAAAAGAACATGTATGATACATAATACGCTGCGGACAATTATCCATAATAAGTATTATTTTATTATTATTTTTTTTTACTTCACATAATACGCAATTTTTATAATTAAATATAAACATATACTGTAAAAGTTTTCTGTTATACACAAAGGCGTGTTAGCGGAGCTTCGTAAATTTAATATAATAGAATAAAAACAACGTACAGTAGTGTTTTGATAAATACGCAAAGTATAATAATATAAGGCTATAATTGCTTTTCACCGAAATCGATATATATATATATATATATATATATATATATATAGTTTTGCCGCACGGAACCCAAACGGATGATAGAGGTTTAGAAAAAGTGTTAACACTATATTCTTATAGTTTACATCTTCGTTTTAATTTTTATATATAATTTTCTTCAACGTCAAGCATACTTTTTTTTCAAGTCTTGCGAAAAAGTGCGCTTTTTCCAACCCGACAGTTACGTTACATATTCGACGTCGTTCGCTTCCGTATTACAATGTATACGTCCTACAATGTAAATTACAAAAATGCAAAAGTGTAAACTCACGTAAAAAATTCGATGGAATAGACGTGTGCTCGGGTGTATGTGTCTGTGTGCGTTGACGCTCAGTCTGTCAATTGCTTGTTCGTATATTATAAGGTATACGTGAAAAAAATTATCAAAAGGTTTGACGTGAATTTTATCTTCGATTCGTCTGAAGGTGTACAATGAAAAATGCGTATTAATATGTATATGCAGCGAATAATCGAAGATTCACGACACTGATGCAAGGTCGGTATATGCTGTCGGGTCGAAAATGGCTCGGAAAATGTCGAACTATCTATTTAAATTTCTATAGTTGTGTTTATTTATGCTTTAACAGTGTATTTCGGTAAATTCTTACTTTTAAAGAGAACATCGAAATTTCGTGAAGTCCCTCGGCGCTCGCAAGACGTGCGCGCCTTACATCGATATTTAATAATCTGTCATTTTTTTTTCGTAGATTTTTTTTCTTTTTTTCTTAATATGTATAGACGAGTTGAACAAGGTTGTACAATCTGCACGTAAATTTTCTTTTTTGATTACGCTTTTCCTTATTTCTTAAAAAAAATTGTCGATATAATGTAAATCATCAAAAAAGTGTCACAAATCATTCGAAAAGCTTATTAGGTATAGTTAAATGTAGCGATAATCCTTTATTTTTTTAATCTTTTGCAATTCACACTCTTAAAACGATGGCCAAGTATAATTTTTCCCCTTATTTTCGTTCGTGTATATAATCTCGCATAGAAAAAGCGCAAACGAATTCCGCAATATAATGGGAATATGATACTCATCCGTGCAAGCGGCATTCACATAAGTTTAATTACAAAACATCCTTCGCAGTCTTGAATCATCGTGAACGCATTATATAGATCGGCAATAGTCGCACTGCTATACCTCTAAGAATTACGTATAATTATAATTACAGTTACAATTACGATAAAGTCGCCTTATCGGTGTATAAAATGACCATCGATCGCCTGGAAAAAAATAATAGCAATCTCGTATTTTTTCCCCAATAAACACTCAGGACGTTTTTCTTTCTTATTTTCTTTTTCAAATCCAAAATATATCAAAAAGATGCCTTAACAACGACGATGGTGTGGTAATGACTCGCGTCGGAGTAATATGTAACTCTTAAATTATCTTTCGAGTGCAGTTATGCGATAACTTACACACAAACAAATAATACAAAAAGTTGACATATACGTTAAAAAATTTTACTTAGCCATTATTGATCATTAAAACATCTCCGATATACAATTTGAAACAAATCGCGTATGCAATAAAAGGGAATGGGGTAACGCTAACAATGGCACCTACAGAAAAAGCGAAAGTACTCAATATTCATCTCTTACGTCGCGCGACAATACAATATTTTTTGGTATTTATCTTTATAATACAATGACACACGTTTAATAGGGCTTTCGCCGCGTGCTCGCCTGTATGGCGAGAGCGGGAAAGTTGAATTTTTTCCTTTTCTCTTTTGTAATATGTTAATGCATTATTTATAACATCGCACGAAGAAAGAATCACCTAAAATTTGCGTGGATCAATCTACAATTGATTCACACTGCAGTGTCATTTACTAGTACAGTTTGCTTACGTGTCATCGACTTCTATATATCCATTTCTTATACAATTGTTTAATTAGAAACAACGCCTTACAAGGTATATGCGTGATCTGCGAAGATGAGTCATTATAAACTTAATTAACGTTGATAATCGCTGTCACGAGAAGTGCGTACAACCCATACGAAAATTGAGTAGAAGAACATCATCGATCCCCGGTAAAAATTAGATGATCCCCACTATACCTGGATATTTCTCGACGAAACCTCTCCGCGTGCGACATATACAATAAATCCGTCTATTAATACCGTGCTTCGCTTAAATCTTACGTTAAAATCTCTCCGTCACCTTCCATTCCCATCGCTTTTCCACTTCTCTCCATCCTATACCCTTTAAGATTGTCTCACGTGATGTTCCTGTGGCTCGACATGAGAGGGCACATGTACATCACACACAGACACACTAAGTAAAAAGCGATTTCGCGCGAATCTACGCGCACGCGTGGCTATATACCTATTCCTTCGTCACATAGCTCATCCCTCTGAGGATTCGAACATAGCATCTCGGGGTTTCGAACTTTCGGTTTCGCCAGGCTCTGTCGGATTAACGAAGAGTTAATAGCTGGACAAATCATAGTTTAGCAAAATCAACCACGGAATCGAAGCGAACGCGCACATCTTTAAAACTATCTAATATTCATGAGTTCTCCAGCGCCATCTACAGGGCAACGTTCGCATCGAGTTCATCGGGAAGCGAACCGCCGAACCCGTGACCCGCGTTCGAATCCTCGAGCTTACAACTGGACCGGATAGCGGACTTGCGGCTCCTACGTCAAGAGGGCAAAAGCGATGACGATGAGCAGGCCGGACGTAAAAGAGATGCTGGAGGCGCCACCCGAAACGAAGGAGAAGATGGAGGAGCTTTGGTGGCGGCCCGACGGTTGCTCCGATGCCATTACGTCCTCGCGCGACGCCGCTGGACAAGGCAGCTTCTCTGGTTTCAGCTCGAAGATGTGTCGCACGAAGGCTCGCTTACCGTTTACCTCGACCTGTGGACGAGAACGAAGTATAGGTTGGTTATTGTCAATTTGTATCTTGCAATATTTATTTTCATCAACTATGGGTTTTGTTCTTACCGCGTGTCCAATCGCAGGGTAGTCATTGTCGGCGTAGTCATCATCGTAGTTGTTGTCTCCCAAGTACTGCGGGTCGTCAATATTTCCCTTGATATGGTAGCCTGAAACCGAACAAAAAATATCGTCATTCAAAAGTCGTTTTATTTTCACGGCAAAACACTTATGCTTGGCAAAGTGATTGAAAATTCCATTTTTCAAAGTTACGATTTAGAAACTATAGGTATATTTATATTGTTTCCACTCTTATCTCACAATCATAAATTTAATATAATTATTCGGCTCTCGTTGTATATAGAATGCGGTTATGAAAACTGGTGGACTTACGGCCGAATAATGTCTCAAAATCATATAATTCGAATGCCATTCGGCGAGATATTTATTTATAAGTGTCAAACTTTGTAAAATGGTAGATAATTACATAACGGAGGGCAGTGATGTTCTAGTTTTTCATAATTTTGCTTTTATTGTTTGTTATAAGCAAATTAGTTACTTTTGTTGTCTGCTATTTTGTGGCGCGAAATCTAGATTTGAATTGACTTTCGGACACCCTTAAGTCATTCGTATCTCTCTTTTAAAAAGTGATGACCGGATGTTTTGAAGCCATTAATAAAGCGATTTGTGATTGGTTGCAAAACAAATATCCGGTCTGAATATAGTTACAATTTTTAACTTCTAATCTTAGAAAATTAAGCGCGCGAAGCGCGCGTTTTTAGCTAGTATTATAATAAAGAAGGATAGCGGAATATTTTAATCAATAATCGAAAGCTAACGTATAGCGTAAATGTAATTCAACATATCCGCGAAATCTTCTCTAATTTCTTTTCCTATTTTACTTGTGTATTTTTGTAATGTATGCATATTTATGTATTTTAATGTGTTCTATATATTTGTATGTAAATATACTAGGCACATACATAGTGCATTGTAATTTTCATAATGATTATAAAAAATTCTATAAGGCTCTTCATATAGAATATTGAAAACGAATCAGCATATTTTTCTTTTCTTATATGAATACGTATAAAGTTAAAGCATCATGCAGGTCGTTAGACTATGTGCAGGTTTTCAACGTGCTATATGTCGATTAATATTCGTCTATTTGAGAAAAGAGAAAAAAATGTGCATCGGTTTTTTATATGGTGAGCCTAAAGAAAGTTTCGCCGTATTCAAATCTTTCGGCAGTCATTCCTAAGTACATCAGACTGCGCGTCGGTCGTTTTGCTAGAAAGTGACAGGGTTTACATCCGAAGAAAACATCAGTTTCTTATATAAGGTTAAAGAAACTTGTGAGTGAAAATAAAGTAAGAAGATCAGAAGCGAAATAGCCGTCTAGCCGTCAAACACGATTGGCCGCGTTGGCCCATAAGTTCGCAAGTGGTCCCTCACCTGGGTTGCGCACGACGTCGAGCGCCCGGTTCATGTCCTCGCCGGAATCGAGTTTCATCTCGTAGCTGGCCTCAAGCAGGCAAGTCAGTTCCTCCAGGCCCTCGCGCAACTTTGCGTTTTTCGTCTCGTTTCGCAGGCCCCAGATCCAGGTCAGCTTGCAGTCGCAGATTAGTTTGTTACCTGAAACACAAGGAAAATTGATTTTGTATATATATATTTAATCAGAATTCGATGTTTACTACATTTCGAAATTATATAACATTCATTTGAAACATCAATATTTTCATTTTGACATTAGCATCAGACATTTCAACGTTAAGATTTATAACATCAAATCAAAATTGACGTTCATCACGTTAAAGCTTGCGATATTCAATTAAAAATATTTTCAAAGCACGCTCGCATATAAGAGGATGAAACATTTATCGCAGAAAACGCGAGGTGTACGTCATGCATCTTGCAAACGCTCTATAAAAGTCTCCCGTCCTATAAACATAAATAACGCAAAGCATCCGAGAAAACGGCGAGAGCATCTCGCGAAAATCAAATTCCCTTCCACATCAAAGGTGCCGGGCTGCGACGTTCCTCTTGCACGTGTGCATAATTCGCGTGTACTGTCAAGTCAGCTTCCGCAGCTGCAGACGTACAAGAGAAAGGGAAGCGTCATATCTGCCTCTGATGTCTCGGAGAGAACTGCAAGCTTCTTCGGACCAGCTCTACCGGCTGTATTATTAAGTGATTAATTAAAATAGCCAAGCTGGCTTCTCTCGTTCTCGAGGGACCGGCACCGAATTATTCAGGATCGACGGGGGCAAGAAGCTTCGCAAGACACGACGCCCGAAGGAGACGATCTGTATTTAAATATCGCGCGCTAATTACCGGCGCTCTAGAATTGCGAATTAACGGGTCATTGGAGCGCGCGGTGAAGTCAAGCTGTAAGTAGTTCACTTTTTGTAGGCTTGAATTTTTCACGATCCGCGGAATCGATTTTCGAATTTGTTGAAATTCTTTTCGAGAAGTTCTTTTCAATGACTTTGAATTTTCTATTTTGTTTCGAATATAATTTATGAAAAATGACACAAAGAAGCATTCCAGAAAATAAAATCGCGGCTATATATAACGGCTGACTCTACAAAAAGTAATCTTCCGTAAAGCGAAATCACGAACAGCGTCAAATCTCCATTAACGTAAAAAAGAAAAACTCATTTTTTTTCGAAAATAAAACAGGCAGTCTCGTCGCGCCCGAAGACGCGCGTAAAGATCCGCGTCTCTGATAAAAGCTCGATTTTTTGCCTTCGCAGTCACAGCTCTCTTCTTCTCCTCATTTTCCTCGTCTAGATGAAAAACAGCGATCCATTGGGCTTTATTTGTCGGATATACGTTCGCCGGCTTCCATTTGACATCGGAGCGTTATGTTTATAAATAAACCCTCGCAAACATAATGCTCTTCCGCTGTCTCCACTATACTTTTCTTTTGTAGTACGTGAGTTCTCTATACGAAATACACCGTTTTACGTATTGACAAGCGCTTGCGATTTTAATAGATGTTCGAGTGTATATAGTGCAAAGCATCGGCAACAAAATAATAGAAAAAAGCTACTTTGGTGAAGCACTCGGCCGAAAAGCTCTCGTATCAAAACACACCTCACGAGCGGTCAATAAAAAAAGCCATATCGGATCCACGCGAAGGTATAGCCTTAATATATCGAAAAAGCAGAAAGTGTATATACAGAGCAGCGGAGGAAGTTTGCTTTCGCTATATGTTCTACACTCGTCGAGAGTCGCGTCATGAAATATGCACAGCCGCTGAAATTACTTGACGGATCGAGAGCTTGCAGCTATACTTGCTGGAAGAGATATATCCCTCTCACGGGAGGAATCATCCTTCGGTGCATCGAAATTTCAAGGTGTAGGTAACCGATGAACTTGTAACAATATTCCTTCAATGATCGATCGATACCATCCCCGTCAAACATAGCGCGGATATTTATAATTATACTTCAACGCACGTCAGCCCCTTGGCAAACTACTCCTTGGCTTATATTCATAACGCGATATAGCAGTACTGTATACACGTTATATACATTGACGAGTTCATCGCACCCTATACATAGCTTCTTTCAATCTCGCTAATGTTTCTACCATCAATCGATCCCTGGCTCGATACTCTTTCAAGCTAGACGTCGTGAAAGCCAAGCTTGTTGTTTTTTTTTCTTCTTTCATTTTTCGCGAGCGAGAAGGGCCAGCTGTATAGGTGTATTGGTTTTCTAAGCACAGTTTCAGGAAGAGAAGCCGGAAGTTTGCGAGGAACGATGTGTACGGGGGAGAGCGAGTTCTTTGGGATGTTTCGTGAATGGTTCGTTCAAAGGGTTGCGGGGACGATTAAAAGGGGGGTTTGAGATTGACCGATACTCTATAAACTTGAAAGCTTTTTGTAGCGTCATTAGCGATGAAAGATTAAGTTCTGTTCATCGATTTTGAAATAACGTGAAAGATATGTGAAAGATATTCTTCAGTTTGAAGTTATTTCCGTCCGCGCAATAAAGTCTTGTCGACGAATTTCCCGAGGCTATGCGGAGGAATGCATACACTCCGGTGCTTTCTTTTCATTTCGGATTTTCGCGGCGTCTTATACGTTATATATGCACATTCGCGTTTGTATCTTATCCCGTTCGAGTTTATTTTCCATTGGCTTTCGGCTTGTTTTACTTGCGCATCGAATTCCGTTTCATCGAAAAATTCTATCCACACATACTCCTGTTCCCAAGCCGATACACGTATACTATCTAAAAAAAAAAAAAAATGTTTTCGAAACCTCGTCGCACATTCGCGGGCGTAAGCTCGAAATCAATCTCACTGTGCCTCGAGCAGACATCATCGAAAAACACTGTAGCCGCCGAGAAAAGAGCTCAGCCGCATAAAGCGGCCCCGAATCGGACTTGCGAGATTGGATCCGCGAAAAAACTTGGACTTTTCTGTGGGACAACATACAAAGCGCGAGCGGTATCGCTGACCGATCGGCGAAAGAGATTGCAACTGCTCTCGAATGTAGAGTTTGCGCTCGCTCTTTTTTTCCTCTCACAGAGCTCGACAGTCGCTTGATTTCGAAATCGCTGTAAAAAGTTATTTATCCAGCCAAAATTTCCTGCAAAAACCAGAGCTTTCCTTTTTTTTTCAATTTAAAGAAGGATCATAAAATGCACGACTAGGCCCGTGTATTCATACACGCACACAGTGCAGTCGATAAAAGCGAAACGGGAAAATCTCTCTCGGGAAAATCGAGAGAAATTCCGTAGAGACGCGCACGGCGCGGGAGTCGCATCAAAGGTTAATCAAGAATCCAGCGGCGCAAGTTTCAACTGCCGACTGATCTTATTACGCGTGCGCTCATTTCGCCTGCGACTCACGTCACTACTTTGCACACCTCCGTGAAAGAGACGTGTGGAGTGACTTCTTTTTAGGAAGCTGTATGTTTCCCCCTCACACTCTCGATGCTGCCGTAGAGGCAGCTTTTTCGAGGAAGTCGATTTTTGAGACGAGAAACTCCTGATTGGGCTGAAGTGTTGTATCCATAATACACGCAGGAGGTGAAAATTTATAACTTTGCTCTCCCGGATTTTGCAGAGCGAAGTTTTCCGTGCGTTCGAAAAAGGCGTTTCATTAAACTTCGTTGAATACAACCTACCAGAGAGTGCCTTTTAAATTTTAATCAGCGCGGAAAAAAAATTAATTCAGCGCATTTTCAAAAAAGCTTTAATTAACTTTATTCCGCGCAGGAAATTATACTAAACAAAAATATTTTCATATAATTAATTCAAAAAAAGCTTTTCCAGTATACACGCGGATCCCAAATCCACTCATTCATCACACCGTTATATGTATATATAATTTAAAAACGACATTTCACCCAAGAGGGGTTAATGATATTTTGTCGTTCTCTGCGCAGTCCTGTAATGCGCTTGCGCGTGCATGTGGATTACGCGTCTTTTCGCGAAAAAGCCGATTACGCGCATTCGGCGAATGCTCTTAATCACCCGCGCTTATGCGCTGATTAAGACTGACGCTTCGCCAGTCTGAGAAATTGTACGAGCTGCAGGATTTGATTAGTGTAACTCGCTACGAGAGAGAAGTTCCTCCTAGCGCGGATGTTGCTCTGGGGTTTGTTTGCCTGAGATTGAAAATCCGATTAAATTTTTCAGGCATCGTCTCCGTATAGTGGATCGTGTTCTGGATTTGTGTAACCATATAAGATGGAGTGGATTTGCACATTGTTAATTTACACGATAATGCGAAATTTAAATCCGTGAATATGAGGAAAATTCATCCAAGCTCGGATCTCTCGAGGCTAACGTACGCGTGTAGCTATATTTTCTTAGTTCGCAGAGTGTTAGTCGTCGGGCGCTTGCATTGTGGGAGCAACGTGTCTTCGGTGGCTATTGAAAAATTCTATGCATCGGTAAGAGCCTAGTCGAGCATCTCCCTGGACACGTCGCTGTCCTCACGTATGAATGGACTGGGAAACGTGTGGTTGCGAAGCTGTACCTATCCTCGCGTTAGCCTGATTGGATTAATGTCGTAGATATATAAGGCTTGTTGAATTCGCCTCGGAATTTGCTGCTATATGTTTAACAGTTTTTTTATAAAGAAACGTTGCTGTTTAGATACTTATTTTTAGAACAAGGTAGACTTGAGAATAGAGATTATTTCATGCGTGTTTCTGTAGCCGTATTAAGATAGTGAGAGTAGCTATTTAATATTGTCCTTGAATATACATTATAATAAAGAGACTGCAGCTAGAAAGAAATCATTAAACCTTTTTCTCTGCACTTCAGAATCTTCGGCTGTACCCGCTACAAAAATGCAAGGAATCATGACGTTATTTACTATAAATGCGAATCAACAAAACGAGTTTGAGAATATTGTTCTCAATTAATCAGACTATAAAAATTGTTGTATATTTAGCGTCAGTGGCGGGAGCTGCCATGCTGGCAGAAAAATAGAGCAGAGCAAGTAACAAGCTAATAAATAAAAGCTTCATGTTGAAGTTACAATACGACTCGTTTGTTTGTATTCTGCTTATATGTATATAATATACTCCAACAAACGAACTCATAAAAATGCACACTATTCCAATAAATTCACATTAAAACTCAGACCTATATGTGCAGCCCGTGACTCACCGCAGTGCAAACAATCGAAACAAATATAGGTACTGCGAAATTTTGCGTACAAAAAAGTTCATCACAGCCGTAAACAAGCGCATCTCACAGACATCCAGACGCATTGCAGACTATAGACAGCGCGGCGACGATGGAAACGGAAGGGTGTTTAAGCAGGAAGGGGGTGTAGCCAGCCACCACGCCTATCGTCCCTTCGAATTTCGCGCCCTTCTCTCCCCCCTGTGAATGATTAAAACCTAATATAAGAGACACGCCTACGCCGGCAGACGACCCTCGCGCGCGTTCGTATATTGTGCGAGCAAGAGTTTATAGCGGTTCTGCTGAAAATCCGCGAAAATCTTCTCGACGCCTCGATTTGCCCGGGTTACCTGCGGCTCGTTGACTCCGTAGACGCGATTTTCTCTCCCGAGGCGTTTCGAGGGTCTACTTGAATTCCTGATATTTTAAATCGTGATATAATTCAAAAATAAAAATACACTTTTCCGTACACACTCGCGGGGTGGCGACTCATTAGGCTAATGAGTCTCCTCTAACGTATCACCTCTACATCTTTATTTTTTCTTCCCTCCCTATAGCGAATAGCGCGCATATGAAAGGCTAGCGTGCGATCAGTGATACGAGCTGCACCTGCGGCCGAGCTCTCAAATGTTTAACTCGTTTGGCTAATTACTTTGTCGTGCGGACGATATATAGCTACGCAAACTGGAAATCAAACGCGACGAATTATTTAAAGGAATTTGCATAAGTAGAATTGGTATATATTGGCGTAAGATTCCAAAGCCGAAATTCCTCAAAGGGCTACTAAGTACGTCCGAGCATCGGATGTCCGGATAAACCGACGAGCTGTCTACGCACGTGCGTCACGCGGAACTGGACTGCCACACACGGAATTAATTGGCGGCTATTGAATTCAGCTGATGCACTATATATTGTTTTGGTTCGTTAGGATCAGCGGGAATCGGAGAGGACGCGATGCCCGATTTGGGCCGTCTGTACTCGGGATCGTCTTGGCTGCTGATGCAGGAGATCCTATCGGTAATGGAACTAACATTAGGATATGATTGAAATTTCGTGTACAGGTTGGCACGTGTCTCAGAAGCACTGATATAAATTTTTAAATGTGTTTTAATTGTATGTCAACTAACATGAGCTCTTATGGGAAATTGCGATTTGGTTTCACTTATACTTGTGTATTACAAGGCATTCACGTTACGATTTTGTTCAAATTTATTGTAGTTAAAAATGAATATGCAACGAACATTATTTATCTCTCAAAAATATCGTTCATGGGCTCTGACTAATAGTAAAAGTCCTTTGAATACAAAAAACGTACACATTTAATAATAAACCATAAATTAGAGAGGCACACATTTGGACTAGTGCAGCACCGATAGAACCTCCTAGGATTTCGCAATATTGAAACATTTTCTTTTAGTTGTTTTTTTCGAAGCAGAAGTATGTTTATCTGTTTATTCAATACCGAGAGTCAGCTTTTATGTAACGTACACGTGTATTTTTTTCATGTCATAAATAAGCTGCATATACTCGGTTACCCGGAAAAACCGTGCAGTATGAATAATTATTCGCGAATCGTGGCCAATATTTTCCGAGCAAACATTGACGTGAATTCGAAGAAAAAAAAAATATACCCGTATACAAACCCGCCACATATTTACCTACTCTATATATCTAAGCGAAAATAATAAAAATAAAGAAATAATCCCCAGCGAACGACGCGATCGCGCGTGATACGCCGTGCGAATTACCGCGTTTTTGCGTTTTTTTCCCTAAAAAGTAGAAGCCGAAGCTGGTGCGAAAAAAAAAAACGCGCAAACACAACACCGCCGAGAGCAAAGAAAGCCTCGGCGAAATGGCCTGCCAGCCGCGGAAAAAGGCGCGAGAAGCAAGGAGCGGATGGGAATTTAGATGCCTCGCATAGATATAGTGACGGAAAATCGTTTAAAGCGTAAATTCTTAACGACCCGCCCGAGTCCCGTTTAGCCTTCTTTCCTTAGCTCTTTCTCTTGCGGTCCCTTTCTTTTTTTTTCTCCACAGCGGCTCCGCGATAATTTCTTGCGAATTGCGCGCGAGACAGTTTAGACAAGCATCTGTGTGAAAATGAAGCCAGTTTTCTTCTTCCGCGGCAGACGGAACGTAATACTCTGTGCCCTTTAAAAGACCGGGGATTTTCGGAGGAAGGAGTGACAAAAGCTCATATCGGGCCGTGTACGACCTGTATACTCACTCATCTCTTTTTTTTCCCGCGTCGAGCAAAAAAAGAGACGAGTGTTTGGCGAATGAGAGAGTGGAAGGGAGAAAAAATTGACGAGAGATGAGAAGAATACGAGCTGAATTTTTCAGGGAAAATATCCCGGCGAGCTTCTTTTTTTTTAAAATAAAAGTATTTCTCATATGCAAAGGGCGTAAATATAGTCTCTGCGAGCATTATATATCACAAAATATTTCAAACGCTGCAGAAACGCCGTGGAAATCAATTTACCTGAAGCGCTTCGCCACCCCTGCATACGACCTTGGTGAAAATGAAATTCGCGAGAGCGAGAGATAGTTTAGTAGCAAATGAGATAAAGAGTAATTGAGAGAGAGGAGTAGAATGAGAGAAAACGATACGGAAAGAGATAGAGCGGAGGTGTATGGGTATAGTACGCAAGTGTATGTGCGGTCGAGAGAGAAGAGAAAGTTGGGGCTGCTGCGATGCGCTTCGGAGAAAGTGAGAGATGAGTGTTCCGCGCGAGCGCGAAGAGGATTTAGGGTAAATTTAATGCGAGTCGAGGTGTTGATAGAGCTCGCCTGGATTCATCGAATTGATTGTTTTGTTATAGTTTCGAATTTCCGGTGTTAGCCTCTTCTCGTACACAGCAAATAGTGAAAGTAACAGTTTGCACAAAAGTTATTGAGTGAGAATTTAAAACGAACAAATTTCAAGTATTTGGATTTACCGAAAAGTACAAAATACGCACAGACAGAATTATTAGCAATCGCTCTAGGGGCAAGTTTAACGCGCTGCCGCTTTCATGCATCCCATATAGTATACGTATATATGTATATAAATACATACGCGCGCGGCAGTGCGGCTGGAGCGAGAATGAAATTTATTTGGCGCGCCGGCTCCGCCTCGCGGCTGATAAACGTTTGTCGAAGTTTGTAAGTATATAACCGCTGAAGTAGACTCTCACTGGAGGAGCGAAATTGCATTTCAAGCTAGAGAGGGAGAAAAGATGCTGTGCTGTTGGTAATAGGCGATGCAGGCAATTTCGATGTCGCCTATAGCTGTACTTCAACGATTACCTCGACTCTTATCAGAATTTCACTTTGCCGAGTGGATATTTGGTCTGTAAGGTCGATTCGACGATTGTCGAGTTGAGAGGATTTATTGTGTGTATTACTCTGTATTTTTTTTTTTAATTTTAAACTCGAACTCGTGCAAGCTCTAAACAATGCAGGAGCTTTATTACTCCTTAGACCCTGAATATCTGAGCACAGGATTACCGGTGAATATTCAGGACCTCCTCCTCAATTATTGACCACTATGGCGACTAACAACACCCTCCCGCCCTCGGATGCAAAATTCAAATTTACCCGCCTCTTCCTCGGCGTCGTCATCAATCATTCACTGACTCGAACTCTCCTGCGGTCGAATCTCATCTCGTGTTATCCGTTGCTTTGTCGCGCGTATACACGTCCTTCCGAATTCGCGGTCGTTGTTTTTTTTTCTCTCAACGCGTTGCAGCCAATTTTGACTGATTACATTTTAAAAGTTCGCGCTCGTTACATATGCATTAGCGAATCCTTGATGAGAACTTCATTTTTTCATTATTATTCCTCTCTAGTGGATTTCAGCTACGTCTGCGGCTGGCCAATAGATCTTAATAAGGTAAATTTTACGAGAGAGCGAAAAAAAAATGAAAGTCACGAGAAATCCTCTTTGCGCTTCTCCGGCGAGCTTTCAGAGCTTAAAAGGGGTATAACCCGTCAAGAGCGGCATCTCTTGCGCGCTCCACTTTTCGAATTAAGTACTCAGGTTTCTCTCTAGCTCTCACTCTTTTTTTTTAACTACAGTTATATCTCCCCGGATTTTTTTCTCTCTTATCCCGCTGACCTCTCGAAGGCTTTTTCGACTCCTTTCGAACGTGTAGCCGCGAGATTAATATACATATTCAAATATTTAAACTGCTGATGGCGAGGATATTTCTCGTTAAAAAAAAAAAAAAAAAAAAATTGTTGACTCGCGTAGCGCGGAATTGAAAGTATCGCCGAGCTTGCACTTTTGGAATACGCTGCGAGGGTGCGTGTTTTCCGAAAGATCATCGAAGCGTAAAACTTTACACCGAAATAGGCAAAAGTTTCGAGTAGTTTTTCCGCTTTGAACTTCGAAACGGGTGAACTTTCAGCCCGTATAGTTTCATATTCCGGTGTTGTTTTTACGAATAAAGGGAGAAAAAAAGTATACGCGGTAAGCAATGAGTTATCGTTATCGTCGGATTACACATTCACGAGCGATAAACTCGCGAGTAGTCAATGTCGGCGACTAGTCAGCCCTGAATCCTCCCCGTGTGTACTTTACCCGAACTTATATTAGAATAACAGTTTCGGAGCTTCGCAAGTTCGCGCAATAACTAATCAGTATCATCCGCGAGTTTACGTCGTCCATTATTCCAGATTACTTTGGCGCTGCGCAGCCCGAATGTTATCTTTCGTTAAAATAATCACCTTCAAAATTAATCAAGTTTTGCAGAAAAATAAACGCGACGAGATTTTCCCTCTCCGCACCACAGGTATATTACGTGCGTGACAATTTTCAGTGGTCCACCTCGATGTTTTCACGGTGTACATCCGCACAGCTACAATTTTTCCGGGCTAAAGCGCGAGCAGCTATCCGTCGAGGCGGTAACATGCAAATGACGCCGAAATATACGCAGGAAATTAGAATTGGCTCCAGTGCGTTTCGCGCTGCGGTCGGAGGTGACAGACCGCGAGAGATAAAGTGGGCAGGACTTGGAATTAGCATGTGTACGTATTTCAGGCGATTTATTTGCTTGGGATTCGATTAGACTTTATACACAAGAGAGGAAGAAAGAATAATAAATTCGAGACTCGGTTAGTTTTATGTGTTTTTCCGAGAGATGGTAATCGGAGAGTAAACAGAAGTCGCTACTTTAAAGAATTTACAAGGGCGTAAAATTGACGTTAAGTGTGCAGTCGTCGCCCTGAATGTCATTTTAAGACTCCTCGAGAGCATTTGCTTAATTTTATCGTACACTTGAATACCTCTTCACCGTCGTGACTCATTCTGTTGGCGAGAACAATTCACACGAGATTAAGTGTAAAATGATTTTTTACTTCTGTCACAGAGGCTTCTCTCATTTTAAACTCGAGCTCGATCAAAAGCTTCTTTTTGTGTACTTTAAATTTCCCGCTCGAATTTTTAAGCACAAACTCAACTACCATTTTGACTTTAGCTCGAAATTATATATCAAATCGCAATATTTCTGCCAAATTTCTACCAAAGAAGCATTATTAGACGCGAAATAAAGTCCCCGACGTAGAAACAATGGACCGGACGAGTCTCCCCTCGTGCGATGCGTCGTCCCGGTCAATCTCCGTAATTGCGTCGCTTTTCCCGATTCATCGTCGCGTCCGAAATATGAGTCCTCGTCGTCGTCGCCGCCGCCGAGGGAAATGAGAAGCAGAAGAAAAGATGGAAGTCTGTGAAAATTGCTGTAATTAATTAGCCGAGGAAGAAGAAGTCCCGCGAGTGCAAACAGCGACGACGATTCTTATTACGAGAGCCAGACTTTTTTTTCTCTTAAAAATCTGGCTAATTGAAAAATATGATTGAGTTCTAGGAAAATTGAGCAGTGTGAATGTAAACTATTCGAATTTTTTGCAATAGTCGAAGGAAAGCTTTTTTACTTTGAATCAACGGAGAATAATTAATATTACACGGCTTCATCGAGATTGAAATTGCTGTGCTTTGGTGAGTTTAATGAGAAACTATTCTTCGAATCATCAATACCTCGTCGATGTTTCCACTTATTACACTCATTTTACTGGCGAAAATCAATATTTGTTTCTAAATGAATAGTACGCATTAATTAACATTTATTCCTACCTCCAATAATACCTCCAATAATAAAAATAATATTTTCTAGTATTAATTGGAAGAATTCTCAGATCCATCCTAATTAGAAATATGAAATCAATATACAATTGTTTATTGAAGTGAAATTTCGTTTTGAATACATAAATGCGAAATTCTTGTATTAGATAAGCTTTTTATTTAAAAAATGTTATTAATCTTTACTATAATAATTTATGCGAACAAATAGATACACTTGATGACACACTGGATAAATTATTTTAGATTTAGAAGCAGATTTTCGTGTTGTATATAATGGCAATTTTTCGGAGCTTGTTTTAAAGAAAAAAAAAATTGTACACTCGGTTTTATTAAAATTTATATTATTCATAACTCCAAGAATGAGTTTGTCTGAAATAATTATATGCAATAAATATAATTACAGCTATACGATCTTAATTTTCTCTAATCTCAAAAATTGAAATGAATAGGTAATAATCTGCTGTATATTATTGTGTAATAAAGTATATGGGTGATTCTGCCGTAACTGGCTCAAAACGGGCACACAAATGTTCTATACTAAAATCGACTATTTTTAACTTTCCGGGCGGTTATTCTAACTGGAATTACATACAAAACAAGTCCCTAAAGCTAAACCACAACATATTACTTTTATAAAAAGTTATATGAAGAATCCATATTTGATTAGGTTACGGAACTGACATTTTTGTAATTCGCGCTAATAAAACTCCCGTAAATTTTAATTTGACTTGGTAAAAAAAAAAAATTAAATCGTCTAAGATATATATATGTATCTATCTATCTATATGTATATGTATATTCACTCAATATTTGACAGCCTGTTCGTTTATTCACGAAGATCGCAATATCGTTACGGAACTGACAGGTTGTGCTTTTTTTCGAAATTTCTGATGAAAAATCAGCTCGCACTTCCACAATTTTGAATTTTGGAACCATGCTACGGCTACGGTTGGATTTCATAAATAGTAGTATATAGTTTGAAATTCTACCGATAGGCGGTGCTATACGACACACTAGAACGCTTTTAACATAAGGTAATGTAGAGGGTACTTTTTTAATGCAAAAACGGGCGTCAAAGAGTAAGCGCCCAGCTTTAATATTAAATAATTAATTTTAATCCCAAAACCATGAAAAATATATTGTAATAGGTCTATAGTTCATACTATATATGATGGAATATTGTTTACATGTCGTACTTTTATCTGCATCGGCCTTTTAAATTGAAATCCGTGTTGGAGACAGGTTACGGAACTGACATTTGAGGCCTATTATATTGCGTAGTTTTAAATATAAGCCTGCATACTCGGTTTTAACTATTGGTAAATATAGTTAGTTATGCCAGACATACATAAAACCGCTTGTGCGATTTTTTTTCAAATGTGTAAACGCCTGGGAAGCAGGCGCGCAGAATGAGCCAGTTACGGCAGAATCACCCATATATGTATGATTTTTTATAAAGCAAACAGACATTTACAATTTGATCTTGGAAAATATTTATCAATACTTCGGTTATTATAAAAAAGGGCAAACAAGAAATTTTGCTTCTGTGTGTGTTCAAAAATAAAAGTATACACGCGTAGCTCAAGCAGAAAAATAAACTAATCCGTAAAGAGCTTCCAAAGTCGAAAGTAGATTAAAAAAGGGAGAAAACGCGTCTAGAAGTAGGTATCGAACGGCTCAAGTCTACCGATAGTCATTTGCATAAACGCTTCGGCCGAAGGAGTGAAATTTTCGCCGAAGCCGCCGCATAATCTCGCTTATTAGTCCCCTCCCCCTCTCTCTCTCTCTCTCTCCGACGGAGCAGCTAAGTGCCTCCGCATGGCTATGTGCTTATTATAAAGAAAACTGTCTGATGCCAGGGCTGTGGATACAGAAGCTACTATAAGGGAGCAGCCGAACGAAGTTTTGAGTGGGTGACTGAACTTTGCGCATATTATACACGCACCTCCTTTTTCTGGATTGGATTAGGCGCGAGGGTGAATACTGATATTGCCCGATGATTCACGTGTGTATACACTTGTTTTGCATTTTGAATACTCGAATCTTCAGTATTAAACGGCTTTCGATATACTCTTACCCGCACTGGCTCGAGATGCTTAAAATTCAAAACGATTTTTAGGGTGGGTTCAAACGGCTCTCTCTACGAGACGTCGTGTTGTACTAGGCGTATAGACAGCCGAATAATTAAACAAATTGCCCCGCAAACTTTTGCACTTTCAAACTTCTCGTACAACACAATATCCTACTGTAAAATTATACACGAAAAACAAAATTTTCCACACCACGCGAAACTTTAGCTTCGACGATCGTCGAGAGATTTATTTTTCCCCTTTCATTCCAACCCCAGCTCGGGTGTATCAAAGACACAAGCCGGACTAATTAAAAGTTCTCGAGTCGAGTCTCCCGGAATTGAATTACAATACTCTCGAGGCCGCATATAAATCGAATTAAAGCGTCGAGGCGTCTCGATCGATATGCAGCGTTGCATATTTCGATGTTGATTTACTCTCTAGCTCGACTCGTATAATATCTGCATCGATCGTGAGTCGGTGAAAAATAAAAGACAGAGGAGCAGCTATACGATGACAGTGTGACCTAGTGCTGCGCGGCGTTTTGTACATCGTTCTGTCGTAATATCTTCCGACTGATTAATAGCGAATAAAAATATGCGCCGGACGAGATAGGAATCGAGAGAGCGCCGCACGCGAGCTCTCTACTCTGCGCTATAATAGCCGAATAACCTTCTCTTCATTAGCATATCCGGGCCGTTAATCAAGTTGAAAATTCCGAGCAATATAGTATTGAAACAACGCGTGTATATGGGTGTATATAGACTGAAATAACACGCTCGCGGATCGATCTCGGTAAATCATAATTACGCGCGACGATATAAATTTCGATGTAAAAAGTCCTGCAGCTGCCTCTCGTTATAGAGAAACTCGGGGCGAGACCCGTTAGTTTAGGCTCCTCTCCTTATGGGCAAGCTCGTCTGATATTTCATATATTTGTCAATTTAATAAAGTGCTTTTAATGGATTGCGATCGGTCGGCTGTGTGTGCGCCGCAACTTGATGAATCATCTGTGCAAACTCGGCCGGCTGTCAGACAAAGGGCTCGAGCGAGACAGAGAGAGAGAGAAGCGATTCGCTTGTCTTTCTCTCTCTCTCTCCCTATGTATATGTATACGTACGCGTATACGATGTTCGCCGCTGATGTTGGGGTTCTGTTGTTGCTCGCTTCTTTTCTTCGGCGTGTGACGGATGCGTGCGGGGAAACAATCGGAGCGATATCGCCGACGATATTGCGACGACTGCGCGCGAAGCGATTGTGTTTCATCGTCGAGCCGGTGCGATAAGGACGCGCGGATGATGTTTTTCAGAGGAGACGCTTTGAATTTTAAATTGACGTCCATTGTTGTGGGTATTGAAATGTTATTTTCGTTTTGTATACGTATATGGTTTTTGCATCATCGCTGTAATAGTATACATTACGATACAAGTGACCTAAGTAGCACTTTTTTGCACGGCATTATAGGTCCTAATTATGCCGTGCAGAAGTGTTACTTAGGTCACGAGTATCGTATAGAATTTTATAGCACAGCCTACCTAAACCCGCTGTCACGTCTATCCGTGTGATAAGCAGTCCTGTTCTGCACCGTGAGGTTAGCGAACGAGCGAATTAAGCGAGTGTGATAAACACGGTGCAAATAAGGACTACTTAGGTCACACTGTGCTATAAACATTTTAAAATGTATCTATGTTGTACGTTCTGCTCGACGTTCTGTTACGTACGTAATTTTATGGCCTTTTAATTGGAAGGTGATTAGCTTTCCTACTCTACAAAAGACATGACAATCATTCTATTCTTTCTCTATTTGGCTACAGTTCATTTAAAGGTATGTTCACTCAAAAAATTAATATTCATACAGTGTCCTCTATAACGAGGTAAAATTTTTTACCCCCCAAGCGGTATGATTTTTTAAGATATCGGGTCTTGAAGTTGTGTATTTTAACATGGGAAGCATAGGCTAAGTCTAAATTTAGTGTACATTTTATTTAATCACAAAGATAATAAATCATACATCTTTTTTAAAAACTAGGTCATGATGTAAAATCGTAATACGAATCAAGGAAATAAAAGTTTGATAGGGCAAGCGGTGCTTTTGAAAAAGTTACAGCAATCGAAAGTTTTAAGTCTATAATGCTATCAGTATATCTATATAGGCGCGCAGTGTTTCTCACTTTTCTAAGTTTATAGGATATTTGATGCTTTAAACACTTTCTATTAATATTTTGATAAACAAAATTAAAAATTCTAGAGTTTTCATACTTGATAACACTGCATAATATTAAAAAAAATTAATTTTCTAATTCAACCTCGAATTGAGCACCACTAAACCAAGTTGAATTTCAACCTTTTTTAATTAAAATTTGAAGCTTGCTTATAATATGTACCAAACATTTTTGTTGTAAAAACATTGTTGCGAGTCTAAATGAATAATTTTCATTTCAATGTACATACCTACCTATACGTACATGAGAACCGCTAGAGCGATATCAATTTATCAAAACGAAGCAGTTTTGGACTGGCTCTTTCGTCACCACCTAAACTCTCCGTGTCTCTGGCAGGTAAAAATAGGTGGCGCGTTGGCACTAATCCATTCCCCTCATAATAATATGCGCGCCGAGTCTAGATATAGTGCTGTGCCACCAATGCTAAAACTTCCTTGTTTGGCCTGCTGCTTCGGCCACTTATTATATAACTGCGCGGGTTCAGAGTCCAAAACAAATTTTGGACTACAATTTTCTTTTTTCTCACGAGAGATTATTGTGTATACAATAAGTCTTTACTTCTCTGCTTTAAATATATTGCGATTAAAAAAAAATCTGCATTAATTTAAACCGGCATGCGTTTAATAATGCATTGTATTCAACGCTCTTCATTATCGCGAGCACTTTACGATACGCATTCGCATATCATCCAATCGATTATCAAAAAGGAAATAACATCCTAACGACCTGTATCCCCTTGTTCGATGAAATTTAATTAAAATGATGTACAGCCCAGACACGCTCGGAATGACGGCTGCCTATGAAAGATGGACGCGCGGGGGTATCAAGATTGATACTTTTAATGCAGCCGCGGGAACAAGTGAAGTGTTTTATAAATATCGATGAAGCCGGCCGGACGAATATCGCCGAATATTATGGATTCAGTTTAATGTTTCGTGTTTTATTACTCACGTGCACGGGATATCATTAAAAGCATACAGTAAACTCGTGCAATCACTCACCTGAAACAGAGAAAAAACAGCTCATGAATAATAAAGTCACGAGGAGAAATAAGTATTGAAAAAAACAAACTCCCAAATCAACCCTCTAATCAAACAACCCCTGAAGAGACTTGAAAGCCAAAAGCTCGTAAACACCGCGACTTCTTCAAAGGCTGCGAACAAGAGTCTTCGTCGTCGCAGTCCTTTCTCGGGACACCTCAGGCAGCAAAAGGCCCGCGATAACGATCCCTTAAACGTTTGTCGAGAGCAGCTCGAGAAACTCTCTCGCGGAGGGGGTGGTAGCGCTAATTGCCGGCAGCGCGAGTATCAAAAGCAGCAGTCGCTCCTTCGCACGAGGATAAGACTTTGAAGAAGTCTCGGTGAAGCCTGGAAATGGTACTACGCGACGTTATATTATCGAATCTTCTTGGCGACCCCCATATATTTCCATTAGCGATAAATCCAATCTAGATGAATGCAGCCAATTATACATTCCAAAAGAGTGTGTATACAGCAGTATCTAGGGGGAGGGGGTTGAAGGGGTCCGTATAAATGTAATTAAAGCTCGCCGCTGGCCAGTCCTCGGGTTGTTTTGGTTTCATTATTTTTGCCCTCTGTTCTCTCGCTCTCGAGTGAGTTTGGGAATCGCAGCGGTGCTATTTAAGGGCGCCAAGTTTGATGAGATTTTCCCCGGAAGGTCTGTTTTGTCGGAGTTTTTTTCTCTCTCTCTCTCTCTCTCTCGTTCTAATGGGGCCTTCAATAATTGAGTAGCTGCGTAACGAGAGAAGAATTTACTACGCATTTCATTTTAAAATTACAGCCCGGCTCGTCCTCATGAAAATATTCCGACATAATTCAAAGACCAAGCTAGGCGTGTCGCGGCAAAGTGGCTCATTCGAATGCCGGACATTTACGAAACAAAATTGCAGCCGCGTATTTATACGAAGCGAGCAGCCAACTTTTCGAACAAATCCCCCACCTTAAATCACGGCTCGAGAATAGAGACATCTATCCAGATATCGCGCAGCCAAGCATTATGCATTTTTTTTTTGCACAGCTCCGGCTTCTTTCTCCCGCCTATATACAGCCCTTTCTTTCTCCACCCACTCATTCAGCGTTACTCAGTCGCGAGTAGCTATAAATTTCGATGCATACATATTCAAGCGTCGGCACGGGGCTCGCGCCCCCTTATGAAATAATCATGGAATTATTACCTCGAGGCGGCCGCTTTTCAACACGCCTCGCGAAATCCAACCAGCTCTGCTGTGTGTGTGTATGTGTGTGCGTTTGCCTATACCTACTCTGTTCCACTATACGTTTCACCCTCTATACTTTAGCGCGCAGCTGCATTTTTCTCTTTCGGTGTTCTCTCTCTCTCTCTCTCTCTCTCTCTCTCTCTCTCTCTCTCTCTCTCTCTCTCTCTCTCTCTCTCTCTCTCTCTCTGTGTTTTCGCCGCCGTGTTTTTCGCGCGCGCATTATGTACATCGCTGGGAATGGTAGCAGTAAGAGGGAGAAGAAGTCGTCGGGGGCCGCAAACATAAATCCCGGTGATCAACGGGAACGAGTGAGTTTCTTGCTCCTTAGGTACTCTGAGAGAGCTTCGGGGGCTTTGATAAAGTGTGTGCCGTGATTTTTCGGGCATTACGCTGGAAGAGAGGAAAGCGAGCTGGAGAAGTGTGGAGGAGCTTCCAGTGCTCACGGCGGGAGTGTTAGTCTCGTGCAAACACTCGCTCGATTATCGTCGCTCGAGTTTCTTTGTTATATACACGCTGTAGTCTTACAGCCGCATGTTTTTTCCAACTTTGATGGAAATAAGGTGGTTCGCATTTTTAATTTTTAGCTATTGTCTGAGCTTATACTTTTTAAGAACAGCGAGAAAATCGACGTTTAAATTTAATGTACAGCAGTACTATTTTGAACATGACATGCAGTTAACGTATAGCGACGTTTCATGTAGAATTAAAATATTTAATGGTTGTAAAATGCAAGCATCGGACCTATGTATAGCCGAGTCTTTAAGAGGTAAAGTTGCCTGTCTCGCGCCACCATTTGTACTCGTTGTTTATTCATTGTACAAATTAAAATCGCAGATACTTAAAATAATGTATCTACAGGCGTTGCTGCTAAAAACCTTAGTAATTCAATCTTCAAGTGATGAAAAATGAACGTTATAACATTTCTTCGTCACGCTATCTATTTATTTAATCTTGAATGAAGCGCCATCCATCTTAGTCCTATATCATTTTTCAACGAAAATTTTAAACTTCAAAGTATCTACACACGCCAGCTAGCGTTACCTTGACAAATTAAACTCTTCAAACCCAAGCCAAAGAAACAACGCTTCTGTGTTCGCCGCAAGTCTCGAGTCAAATTTCTTGCCTCAGCCGTAGCCTATACTTGGAAACTAATCAGAGCCCATTACAAAACCACGAGCTCGCAAAACTATGACGCCCAACCCCGATCAATCTTTGATCGCGTTAAACCGCACCCATCGCACGATTAATTAATCGCAAGCGCGTCTTTCCCCGCGAGCAAGCGAAAACCGCCGTAATATTTACGCCAGAGGCGTCCGACGCGAAAATGCAATTTTTTGACCTCCCCCTGATGCAACTGTCCGTGTATTGCGCTGCGTAGTTTATTAAAAATTCAGAGCCGAGTTCTTTGTTCAAGGAGAGATCTGGATTAAAGCCCTTTGCGCTCAAAAGAAGCTCATATTTTAGATTAAACATTGGAAAATCGCCGCTCTCGCGCGCTCCGTTATTATTACTGCTATTACCGGAGGGAAAGGAGCTTCTGGAATGTTTCTCCGCTACTCGTTATTGATACTCCACTGCTGCTACTGCTGCTGCAGCTGAGCTTTTATTTGAGCAGAGGATTACGCCGTTATTTAGTTTTTGCTGCTGAGCCGAGCGATTTTGTTATTTATATCGAGCTGCGCGTCAAGACTGCCCGGAGCTACGATATTTTATAATAATACTCTCGTTCCGACGAGATATAATGCGTATTATTAATAATTCTTGGTGACCTGGGCTTCTTTTTTCAAGTACCGCGTCATTCAAGCATTACTTAAGTGTATGAAATGAAATTCAAAATTAGATCGTTGTAGTACAGCGTTGCAACGTCTGCCAGTCAGCAGTCGAATGAACGCTGATAAATTTTCGCGCTTCGGCAATTCCTCAATCTTCATTCCCATAATAATATTGTACAGGCATACACGCTGCAGTGGCGCCTTATCTCGGCCCAGTTCGTCGAAAGTTTCATCGCTCATGGCGCTGCCAATTTCGAGCTGACCCGTTCGCACACAGCAACCCTTTCTTTTCTCTCGATGCATCAGCCCGCGGGTCTACGTCAGGCGCAGCAGCCCAGTGCAATCTGTATTATACACACACATCAGCTAGGCCGAGAGGGAGAGAGAGAGCTATGTAGCGCGCGTGACTTGGCAAGCCCCTTGTTTTTGCGGAGCTGTATGCAGTTTGGGGTTCACTTTGCGGCGACGAGCTTTGTACCACGTTTTCTTTTGTAGGAGTGGAGAGAAGAGGGCGATGCTTTCACGCTGAATTTAAATTTCCCGCGCAAATCATTCTGAGAGGTTGTTGTGTTTAACGCGATGTCAGGGAAAAATTAAAGTTCCAAAACATATACACGGTGTGTATGCCTACGAGAGCAAAATTAAGTCAAAGGAAATATTTGCTCATCGTCGAGCAAGCCAACGCTCATTAATTCCATCCTTTAAAATTCCTCCCCGAAGACAGGCACGTCAGAAGCCTTCGCATCGACGTTATATTTTCCTCCGATATATTGTACACATAGCGACGCAACGTGTTGATCCGCATTTCATCCCGCGCAAGAGAATCGATTCTCGCCTCGACGTCGGCCCGATAAAACTGCCAACTTGGCGATATCGGCTTTTCGTGCTCTCGGGGCGTTATCGTTTCTGTGTGTGTTTGTGTGTGCATATATGTTGTCGATCGCGAAAAGACTGAGCGCTCGCTCGTTATCGTCGGCGCTGATGCTGTTGGACAAATGTTTTGCCTCGTGCAAGACAAGGTGGAGGAGAAGTGACGACGCTGAGGCGTTTGTTTTGGATAGGAGATGTTTTTTGATATATAGTCCTTCTGCTGAATATCGGTTCTTTATAGAGGGTTGAATTTCCGACCTCAAAAAGTGACATTTGAGACAGAATGTGTTTAAAAGAGAACGAACGTGTATGACATTTTTACAATCGAAGAGGCTTCTCTCAGTATAAGTTGCAGAAAAAAAAGATCAAAATATAAATCAATCGCATTGTCATCATCATGACTAAAAAACTCAAAAGCTGCCATAAAACTTACTCGCACTCTCTTTTCCGCGTAAAAACCCCCCAAGCTCCGCCGCTCGAATCGTAAAAAAGTGCGAGCGCGCGAAAAATAAGAATCCGCGCAACAGAGCGACACTCGCAGCAATAATAAGTGCAAGAAAATAAACGGCTAATTTATCGTCCCGTCGGAAGTGCATCATTGCGCGCAGACAATACCACTCGTGTGTAAGTACATAGCACAGCAGCCAATCCTTTATACAATCCCACGAAAGAGCACTCGAGAGCTTCCCCCCCTGATGTAAACCCCTGATGTAAACACGCTTCGGCACAAAGGCGAATATAACGCGTCCGAATTTTCGAGCTGGCGAGGGGATCACAACGATATATGGGAAAAATTGAAGGAGAGAGCGAGAGAAAAGTGCAACGGCGATGAGATGATGAAGTCACGCCGCGCGACGGGTGGCCGAAGAGCTGTGCGCGCAGGCTCGATGTGATTTACGCGCTTTAATAAATGCTATACTCGGGACGAGTGTGTCCGTATGACCTTGTGCGCCACAGCTTGTGCTGGGGATACTTACGTATACGGATACACGCACATTTGACGAGAAGGCGCGATGATGACTCTTCTAAAAATATGACGGAGGAGGGGAGGCTTCTCGTGTGAACGCTGTTTCTTTTCTTGTTCTGATGCCGGAGTTTTTTTTTTTTTGAGGGAACTTCTTTTGAGAGCGGTTATGCTTTACATGCTTGCGAAAAAGAGTTGGCGGTATGATGATGCAGGTGCGAGCAACGCTCGAGTGTTTCGCGTATCCATGGCGACGCTCGAGTAGCCAACAACAAAACGCTGACCGGCTGTTTGTGCGAGGGAGTTGTGTATATATAGATATAGAATTGGATGTGCTCTATTGCACACACTGAATTATATTATTTTGGACGTTGTGTGAGGCCGGATTTTCAGGCGTAACCTTGCTGACCAAGATTCGCGCTGATGGAGGGGATCGATCCGATTCGATTTTTTAAGAAACGTCACGAGGTATAAAATACTTGTATACAGGAAAAAAAGATCGTAATCAGCCTTAGTAGCGCCAAGTCAATAGCAGCTGTAGATTAAAGTAGTTTTTGACTGGACAGCTCGAATTTTCAGGCTCTATATTACAGTTTCTGGATAGGAAAGATAAGTGGCGCACGAGCACTTTTCTATTTCCCTCATCACTATCTGGGCTTACAGTGCTATATATATAGCAGTGTGTCACCTACTATGACAAAACTGCTTGTTGTTAGGCCCGCTGCTTGAGCCTCTCATGTTATAACTGCATAGGTTACCATATTAATTATGGTTTCAACCCGCGTGTATGCGCATCGTTCAAGCACGCAGCGGTGCTCATAAGTTTATTAAAGAAAAATATCCGAGCCGATCACCGATAAGGCGACAACATAACGTCTGAATTATATCTCCTGCGGCAAGGCGGCCATGAATTAAAAAATTAAGTTAATTAATGCAAGCTTGGTTTATTTTGGGTCTTGGTTAGTGAGAGGTATACGAGGACATTTTTGTAAGTCCAATTTTTAAAATGAGAGCACGATTTTGTAGAATGCTTTTTTGTTTGTTATGTTTAAAAACGCGATGAAATACAAGAAAAGTTATTTGTGACGCTGTTTACTCAGTCATTTAAATTCATAATATAGCAATTTTCTCAAATCTCAAAGAAAAATCTCAAATATTTTATTTTTAATCGTAGACAACTTTTAATCTTTTAAAAAATAAATATTTCTCGGTTTAACTGCAATTTTATAGCGGTATGCATATCATCGATAAAAATTAAAAAATAAAAAATATTCACAAACCATCTTTTTTCCTGGAAAAATGCAGTTCCATCCTTACGACATTTCTTTGTTGTGCAAAGGTATTCATGTCGCAAAGCTGCACAGAGGGGACGTTTCTGCCGGGCTGCGCGCATATACACAGCGGTATAGCGAAACACCATTTGATTTGGCCACTGGAATTCCTCTGATAACATTTTTCCCAGAACTACACTTTTGTATTCCACGCGGTGAGCTCTTTTTATTTTTCAACGGCTGTAAGAAAGAGGAGATGCCTTTAGCGGAAAAGTGCAGACCTCCGCCACGATACTCCGAAATGTCTCTTTGTATAGGATTTTATAGCTGATCGCGAGCAATGTATTTTATTCGTGGCTTTATGCTATGCGGAGAAGACTCGACCGTTATTATTATTTTTTTTTCAATCGTTATCATATAATTGTTATACATCAAATTTGTATTATGTACTAGATTATACTTTGTACCACTATCTCTCATAACGAAACCTCCGCAATTATCCACTAAATCCGTTTCTCTCTCGAATCGCACCTCGACTCCGCATCGTATATCCTTTTCCAGCAACAGCAACATCCCGCATCAAAAGCAGGCCTGGGCAAATCATATCTTGAGTGAAGAATCCCGCAGGCTCGCGCGCGTCGCTCAATCACCGCGCGAGAGATAACGAACGAACAATCCTCGCTTGGCGCCTCTGGGCCCGCTATACAGGTATACATCCATATACAGCTCGCGCGCGCGCAATAGCAGCCGATATATCGGTATGCTCGCAGCACAAAGGGGCCAGTGCCTGCGAAAGACGGATGATAGCAGTCAAATTAGATTCCGCCGTGTTTCGAAACTCGCGCGAATTCCGCGTTATGCGGCAAGATTTACCTGACGTTAATCGCGCGCGAGCGCTGACGCGCGGAATTCCGCGCGCCGTATATACCGGTAAAGCGGCGAAGAGTAGAGGGCGCTCGCGTACGGCGTCGGATTTGAAATGAGCGCGTGGCCGCGATTTTGAAATTCCCGTGGCCGGGATTCTACCTCTGCAGAGTGTGTTCTGCAGCTGGGCTGGAGTGGGAGACGCGCTGTTGTTGTCGGAGGAATTTTGCTTCTCGTCGAGATGGATGAAGTTGTTCGATATGACACGAAGGTGTTTGAGTGATTATAGTCAAACATAACCTCAAGATGTACCTTTTTCTTAACCTTTGAATTTCCTTCGATTTTCGGAAGAATCAACAGTGCAAAGTCGCGATACTCGTTAACTGTACAAAATTACGGTTTACGAAGCACGGTATACTGATTTTAATAACCGGGTTCGCTGGTGTTTTGCGGTGTGTAGCAGATTTTTGCCGCAGAGAGGATCGCCACGTCGCGTCGCGGTTTTCCCACATCAGCGGGGCTGCAACAGAGAGAGAGAGAGAGAGAGAGAGAGCCGGGATAATGCAGGTACTTCTGACCGTCAGCCCGAGACACGGCCGCGCTGGGAATACGGAGGATACACACGGCGGATAATTATTTAAGCACGAGGGGAGTATGCGGCGATGCATAAAATGCGCCGGCCGGGGCGACCCCTAAATTCGCGCTGGTACTGCTGATGGAACTTTTGCGTGATTAAAATATATTCAAGTCTGCAGCTTCGAGGTTTTTCGAAAAAAAAGAAAGCGCCATAACGAGCACCACGTAATCCGGTTTTTAGAGCGAAAGCACGCATACAATACACCATCGAACGCCGCTTGTACACGTCGAAAACTCTCTGCGAAACAGCGCAAAATGAACAATGCTCTCCAAAACAAACTTTCAGCCCCCTTTATACTTATTATAAACAAGCGCGCGGTGTGGTGCTCTGGAAATTCCGACAAAACGCGTGGAATTCCAGCGGGATTATGTGTATCATATTATACCGGGAGCCGCCGCGATTTAATTCCATCAAAGTTAACGCAAACGCGGCCCCTTATCGGTGCCAGTATCCCAAAGAACTGCGCGCATGTATTTTGATTTATCGTTTGTTTGGCAATTACAAACTTGGGGGTTAATGCATGCATGTATTCATGACCCCAGGCTTTTTCCCACCAGCCGCGCAATGCCGGGGATAGGGCAATTAACCAACCCCATATCACTTTCTGACTCTATCTCTCTCTCACTCTCTGTGCTCTCTCGTGTGTTTGGTTCGTTGTTCTTTCACTCCCCTCGCATCGTTGCGAATTCCACGCGGCGACTCTGTTGGTTATACAGTCGGTCTCAAAAAATGATGTATGCAAATGTGCTTTGCGCTTTGCTGCTGCTGCAATTGTGAATCAAATACGACGGCAATGTATGGTGCGTTGATTGGAAAACCCGATTTTTGATTGTTAATTGAAATGGAATTCGATCTCGCCATGTGGATGTTTATTCGTATTTTTTTCATATACACGCAGATATATTGTAAAAGTGCATGGTAGACTAATTTAACAAAAACTATTTGAACAATGGTTAATAACATGAAAAAATTTACTGAACACTGAAAATTACCGCGAAATTTCTCGAAAATGTCCACCAAACTCCACGCCGGTATAATCATTACCGTTCTGTGTACAAGGTAAATATATTAATGTTCGAGGCAGTTGTTTTTACCGTATACGCAACAGGCTGATGAAATTCCCAAACATTAATGATAAATTATTAACAACAAATTAGTACTTTAGACTCTTAAAACGGAAATTAAAAAAAAAAATTCCTACTTTTACTAAAGATATGGTAATTATTCTATCCGTCCTGTGATTGGCTGTTCGTTTTACCGCACAATGTCTGCGTATATGTTTGAATTCTATAAAAAAATTAATTTGAGAAAATATCATAACAAGGGCTGTATTTTGTAATATTTTCGCAGGAATATCTCGGTCTTTTTAAATCTAAATTTAATTTAAGCTTAATTAATTAATAATTACAAACCAAACCAAATTTTTGTTGTAAAAATACTGCTGCATGTCTACATTATACTTATAATTTTAATAGATATTTGAGTACATATTACTACATAATATACATGTCAACCGCTATAGAGCGATATCAATTACCGAAACAAAGCAGTTTTGGACTGGCCCTTTCGCGAGCCCTTTCTTCACCGACATCACCACCTAATGGCGATTTTCCATTTCTCTCATAACAATATGCGCGCCGAGTCTAGATATAGTGGTGCGCTACCAATGCTAAAACTGCCTTGTTTGTTTGGCCTGCTACTTCGGCTGCTCATACTATATAGGCGCCATATATTATACTATATAATAATATATGCTGTATGCGCCGCGGTATGTTAAATTATGAAACTTATCGTACAATCTCATCAGTTATAATAATACTCTGTGTATTTTTTTCATCGTATACTTTCGAGTTTTGAGTTTGAAATTTCGTTTCCCAACAAACACAAATAGCAAACTAAAATAACCCATCCCAAAACCATTTATCACGACAATCGTCCATAGCCAATAGACTTAGCCGTTCGG
Organism: Pteromalus puparum; assembly: GCA_012977825.3. NCBI lineage: Eukaryota > Metazoa > Arthropoda > Insecta > Hymenoptera > Pteromalidae > Pteromalus > Pteromalus puparum. The sequence continues at coordinate 11,128,055 of CM053172.1, read as the reverse complement.
AAATCTCGCATATGCATTGATGCCTCATCTCCTGGACACACACACACAGCCTTTCGTTCCAGGCTGTACCGCGCTGCATTGATGCAGATCGGAGATCCCTCTAACACTGGCGCTCGCACGCGCGCCTCCTCTCCTATTTACACAAGAATAACGCGCGTTACGGGATTAGCGTCAAAACATCGTTGTGGAAATGAAGCGACGCGAGGAAGATCCCGACGCCGTTCTACGCACACACACACGTTGGCAGATAAAATTCGTAGCACACACGTCAAGAAAAAAAAGGGGTTAATGCAGGAAGGTACATAACATATAGGGGGGCACAGCCCCCTATGCAAAATCAACGGCCTATTGTGCCTGTACGTGGGAAGAGAGCGAGAATTTCGTTCGAATTTTTTCGGCGAAGCTTTTTTTTTTATTGGCCCGATAGAAAATCAACACGGTGTATCGGAAAGAAAGAGAGAGAGAGAGAGAGAGAGAGAGAGAGAGAGAGAAAAACTCTCTCGCATCTCGCGTGCGCGGATGTGGGATGCTTTTGGAGCTCGGACTCTTTGTTTTAGCAGCTAGTGAAAAAGGCGCTTCGAGGATTGGATTCCGATAGAGGTTTTTTCGGGGCCTGGATTGATGAGGTTTGCGAATTAGTCCGGCTTGTTTTGATTATGCGCTGAATTGACTTCAGGTTCGAATAAAAAAACACGGCGAAATCTGAATTGCGTTTCCTCAAAGGCGCCGCTGTACCGATGCAAGAGTGCTCTGAATGGATTTTATTTGATGTAAATTTTTTATCGAGAGCATTCGTGCGAATTTTCGATATGCATAGCTAGACGCGAGTATACGTATATGTATACAGCGAGCCAACGAATACTGATAAGTTTTTTTTCGGAACTCTCGTCTGGCTCGGCCCATTTTTCCAATTTAAAATTTTCATATCCTGTACTGGTTGTTATTAGCTTTTGCTACACGACGAGGTTTCTTCGAAATACGCAATAGTTTTCGCCTACTGTAGCGTGTATTTTTCATTTCGGTTAGAAAGGTGAATTTTCGCCCCACAATAACCATAACAACGCACATATACGAAAAAAATCCGGCAATCAGTGCGATTAGACAATAATCCTGATGAGTGCAGCACGTCAGCCGTCAGCGAAAAACACACAGAGCTATCTCGCGTCAAAAATCACGAAAGTCAAATATGAAAATCTCTCCGGCACTTTTGGCACTCGCCGACGAATATTTCGGGCGCGGGATACCGCCGCGGCTGTGCATACTAACGAGCCGATATCGTCGGCGTATTTCATCCTTTCGGCGGGTCGCAGCAGATAAGAATATAGACTCGACGGCGACATTTTATTCAGACGGCGTCGTCGCTTCTTATTCGCGATCGGTTTTATTTCTCCGAGGGAGCGCCGAGTAGTCCGAGTCTCTTTTTCGCGTTTTCGCACTTGAATTCGCGACGCGCGCTCTAACTGTATGTAAATAAAGGAGTTTGTTTTCCCCTCGAGTTTCTTTCTGGGGAAGTGAGAGAGAGAGAGAGAGAGAGAGAGAGAGAGAGAGAGAGAGAGAGAGAGGGAGTCGAGTTTCCTTTACGAGCTTATGTATGTGTATGGGTTATACGACTGTATTTGTGTTTGTACATACATTGAATTCGATGGCTATTGGATTTACATTTCCGACGATTGAGACGTTATGAGAGTTTGGAAAGAGAGTTATTTCCTCTTTTTTACTTACAAAACAGTGAAAGCGAATGCCGTCGTTAGTATGACGAGTATCAATATTTAAAGTTTTCATTCCCACCGAACTCGAGCCAGCCCAAACAAAAACTCCTTCGAAAACAAACATGACGCAATCTACTATAAAAGCCAAAAAAAAATCGCTCGTCGATGATTCGTCCCGTTGCGTTCAGTCACGCATACTTACGAACTGTCCAATTTTTCATCGCCCCCCTCTGTATAATACTGAAAACAAATTCAGATTTTTTTACGCACACACTAAACAGGACGAATAAATTATGCCAGTCGCGCTAAAGCGATTAGAAGCGAAAAAAGCGTGAAGCAACACGCGCGCGCGGCTCTCGGTTAATCCGGAAAAGCCAGGACGACACGAGTCGGCAGATGTTTCAGTAGTCGGGTTTTTTTTCCTCTCGCCCAGTCGATCGACCGTCGGTCCCTTTTTTGTTTTTTGCTCTCTCTCTCTCCCTCTCCCTCTCTCTCTCTCTCTCTCTCTCTCTCTCTCTCTCTCTCTCTCTCTCTCTCTCTCTCTCTCTCTCTAGACCACAAGCTGCAGGTATACGTGCTATACGATTCTACGTCTCTTTGACAGCTGAGTTTCTTTTTATTTTACTCGCAGCCTGGACTCTTATTCTTCGTCGCTTCGTGTTTTTATGCTGATAGCACCGGATGAACTGAGCTATGGATGTATATATATGTATGCGTTTCTTGGCTCGGCTCGGGACTGTTTGATGCGTGTGTATATGCGCGACGTTCTTTCCCGGGCCGTTGGCTTTTCGAGCTGCGATGAACATTTTTCGAGCTCTTTCTTTATGCAGATGAGGCACTGTGTAATAAAAGGTTATATGTCTCTTGAAATACGTGAAAATATATTTTGATAGATAATTTTTGAAACAGTGCAAAATCTATTTAATTAAAATTTCTTCGAGACTAACTCTCTTCATTCCTGCTGCTTCTCTTGCATTCACTCTATACACACATGGCGCGCACTCGTCTCTCGAAAGCGTCGCGCGTATCTCCGATCGTTTTTTGCGCGACAAGCTCCTCGTGATTTTATTCTGTCTAGTCTCTTGGCGCTGTTTATCTGACGTAATCTTCGCGGTTTATTACAAAAGACGACGCAACGGCCGTTGTTTTACGAGCCGAAGCTTCTTCGATTATACTCGTAAAGCAGAATCTCGTTTTCGCTCTTACCAGATTTTCCCCAGGAAAGTTTATTTATGCGTCGAGTATTTGTCAGTTAACGATCGACGTATTCCTGACCCGTTTCCAATGCCTTCGACCGCACAACCCTTTCAGGAAATCTCCTCTCTTTTACGCGCGTATCTCTCGCTCTGGCGGCGATATCGTCAGGGAAAACGACTCGAGTCCATATAAAAGAGAGTCGGGGCAGTAAAAGCCACAGGGCATTGGGGTGAAACATTAATAAGGGCTCGTTAATGGAGATTTCGCGCGGCGGATTGAAGAGTCTTTTTTTTTCTCCTGCAAACTGATCTTTCAGCTGGGCAAAAAGCTCGTGTATAAGTGGAAAGTTTGCTTCGCCTATATAATAATATGGACATATGGACGATAATATCAGTGTAGACATAACGCGACGGCTTTTCATCATTACAGCAAATATTTCGTTGCGCACTCGAAAACTTTTAATAACGCGCGCGCACGTGCCGATTACGAGAGTATAGGAGCAGCGAAAAAGTACAGGAGTTTTCGCGAAACGCAGCAGCGTTAACTCACTACCTCTCGGAATGAAGTTTCGAATAAAGCGCCCGCAGACGTTTTCTCTTCCGATATTGTTCTCTGTACCCACACTGAGCCAGGGTAAGAGAGAGAGAGAGAATCGCATACGCGACGTTTTATCGGCTAGAGCGAAGCTTTTCCAATGAGCGCAAGTGGCCACTTGAATTTTCCCGCGAACCCGAGGATTGAAGTGCTGAGCGTATATAAAGTCGGAGATTGAAAGGCTTCTTTTTTTTCACCGCAGCTACTGTGCGGTTAAACGAGCGGATGTTTTGTTATATTATACTCTTCTTCGAGATTCGAAAAAAGAAGAGCAAACAGCTTCTTTGTGGTAAATTTAAAATAAACCAACTTATGGACCGGCCGTGCGCAAACGTTCTATATTTTCAAATTTCCTCAGCTGCCGCAGCCTCACGAGAATACTTGCCGCGTGGTCTAAGTGCATGCGCTTAGTGCGTCTCGCCAAGACGATTACGCCCTCGAGCTTTCTCTCTTGGCTTATCGGCTGCTATGTACTCCTCCTCCCTGTATATGTATCTCTTTGACCCTTCTCTCTCTCTCTCTCTCTCTCTCTCTCTCTCTCTCTCTCTCTCTCTCTCTCTCTGCGTGTGTATAGAACCTACTTTCTTAGCACCGGCTTCACTTAATATCCCCTCGTTGTGCTCCGTTTACTCGCTCATTGTCGTTGATTCTTTTTCTTCTTCTTCTTCCTCTTCTTTTTGCGAGAAGAAGTGCTCGGCGTTTCACGAGACTCTGTGTACTCGAGACTTGAGCGTCCTTTATCTCTCTTGATTTTTCAAGCTTTACTTCGATCGCTTGTTTGTTTCTTCCGCTGATAATCCAAGCTTGTAAACTTCCCTGAGGGCTTACTGTGCTTCGATAAGACATGTTTCTCGACGATTGTTAACGTTACTTCCAACTTCCAAGTCTGTACGAGTCCTTCCGCATATTCTCTTCGTTTTGCGGATGATGGTATCAAGCTTGTTTGTAAAATTTGTAACGTGTTATAAATCGTCGAAGCGAAGAGTCGATTTTTAGTTCGTAACTCATCGATCGTATCCATCACGAGTAATCAAAGTCTTATCCAACTTTCGAGTAAATCCGTTAGCGTCGTCGAGTCTATTTCTATCGATCAGACGTCAATCCAGTTTGATTATCCATAATTATACTTCAAAGTCGTCGCCTCGATGTCTCGAGCAAATTGTCAATAATTCCTCGTAACCGATCCCGAATTATAGCCGCAAATTTTCATTTGTGACTTTGCCGCTCCTCTTGCGCACGTTACTCCGCTAAAATAATCGCGGCGAGCGCGTCTTGGAATTTTCGCGGGATGACGAGTCGTCTCAGAATAACAGAAAGCTACAAGCGATGACTAATCGGAGCTTGTGTATTTTACTTCAAAATAATCGCAACTCATACACTCGCGGCAATTAAAATTCAATCAAGTTAACCAAGCCACTGGCATGTACACGTAAACAGAAATCCATTAAGTATAACTCTCTGCGCAGCTCTGAAAATATAATTTCCACAAAGACCGAGTCATCGCTCAAGCATAATATTCAAAAGGGGTACGGAACGCTCGGCTCGCGCACAAAAGCCAGAGGGACTGCGCGCTCGAGTTAAAAGTCCTTCAAAACTTTAGCCCGACGTACATTTAAATGAGGAGAAACACTGCGCGAAACAGATTCACTCGATAGTCTCGAGCTCGTTTCGTATGTACACCTCGTCCCTCTCGACCAAGTCCTCTCTCTACTCCTATATATATATATATATATATATATATATATCCCCCTGGTTCCTTTATCCCCGAGAGTCAGTCGCTGCTACTGCTGCTGCAGCGGCTCTTATATTTGCCGTGCTTTCAGAGCTTAATTAACGCTCGACCGCGGACGCCAATGAAAATAAATTTTGCCGATGCTCGCCTTGGGGGAGTGAGCTAGTAGTCTCCGCTGTTTGTTGAGAGCTGAGACTGGTCGGATTTTCGTTACGGGATCGACGTTTCATTTTTTCAACCGAAGGAGCTTGAGAGAATCTCGATGGTCAGCTAGTTTTTGATGCGTCTGAGTATGTATGTTTGATCAGGATCCCCGTTTACGAAGCTCCGAGTTTTTTTTCAAATAATTCACCAAAAAGTGTATTAACAACGCAAACTTTTCAGCCGCGGCAAACTTCGTCCCGCCGATATCCGGTGAACAAAAGCAAACTCCTGATGCATATAAAGCTCGTCGAGTGTATTTTTCAGTCAGGAAAAATTTTCCCGGCAATTTCCGCCGCGGCGCGAATGGCGCGAATGCATCACGCGCTGTACATACTTTCTCCGGTATCATATATACGGTGTCGCCTTTTTTAAGGCCGTCGCGCTTGTTCATTTTTCCGCGAGAGTACATGAGGATTTCCAGAAATTGGTAGTGCGGCGGAAATTTGCTGAATTTTGTTGACGCATGGATAAGGGATGGGCTGTGTAACTTTGGATTGTTTGTTTAGGAGGAGAGAAACGTATGTTCATCATTGGAGAATTTTTAATTATGCAATTCCTGGTAATCACTCGATTAATCGACCGGTTCTCGTCTTACACCCCTTTGCAGCATCGTGTTCCAGCAGCTGCAGCCGGTGTACGCGAGCGCGATTTTCATTATGCTGAAACGCCTCTCTTAACTGCTCTCTCTCTCTTTATAGCGCTTTAATTCTTTAATTAATAATTTTATTGGTCCGCGGCGGCAGCTTCCCGGCTGTTTTCCTTTTTTTTCTCTCTCACCGGGCCGAGTAATTGAATGGAGTCGTCGTCGTAATGCTCGGAATAATTGGCGCGAGGGAATCGTCCCGAGGAGTAAATTGAAAATTAATGAAAGCTAGAGAAAAAGTTCTTGCTCATATTATCGGATTAAAAAATCGAAAGCTGCGGGCTTTGCTTGGATGAAAATCTTCCCAAACCGGATTTCGAAATCGAGTTAATACCCCGGAAAATGATTCGATTCGAATAAAATGCTTCGGCAAACAGGGATCTTCCGACGCCTAGCCACAATACCGATCAAGCTTGCGTACTCAGTGCTCAAAACCTCAAGTCCTCAAACTGGAGTCACCACCACCTCAATCGGGGCATAATTACTCGGCAGTATGAATAAATCAAGCTCCTACTGCTGCAGAGAGGTGCACCGCTATCCTGGAGAGATATAGTAGTGTAGAGAGCGAGAGGTAAACCGCAGTGCATCTCGCGCGAGAGAGAGAGAGCGTAAGGACGCGTATAATGCTGCGGATAGTGTAGGGGTGGGGGTAAGGCGGGTAATATGGCCTGTCTCCTATAACGCAAATTAGAATTTACAAGTTCGCTCGGTTTGACGCGAGGCTCTCGGGGATTTCGCGCCGGTCGTAATAAAAGGCCGGCACTGCTGCTGCTGCAGCGTCGTTACCGTACATACGCGCCGGAGCCGAGCTCGTTAAGATGATCCAAGCGAAATCCCGAGCTCGGCTGCACAGCTCTCGGATATGTGCTATACTCCTTTTTTGCCCCCGTTTACCTTTCCGACTCACCCTCTCTCTCGGCTGGTGATTCTTCCGGACTATCTCTCTCTCTCTCTCTCTCTCTACCGTTATTTTTTCCTACGTCTTTGTTGCGAGAGAGAGAGAGAGAGAGAGAGAGAGAGAGAGAGAGAGAGAGAGAGAGAGAGAGAGAGAGAGAGAGAGAGAGAGAGAGAGAGATAGAGAGACAGAGAAAGCGCGCTGAGAGCGACGTTTTAGTGCGCTGTCAGGCTTGGAGGTTATGTTCGCTCGAACTCGTTGTCTGCGCTGTTTTATCGGCGCAGTCGCCGTACTATTATAGTAAGCTTTATATTCCGGGGATATAATTTTGTTGGATTATTTTGAGGGTACTGCGTCGGGATATGAACATTGAATTTTATTCGAGCCCACTACGAGCTGGAAGTTTGATGGAGTTTCGAGGTTATGTTTGTTTCGCATTTCTCATCGATGCGAGTAAATCAACACGTATATAAAAGTTATGATTGCAAATTTTTTTTAAAAATAACTGAGTGGATTTCCAGATTACAGAAAATCTCATCAGCGAGGAACTACATATCTTTCAAAAGCACGCACTCTCGAAAAGTAACCAAAAAACGAATAAGAAGCTATAGATTGATTCATCTGTTTACTCTCCGAATCCAATAATCCAGCCGCTCTTCGCCAACGCACACTTTCGTTTCATTTCTACCCCCTCACATCCTGCATTTTCAAGCGCACATATAACCCACCTCTCATCTCTCTCTCTCTCTCTCTCTCTCTCTCTCTTTCCACTCCCTCACATACAGCAGCAACAGCGTCCACATTATACCCTCTAACAACGATCTACGACCTCCGCAGGTACACGTATACGTGTACGAGGGTCGCGAGGCACTAACAAGCATGAGCAAGACGTTGCCGGATGGCAGACTTATGTTTCATTAGGATCCGGAGAGGGAAGTGCCTTATTTTTTTTAATTGCTGCTTATACTACGTGCAAGCTTTGATCTCCTCTCTGATTGTTCCTTTGAATTGCGCGAGGAGGGTATTATGTAATGCCACGGGTAAACGTCGACAGGGCTCGTTATTTTCTTTCGTATTGTTTTACATGGAAATAAAGAAAATAGTATATACCCGAGTGCTGCACTTTGCCGAGAGTGAAACATTCAACAGTCGTAAAAGTAGCGGCGCTGATTCGAAAAAGTACTTACGCTCAGCCGTGTCGGTAAGTACAGCAGCAACCTTACCTTTGGAAATAATTAATCTCACGCGCGTATAACGGCTCCCTGCATTTCGGGTAAAATTTACTGCCCCCACCGGCAGTATAACGCTAAAAAGCTCGGCGAACTTCATAAGCCAGAAGCGCGAGGCCGAAATTAAATCAGCCGTGTAATACGTGCATAGCGTGCTGCAGGTGCACGGCGCAGCACGGCGCGAAAAACCGAAATCACTCAAAATCGCTAATTCTGAACAAACAGCTGCAGCAGCAGCCGCGGCGGCGGTGCTGCAACAAGCGGCTCTTTAATTAAACAAATAACGCAGGCGGCGATACTTTCGGAATTTATACGCGTCGATATTTTCGAGCTAGCTAGCGGCCGTAAATCGGCGAGAAGCGATCAATTTTATACCGTGGCACATGTGCAATATCGCATGCTGGACACAATGTATACAACAAACACGTACGGCCGCGTTGTACGGCGATCAATCCGGTAATGGTCTCTCCCCGTTGACTTTCGCCCGAGTCGAGGAGGAGATTAGCTCCAGGAGTCCACTAATGGTCACCGCAGAAAACGGCTGGATCGCATTTATTAAAGCGGCTTAGGGAGCTGGGCGAGTCGTTTTTTTTTTCCACGGGACTAAATCTTCGGCGCGGCTCTTGAATATTACTGCGGGATGAGGGCTTAGTCGCTCGTTGCCCGTCACTTTTGCTCCTATTGTTTTCGCGTGCGGGCTTTTTTGCCCTCAGTCTCCGTTATAATCGTTGGTCGTCTTGGGAATGGAACGACGATTGCGTTTCGGGAAGACGAAGGGATATTAATGAGGCGGAGGCTGGACGTGGAGTGACTTGTTATACGAGGTATTACTATTAATTTGTCCGCTCGAGCGTGCGATTAATCGAACTCCTTGGCGGGAACAATTCGTGGTATGTATGGAAAATTTTGTCATTTAGTATAGGTGTGGCGAACATTAACGGCGGACTATAAAAATTATGATGTAGTTATTATTTAAATTTGAGCGGAAAATTCAAATTAAATTAAAAAACAAATGGATGATTTCGATGATGATCAACTAAATGATAGTTTGGTATGGGAGAATTCAAATTCAAGATCATGATGTTTGAGTAAGGCATTTTCAATGCCTTTCAAAATCATAAATGAGAGACTACAATTAGTATAATTGAAATATATAAATTTAAAAAATTCAATCCTTGACCCAATTAAACCCACGCTCATATTACCATACCTTACAGGCTTGAAAGAACTGTATTTTAATAGTTTCCGTTGGATATTAGCTCCACTTTCGTTGTTGGCGAGTTCGCTCGGTAAAGTGATACAGTAGTAGAGGATACATACAGAGCTGGCGAGTCCAGCGGTGATGAATACTCGTGAAAAACTGCAGCGAAGCGGACAACTGATGGATTCGAGTTAGTTTGTGCTTCCGCGGATTTTTTCGCAACGCTCGCGGGATATGCGTGCGACGTCGGGAAAATAACGCGTGAATCCGTTCATTAGAGTCGCTATAATAAACGACGGCCGGAGGCGTAAAGTCGGCGCGTAAATCAGCTTGTACAATATTATAGAGTTTTTGCCTTTTTTTATTCATTTGAGGATTGGATTGTTATTTGCACATTAGCGTATTTGTTTAATTCTTCGCGGCCATTGTGAATAGCGAGTATAAAAATATAAATGATTATTCGAACCGATGAATTCCTGGTAATTCGCACAAACACGTTATTCTAACGAAAAATATTCGCATGTTCGACGAATATTTCACCGAATAAGTACATTCGTTGAAAATTAGAGTAGCGAAATGCTGTTTCGAAATCCTTCGATAAATGCCTAAAAAGGATTGTAAAAAATCTATCGCAAGCGTGTACGTGTAGTCTAACGAATTGTTGAAAATTCATCAAAATCTCTTTCCCCTGATCAATTTAATCGCAAAAATACCCAGAAAATACCAACCAGCGAAGCGCACACCAGAGCTAATTTTTTTTTGCTTTTTGCTCTCGGAGTTTTTAATAAGTCGGACCAAGGCGAGAGAGATGCATTCGCCACTTACGGCCTCGTGAAATGAAATTTTCCTCGACCCCTAAGTCATTTGTACTTCCGTCGGGCATGCATAATCTGCCGTTCAATTTCACCATTTTTAACGAGTCTCCGTTTTTAGGAAAAATTATTATTTTTTTTAAGGAGAAGTTAGTGACGTGGGTTCCGTTTATCATCGGTATTACGTTTTACTTTTGATTGTAATTGACGTGATTTCTCGGTGTATATATAGAATTACGCATTTATCCAAGTCATTTTTGCATGTATTTTTCATTAGGTACGAAATTTTTCATCTATGTTATTTGATTACATAAAAATGTTAGTCCAAACACTCGTAGTCTCTGAAAGTACTTTGAAATCGAATAAATGAGTGGCCGAATAGTGCTATCATCCAGAAGTATGAGAAACTACAAAATTTGTAATCCGTAAAAAAATTACGTGATATTTTATAATCATTGGAAATTAATGATCACGAATTGATGTAATAAGATTCATTAAAAAATCTATTGATAGGAAAATACGTAATTCTATAACAAATCACAAAATCGCGCCAATAATTACACCCGGAGCGCGTGTACTGGGAAATTGCTTTGTTTGAAAAACGATCTTACGCTGCAGGATATGAGCAATCAAATCAACAAAGAATTAATATTCGTGTTGTGTGTTTCATAAAAATTTGATCAAAAAGAATCCAGCAATATACGACCATTCGCGGAAAAAATATTATTGGAAAAGTCCATCGCAAACAAAGTAGGATATAAATTTTCAAAAAATTCCTGAATTCCGTGCTTTAATCAAAACTGGGTTAATCGAAAGCCCTGTGTCTATCCCGAAATTCGAAAAAAAACCTCATCCTTCATCAGAGACTCTGTAGCCTCAAACTTGCCTCTCTGCATTAGCATTGCCGATGGAGTCGTGGGAAAGAAAAGCAGCAGAAGCGCAGGCGCTAATGACATGCGGTACGCGTGGTCCGATTGACGTAATTCGACGAGGAGAAGCAGGGAAAGCGTTTAAAGGGTCCGGAGCCGCGACGGATTAGCTCAAGTTAGACCGCGGATTAGGCGAGCTTAACAAGACACATATTGATGAGCGCGGATCGAATTTTACTGGGGCTTGCGACGACGACGGGTAATACACTTTGCCGGGCTGGATAACGAAGGAGGCCACACGACTACGTTGAGTTCCTCGAGAGACTGTATTGTGTGTGTGCGTGTATAGTTTGCTCGGAGTTGCCCGGTGTGCTTTGGGACGAGGGTAATTGAAGTGCAATCGAATCATAGAGGACAAAAGTTTGGGTTTTGCGAGCTGGTTTTTGATGAGCTACTGCACTGGAATATGAGAGCCCTGCGATTTTGGAATAAATTGTTATAAGTATTTTGGGATTAGGAATTTAAACGTGGCGCGCTTTTTCGAAGAGTGCAGGACGGATGCGCTGCATTTATCAAGGTTGAACAGAAAAAGCCAATCCAAGTTGCTTACTTTTAGGTCTATTTGCTGCTTGATATCAATAATATGTCGTTATTCATATGAATATTTATTTATTTTTAATGCATTTTATTGAATAAAAAAATAACCTGATGCTTCATGACTGCATAGCGCATATTTGTAATTTTCAAAAATTAATTATACGATGCGTCAAATTAATTTTAGCGGAAAATCCTTCATTTACGCAGAAAAGCAGCTCGACCAGAAAAAATCACGAGACAGCAGAGGACGGTAGAAAAAATTGGATTAATAATGGAGGTCTGAGAGGCAGTCGAGGGCATTTCCAATCGGTTAAGTTTTCCAGTGTGTTCTCTCGTGGGAATAGAAGACGCAAGCGCGCGATGAGACGCTCGAGAGCCAAACTTTTGTGAAAATCAACCCGCGGATATTTACTGAATAAGGCATTTTCGCATCTTATTTATTCCCGTCTTTCCGTAGCCGTCTATACGATGCCAGCACGTTGAGAGGTTATGCAGAAAGTTCAATGAAGTTTGACTATATCTATACACACTTGAAAATGTTTCGAAGCTGAGATATATGATTCTCTTGAGTATAATCGTGGTTTAATGTTTTATAATTAGTTATAATTAGTTATTTTATAATCGCGGTTGAATATTTTTATTAACGTCGTTTTAATGTTTACACAATACAAATCAGTATGTGTGAGAGCCAAATATACACTTGAAAATCGGGTTCGCCAATAAAACACGCGCAGTACATATTTTTCAAGGCAAGACATTTATTCCACCAGAAAATTAATGCTGCAATAATTACTTGATCAATCTGTAAACAATCAATTTGTAAACAATTTATCAAAGTTTTTTGAAACTTAATAGTTGAATGTTCAAAATATATATTTATAATAATTCTAATGACGATTAAAATAATTGAATGCTAATTCGCATAAATAAAAACTACAATACTTGAAAAATATGCAATTGTTAAAAATAATATACATTTGATTCGATTATAATTAACATCGCTTATTTCATCAGTTTTGTCGCTCGTTCGAATCGTAATTGTGATATTATCATTTAATAAATAATCGTATATTCCTGACTCAATCAAATACTCGAAAATTTTATCAAATTTTTCAACGAATGTTGATCCTCTTTTATATGGGTATGCGCCAAAGTCAAGATGAATCGTAGGCTTGGCGATTTGTGCCAGAGGCAACCCATCGGCCGCAACATGTTTTTTGACAAAGTATCGTGATATTCGAATCGGTGCAACACAAATGGCTTTTTGCGTATTTAACAGTTCTTCAAAGCAATGCATATATTGGTCGTGCCTCTTGCTAGATGATAACAATTTTTCTAATTCTTTATTTCGGTACGCGTGAATTGTATCAATCATGTAAATATTCATATTTGAAACAGCTATTTCTTTAAGATTGTCGAAATATATATTTTCGCGAATAATAATGTTGTCATTTATCAATTTAATGAAATATTCAGTAGAGTATGATGATCGATACAATTATCATATTGATCAAAATAATTCTTTCGGACCATCTGCGAGGATCAGAAACTGAATTACTCAGCAAAATCTTAAAAAGATTGAAAATATTCCATTGTTTGGGCGAAAAATGCATAAGATTTACTACAACACGCTGACAAAAGAGGATACTGGCGGCAAGTACCAGATTCCGCTTCAGGTCCATCCGTTTGCAGCAAGTATAAATATTCTTGTCCCAAGTAGAATTCAATTTCCATCAAAATTATGATAATCTAGTAGCTATTTTTAAAAATAAAATATAGATATTCTAAATGAAATAGTTTTTCTTCAAACAAAATTCTGCTTGTCTCAAGTATAAATTTGTTTCCTGTAAGTGGATATTGTTAATAAAGACAAACGGATTTTCTATTTGAATCAAACAGATTTCTCTTGCTTCAAGTAACCTCTTTTCTCAGTGCAGCGAACAGAAGTAATATAACGAGTAACATAAAAATAGGTACAAATGTTTTGAAATCAAAGTTATACTTATAACTAGAAACAGCAGGAGTGACAAAAACAAACTTTCCATCCCTTATCGGAATTCCAATTGTACATTTTGTTCCGTATAGTGATGCTTTCCCATAGGTGCAGTCATTGATACAGAGTTAATAAGATTTCGTTCTAACTCATATAGCATTGATTTTATAACGTTTTCCATATCGCAATCATATTCTCTCAACTGTAAATCAAAATTGAGCATGCAGCGCGAAATCATTTTAAAAATTTCGTATTCCTGTCCATCAACTTGCGTTTTATTGTCAGGTGTTTTTTCTATGATCAGAAAAGGTGGAAAATCTACAATTCCCACTTTGAGTGGATGGTTATTCGCATTTTTCAGTTTATCGGGAAAAATACTTTCAATATCATTCAAAATCTCCGTGCTAAAAGTTTTCATAAATGAATTATAATTGAAAATAGAAAATTGGTTACCACTATTGATTGTTAGTATCGAAAAATCAATAAATTTTAAACTCCACGCGTAGTGCAAAACTTCACTCAAGTTACGTTTTAAGTAATCGTCATTGAAGTGCAGTAGTAAGCTCCTTGGTTTCCGACGACAAAAATGATGTATATAGTCGGTAGCCTACTAGGAACTTGAATAAAAGACATTCCCAATGATCTATTATCACCAGATTGGATAATTTTATCAAGATTTATCAACACATATGGATTTCCGTCTACTAAAAAGCTTTCCTTTATTGTGTGTAAAATAGAAGAAAATCCACCATTTAAAAAGATAGTAAAATGATGACACTGATATTGGTAGAAGTTTTGATGGATTATAATTATATGATGGATCAGAATCCATTCTGTTTCTCGATGAAAGATCAGCAAAATTTCGTTTTGGCAAAAAACAAATAACTACGACGAACCATGAAATCCTCAATTTAACTTACTTTGCACCTGACACTTAAACAGAATATTATGCATGTGCTTTCAACTGCTAACCAATAACAAACCGCTGCCAATTCATTGGCACGTAGCTTCCTCCAACGAAATTTATTGTTCCAATAAATAAAATATTGTTTTAAAATACAGTGTATGAATGCTATTTTAAATATTTCCAAGTTTAATTATTTTGTTGTAGAAGCACTAGACATCCATATAAGAGGAAGCCAAATTTTTGAGAAAAATCGGTATATATATATATATATATATATATTTATATATTGTCATGTACGCACAATAACGTGCGTAGCATGGCAAAAGCCAAGAAACAAACTACTCAAGCTTACTCCTTGGCCTTTTTAGTTTAACCCCGCACTCCTCTCCACGTCCCTGGGTTTGATCCTTAGACGGCACAGCCGAGAACCTCACCACGACGCAACACACTACCTAATTCCTCCCGCGTAGCAATATATATATATATATATATATATATATATACATACATATACATATCAGTATAACATAAATTCATAGGGAGGGACTTTAAAACGTGCAACCACACCCTTAGAAGAAAAAGCCAAATTTTTGAAAAAATCGGTTTTTACATTTTAGCTCTTTATTTGAGAACTGCTCAACAAAATCGTTTAAAATTTTAACAGCGGATAGCTTTGTTTATGATGAATCACCACATAAAATTTTGAGGCATTTGACTACATTGTTTTAAAGATATAAGAAATCAAAAAATTTAAAAAAAAAAATTCAAACCTTGATATCTTGAGAACCATAGGGGTTTAAAAGCTGCGCAATGAACTTAACCAAGACAAATAAAATATCTACCTTTTCCCAAAATCTCAAGTGCAATTAGGCTTTTTTACGCCCGTAATCGAGGCACAAAAAAAACTCATTTTTTTCAGTTTTCGATTTATTACTGAAAAAATACGTAGACAAATCACTTGAAATTTTAATGAAATATAGTTTGACATGTGACCCATCAACATGATTTTTTTCGTGAGGTTATGATGTTTAGTTTCAGAGATATGAATTTTTAAAAAAAAATCACCTTTTTCATTTTATCTGCCGAACGGAGCGGTCGATCCCGAGGACCAAACGGGGAAAAGTAGTTAATTTTATTATCTTTAAAATGCATTTTAGCTGAATTGTTTGTAACAACGGGATGATTGAAAAAAACGGAAAAAAAAATTTTTTTAAATCAAAAAATCGCCAAAAAAAAAAAATAATTAAAAAAATTAAAAAAAAAATGTTTTTCCCGAATTCAGAATTCAAAAATAAATATGCATGTTAAATTTGATTAATATTGACGAAGTAGTTCCAGAAATATGACGGTATACATCCACACACACACACATCCACACACACACACACACACACACACACACATCCATACAGACATTTCCTAAAATCACGTAATTCGAACTTCTAACATCTCAAAACATGTTTCTATAAAGATTTAGCGAAACCGAAAATTTTACTATTACAAAGCTTCCTCTAGGAGGAAGCAATTGAAATTCAGTGTCCTTACTCAATTTTTACTACCGAAGTATTGTTTGAAAATTTATCGACAGTTTCCGTTCATTAAATTTATTTTGCTGCAGCCCTATTAGCAGCGAGGGGTGACAATAACAATCGGACACTCGCTGCGATTGACGATTAATCATGCATTTATACGCTTTCATTGACAATGCACATTTGAAACGCATCGATATTTCATTATGTTAGCGCGTTGCAGCGCGCACAGCTTGAAGTTCAGATTATTATTATCAATTCGGAGACAAATTCATAAAATTTTGATGCAATCGACCACAAGTACCGAAGACTGACGGGTATACGATAAAGCTGTTAGTATATAATGCGAACAAATAAATGATGATCCGTTAACCAATGACAACGAGTGATGGATACGCGTCTAAAGTAATTTAGCGCAAAGTATCCACAACCCCCAGGGAATTTCCACTTCGTCGCGGTCAATAATCGATAGAGCGAAACTTTGGTACAGAGAAAAACACGAGGAGTAGAAGTCGGTACCCAGAAAAGTAGGAGAAACAACTAGAGCAGAATACTGCAGGTACCTATATAGACGACAACAGTTGACGCGACAAGTTCAGGTCACAGTTTCTGCCCTCGGCCGACAATCGTTTCTGCTTTCGTTTCGCCTCTCTTTCCACAAGCCGACTGTACACCGATGCAGCTTTCGTCGCTCGTTCGTAATTGCGGGACTCGAACAAACGACGTCAACAGAGTCGTTCAGTTGGCGCTGCAACGCGATAGCGCAGATTTGAATTTCGTTGCCTCTGGGGACACGATTGCAGGGTTGCAGCTCTTTGTGTGTCAGTTGGTCTTGCGAAATGCACTTTGCTTATGGATTGAAATCTGAGAGCAGTTCGCTTTTGTTTTTACGTTGATGCGACTGCAGGGAAAAGAGATTCTCATTTTGGTTTGATGGAGGTTCGAGGCGATTGACAAATTAGTTTGCGAGAGCTTTTCCCGATTTTCGTCGATGCTCTATTTGGGATCACCTTTGTAACGGATTTACCGAGTTATTTTTGTCGGTATATATATGCAGTATGACCTTTTGCGAGCATTGATTGGCTCGACAACACACTTTCCATTAACTGATTATAGAAACTCGATTGATGGTAATTACCTGACAGCCAAATTCGATGCTGATGATTATGGATCACTATGTTTGGAAAATCAGATAATTACGCGCGATAATTACTAGGAAGTTAAAATGTGCATTTCAGAGGGTTGGATGTAAAATATTCAGAGGGTTGGATGTAAAATATTCATGACTTTTTTTATATCAATTTACATACGCAGAAAGTGTATCGTTTTCTGTTTTCCAAAAGGCCTCTCTATTCCGCGCATTGAATTTTACCGCTCGCCCGCTGCTACGTCCCTATGCGCATACATACAGCTATACATACCGACGTTGCTGCGCGTGTCGAACCAAAAACTCCCATAAACGCCGCTATGCGCCAGGCTAAAGTTACAAACGATCCGCTCCCGATCCGTTTTATGATGCTCGTCGATGTGCGCTTGTCCATTACGCGAATTCGTATTGTTTTCGACGCTGCTGCTCTGCCTCTTTTTTTTGTCAGTTTCATTCGAGACGTAAATAGCCGGGCTGTTAGTTCGAGCACTATTTTCGATTGGCCCACTTTTTTTCCTATCGTGAAATTGATAAAAGCTCGGGGCGTTAGAGCGCTCGTCGCTCTGGTATTTGCGTGTATCGCGTAGGTACAGGTACATTGTTCCGGCTGGATATTTGTTTTATTCGGAAAATTGAGTTGGGGAAAGTGGCTTCGTAAAGAGAGATCGACAAATAATTCGAATGTATTTCATTTGATACTTGTGCAGGTACTCACCATCGAGATAGAAGTAGCTGGAGTTGTTGTAGAAGTTCATGATGACGGGCTTGATGTTGTCGAAGGTCATGGTGGTGAGTTCGTTCTCTCTGAGGTCCAGAAGATTGATGGACGGGGCGCCGACGAGGAAATCGGGTTCGAGGACCGAGAGCTTGTTCTCGCTCAGTCTGAGCTTGCGGAGACTCTTCAGTCCATCGAAGGCTCTGTTCGAGATGACCTCAATGCGGTTCTGGTCGAGGTCCAGTTCCTGGAGCTCTGGCATCTCGATGAAGCTGCGCTCGCCCAGCATTCTGATCTGGTTGTTGCGCAAGTCCAAGCGCTGTAGCAGACGCAGACCACTGAAACTCTCGCTAGTGAGGACCGAGAGCTTGTTGTCGTTGAGTTCGAGCTCTTGGAGTGAGGGCAGGTGCTTGAACGCCTTGTCGTGCAGCAGGGAGATGTTGTTGTGGTTCAGGAAGAGCTTCTGCAGCCTCGGTACATCGTAGAAGATGTCTCTGTTTTGAATGAAACGTTTGTTTAAGTTTTTGGAAATCTAGGTGACGCGAGATTTTATACATCTAAACCTAAGTTTGCTCCAACACCTGAACTTAAACCTAAATTATACTGGTCAATACCTAAACCAGGATCTCATAGGTATTCAAGTCAGTTTTATTCTGGCCTGTTAATAATATTTTTGGGGATCCATCAGGTTATGCAAGATTCTACATCCAAATCTAGGTTTGCTCCTAAACCTGAACTTGCCTGAGCATATTCTAATTGATACCTAAACCTAGATGCTAAATCTTAGTCGAATTCAGACCTAATAAGAACCCGTGAATTAAGGTGTATCAAATGAATATCACGATCTTACCTGCTAAGTTCCGAGATGTTGTTCTCGTCGAGGTTGAGCAGAGTCAGGTTCCTGAGTCCCTCGAACGAGTGCCACTTGAGCACGTTGATGTTGTTCTTGTTCAGGTTGATGGTCGACACGCTGGGCAGACTGGCGAATGACTGGCTCTCAATGGCATCGAACTTGGCGTGTTGGAAGCTGATGGTATTGAGGCTCTTGAGCTGCCTGAGTACACCAGTGGGAACGTAGGTGATCATGCCATCGCTCCTGACGACGAAGCTCAACTTTCTGATGTACATCTGGGCGTTGAAGTGGGCCCAGATAGGATCGCTCAGTTCGAGCTTGTTAAAGATCAGACAGTTTGCGTCCTCTGCACTGGCCAGCTTGTTATCGTTGCAGTAGCAGTAGAGAGGAGTATTCTCCTGCTCGATGTCGCACACGTTTATCTCCTTCTGCTCCTTCTCCCGCTGCTGCTTCTTGCGGTTACGGTTCTTCACCGTTGACGACTCGCACAAGTTCATCGCTAGCGAGACCAGCAGGACGCTCAGGAGAAGGAATCTCGGGTTCATCGCGAGCATCTTCATGATGGCTCTGAAACAGAAGAACGTCACGTTATTTTTATAAATTTCTTCAAGCTTCAATTATAGGTAAGGGTGTGATATAATTCAAGATTTCCACTATGAATTTCATTTGCGATCGAGAGTGGATAGAATCGCTAATGAGCAAATACGGGAGTCTAATTAAAAATAAAAATCGCGCAACGGTGGTATTATTTCCAGCTTCATTGTAATTCTGATGAAAAGAAACCCGCCGCAAAATTAGCTCGCCTCACTCCCCTTAATTAGCCGATATCCTGATGGAGAATCATACTTCAACTTCATCATTTTAATTTTCTAAAAAGCTCGCCCGCACTCGTCCAATGAACGAATTACACTACCTCGTCCCGAAAATAGAGCCCACACACCCTGTGCAAAAAAAAAAAAAAAAAAGAATTAGGCAACTCTTCACAGCCTCGTGACCACCTTATCCTCTAAACGAGCAGGCGCAGCTCATAGAAAAAGAAAGAAAACACTAAGCCAGGTGTGTCCACCATACGCCACTTTGACTCGCGAAAATAAAGCTTCAAGTCTGCATATTACAAACACGTTGAAGCTTTAGCGTCGGCGGCACTTGACTCGGTACTTAAAGGCCAAAGGCTTTCACTTTTAACGTGGGCGTTAGAGTCAGCGACCGCCTGGCCGCACAAAGGGAGAGAGATACAGTGGCATCAAGTCGTCTCAGGAATTTTTTTCCAGTCTGGTCATCACGCGCATGCTTCAGCGGTCTAGAAAACACAGTCTCCAAGGGCGCGTGTGAAAAAAGCCTCGCGCTCTGCTTGTACGTAGACGACGAGGCGCGAAAAAAATGAGAGAGTGAGAGGAGGTGGAGCGATAATACGTATAAAAAGAAGAGACGCTACGAGCGCGCGAGTGTGCGGGTGATGAAAGGAGATCGGATTGAAGTCATGAGCGGAAAATGCGATGCGGCACTACTTACTGCGCAGCCTGGCGTGATTCGCTAATGGGGCATGTAGTTTGTTATTTGCTCGCATAGTCAGTGAACTAATTTCCAGCCGAGATGCAATAAAGTCGTGTATAGTTTACTGGCATCTGATCGGGGTAAAGATTAAATTTTTGCTATTTTATTTTCAAATATTTCTTTTAAACAAACTGTATCGTTAGAGAAATATGAGTGATATCTCGAGAAAAATTTCAAAGCGCCTCAAACTTTCGCGCCATCTAAATAACAACGTTCGACGACGACGACTCGCGGCAAAATAAAGAAGCAACGAACTATCGGCGAAATAACAAGCACCGTAGGTATATATAAAAGGCGACGAACAAGCGAACGAACGACGTTGAAACGAGGAATCTCACCGGCTGCAAAGGCCGCTTGAGTGTGTATAGGATAAGGAGAAGCGCAGAGAAGGTGCGAGAAAAAAGGAGGAGCTTTAGCTCTCTTTTTTTCCAGCTCGCGAAACGAAGTAGTCGCCGAAAAAGGACGGACCTTTGAAAAATTATTCTCCCAAGTGGAAAGAGTTGCATAATACGACGACGACGTTGCCCCTTCCCTCTCTCTATGTGCTTCTATTTTCGAATGGAGAGATGAGACGGAGGCTCTTTCTCGCTTCCTTTTTTCGTCAGGAGATACTTTGTACACAAAGTTCGAAAAATCTCCGTCGGCTCTCTTAATCCCGGGATTACGACTCGTATAATTTACTCACTCGTTTGCCTTGGAAGCTAGAGATGTACACGACGTGTTTATCGTCGCTTGTTAATTCAGTCGCATCTTGAACTTCTTTAATTCATCCCGCTGCGAACTTGTGTCTGTGCGTTATATACACGACAGGGTCATATCCTATCCATATAAATTATTGAACGAGCTCCGCAATGTAATCAAACACTGTTTCATCTCGAGAGCTAGCAGCCAACAAACTGCAACTCGGGGAAAGTACGGGCGCACGACATTTCCCGCTTACAAGTTTCAATTGAAACTGCTATACACAAGCTACTCGCAAAGTCTGCTGCCATCAATCAGGGCGATTCTCCTACCAGAAACGCATCTCTCTCTTGTCGAGGCTGTATGCAAAAGAAAAGGTCGCGAGCCGACAAAGCTCCAATTAAACATTTTTCGCGTCCCGCTTTCGTCAAGATGGCTATGTGTTTCGATTTATGCGTATTGTGCATATAGCGGAGCTTGTTTTAGTTTCGGGAAAGGCAATTATTTGCCATCGCCACGCGTCTCTCGACTCTTTGTACAAGTGCGAGCTTTTTTCGAATACGAGCTTTTTTTTACTCTTTTTGCCCCGGCGCTCTCTTTATCCATCCGATGCAAATTTGCACAGCTGCACTTTTTTACGGTATAGCGGAGCTTTTTGGTAGTTCTATTTCAGCCGGATGTTCGGAGCGAGTTCTTTTTTGGAGCATATATACTGCGTATATTTTAAATTCCAAATTTTTAATAATTATCCGATGTATAATGTGCATGAAATGTAAAGCGTTGAATTAAAATTTTTAATATTTATAAATTTTGTGCTCAAGCGATTTATTAAAAATAAGCCATCACACGCAGAAGCACCAACGGTGTATATACGTCTATAGAAAATGTAAAAGCGATTCTCTGCAAGCTCTCTCTTGTAGCAAATCACCGGGGGATCGATAAATTCCGTCCCATCATGCATAATGTACGCTCGAAATCTTACAGGTACATTACACTCGAGAGTCGTCGTCGGCGGGCGCATCGAACCCATATAGCACACACATACACACCGTCTATAAACCGCACACAGCACCGAGGTCGTCGTCGTCGCGGTATATTTGCGCATGGCTCGCGCGCGCGCGCGCGCAACTCGCCGGCGTTTGTTTGCCATGTGCTTTTGGAGCTTCTATATTTGCGAGCCATTAAAACTTTATCGAGCCTCGCGGGGATGATAAAGCGGGCACGAGTGAAAAGAGAGAAATGTCCCGTGTATTACTGTGTCCCGCTTTTTACCACGGAGCCCGTATTCTGGGCTGGTGATTCAAAGTTGCGCCGATGTTTTAGAGAAAGTTTCGTGGAGGAGTCGCTCTCTTCCCGATGAAAATTTTCCACGATTTTTCGTTTCCTCTCTCTCGTGAGCTTTTGTGGGGATGCACTTGATAAATTTTTCAGCTGCGTTCTGGAAAATTTGTTAACGTATCCGCTCTCTCTCTCTCTCTCTCTCTCTCTCTCTCTCTCTCTCTCTCTCTCTCTCTCTCTCTCNNNCACACACTCTCTCTCTCTCTCTCTCTCTCTCTCTCTCTCTCTCTCTCTCTCTCTCTCTCTCTCTCTCTCTCTCTCTTTGATGTTGCCGAAGAAAAAGTGAACTGAGTGAAGTAGAGTTCCCGGGAAAATGTAATAACAACGCAAAGACTGCGCGCGTCGAAAGATGCTTCACTTCGTGGAGATTTTTTTGAGAAATGATTCGAGATCGAGCTGTTCTTTCTCTACTCTACTGTACTAGGGATGATTCACTCGTCGGGAATTTATGCAAATGCGAAAGTCGAAAAAGGCGCAAGCTCGAGCAAAGAAATAGACGAATTAAAAGCTCTCCACTGTATATAGTATAATAGCGAAGCGTACGCGGGAGAAGCGCCACGTGACGAACAATAGCCGGATTGGGTGACGACTCCGAGGCAAACTTTTAAATGAAATTCCTTCAAAATATCTCGAATGCGCGCGCTCGCCTTCTCTATCTCTCCTCCCATTAATTTCGCACGGGGACAATCGACGCCGGTCGTCTCATCGATTATTACAGTCTTATTTTCGTCATATTTCAGGAGAAGTTCGTAGCGAAGGGTTCGCTGAAGCTGGGGTCGATCTCTAAGGAATGACGATTATTCGGCTGACGGATTAATTTTTTTTTTTTTTTTTTTTTTTTAAGCTTTTTCAAGCTTCACGTATACGTGAGGCTTATATAGCTATACAAGGTGTACATTGTATTATGTTACATTAGATTATGTATATTTTTCTTATATATAGAGTTCGCAATTTTCGAAATATTTACATATGATTGCGCACGCTTTAATGTTAGGTTTATACAGTATTTTTTTAATGTCAAAAGGTGGACGTAATTTTATTTTCTTAAATTCTTGAATCATATGCAATCTTTTGGCATCGTATAGCTTGCATTCCCACAGAACATGTTCTAAATCTTCCTCCCTTTCATTGCATGCGCATAGAGGACTGTCGATAATGTTCATTCGTGCAAGAGACGCTGCAAGATTAAAGTGATTGGCCCTGCATCTGTTTATCGTAACAATGCTGCGGCGGTTCAGACTTACATTCGTGAACCAGGGTTTTTGGTTCGATGAGTAGTAACAGTCGAAGTACATTTTGCCCTTTGTTTGGCCTGTCTCTTTAACACATTTTTCGGTTTCGGTTTTCATTTTTTTTCTAAATCGTTCATAGTGATCTGTGAATGGTATGATCACCGTAATATCTTCGTCACTGGCTGTTGCCACTTTAGCTATCTCATCTGCAATTTCGTTGCCTATAATGTCCTTATGCGAAGGGATCCAAAAAAACTTGATCGAGCTGTCGTTATTATTTTTCACGTATTCGTAATATTTGCGCTTGATTTCGTAGATATGTGGATTTTTTGTAGCTGTGTGTTTGAGTGATTGCAAGCTTTGGAGCGCAGATAGTGAGTCCGAGAATATAATATAGTTTGGATGAGGATTTTCTAAAGCTATGTCAAGTGCATTTGAAAGTGCATAGCATTCGGCTGTGAACACTGATCCAGACGAGTTGATGGCTTTACTAATTCTTATATTTAGCTCTGGGCAGAAACACGATGTTCCTAATGCTTTAGAACCTTCAATTTTACTGCCATCAGTGTACACTTCCCTTGCATTTTCATTTTTTATAAATCTGTCAAGGTACGCATTAGGAAATTCAACCTCTTTTAGTGTTTTTCCAAGCTCAGTATTTATTTGTATACCTAAATGGACAGCTTTGTAGTCGTGTTCATGTAGATCATAGGAGCAAAAGTCTATCTTTGATTCAGAATTTAGAAGTTCGTCAATGCATCGACTTAATATCGGATTTTTCTTTATTTTATATTTTTCGTTAGCTAATGTTAGGTTGAATTTCCTGATGTTTTCCTGTGTTAGCGATCTTTTGTTGGACATGACTTTTGTTATAAAGCATTTACATAGAAATTCCGCTCGATTCTCGATGGATGAGAGTTTAGACTCCGCCAACATAACGTTTTTTGGGGTGGTGATTCGATAGCCTAGAGCAATCCTTATAGCCGAATATTGTACATTTTCTATCATATCTTTATATCTTTTCTGAGCGGGGTAATAGATTAAGCTTCCGTAATCTATGATTGATCGTATGTAGCTTTTATATAATGTGATTAGGGTTGAGGGATCAGATCCCCACCATGTACCGCATAGAAACTTAAGAATATTAATTGCTTTCATACATTTTTTCTTTAATTGCTGAATATGTTCTACAAAATTAAATTTGTAAT
Organism: Pteromalus puparum; assembly: GCA_012977825.3. Classification (NCBI taxonomy): domain Eukaryota; kingdom Metazoa; phylum Arthropoda; class Insecta; order Hymenoptera; family Pteromalidae; genus Pteromalus; species Pteromalus puparum. The sequence continues at coordinate 11,103,216 of CM053172.1, read as the reverse complement.
CAAATATTACTCCAAGAAAACGTACAGATTCGCTAGATTTGACGATGCAATCTCCAATAGTAATTGACGTTTCACCTGGTGGAATATGTCCGCTATTAAAATGTATAAGGACTGTTTTATGAGGAGCTAGACTAAGTCCTATTTCTGACAAGTTTTTGTTAACAGTGTTGACAGCTTTTTCGACGCTATTTCGACATTTTTTTGGCGGTGAGAAGTTGGAGTAGATGGCGATATCATCAGCAAACTGCGATATTCCGACGCTCTTTGGTAAGCCATCTGTGATATTCCTTACGTATATTATGTAGAATAGTGGGCTCAGAACCCCCCCTTGAGGGACTCCTTTACCCACGGTTCGAAAATTTTTGCCTGTGGTTTCAGTAAATATTCGTCTCTCATGAGTTATGAACTTAACAAACTGAATTAAGTTTTCGGTGCATCCGATCTCTGCAAGTTTGTCTAGTAGAATATCACATTTGACATCATCAAAGGCGCCGGACACATCGAGAAATGCGGCTATCAAAGACTTTTTTTTAACAAGTGTTTCGTTTATATTAAGAGCTAAGTTTGTTAAATTGTCGGTGCAAGACTTTCCTTGTCTAAACCCAGCTTGACTTGGCGGTAGAAAATTGTTTTGTTCGCACCACCACTGCAGTCTGTTTTTAATCAAGGTTTCAAATAACTTGCATACGCATGACGTGAGCGCTATAGGTCTGACCCCTTTCCCATCTGGTTTGTCAATAAAGTGAACGTATGAGTTTTTCCAGCTATCGGGGAAGTCGTTTGTAAAATACATTTCGTTAAAGATATCTAAAAGAAGTAGGTGATATCTGATGGGTAGTTTTTGAATTATTTCATTATCAATTCCGTCGAGACCAGGAGATGATTTGATATTTTTAGCATACAAAGCTGTGTTAAACTCATAGAAATCGAAGTATGAATCAAAGAAATCATTTTTGTTGCAAGTTGGGAGATATGAAGGGTCAGTGATCGTATATGACGGGCTAATTTTGTCAAGAGCAGTATTGATTTTTGGAGTTTTAGATAGGTTTTCCGAGACGTGAGAAGGTGTGATTTTAACCCATTTGTTTTTGAGTACTTTGCATTTATCCCATACATAGTTTGGATTCGTTCTAAAATTAATGGTTTCCGCGAACTTTCTAAAATATTCTTTTTTGATTGTTTTTATGGTTCTTGTTGCTACTGCGTGCGCTCTTTTATATTCAATGAGGTCCGATAGTTCTAGGGTTTCTTCCCATTTTTTATAGGTATCTTTTCTGTATTTTTTAACTCGGTCACATTCACTATTCCACCAAGGAACTGGATTATTTTTCTTTTTTGTGTGAAGAGATTTAGGCTTAGGGTTGCTATTGTTAATTGAGTCGACGATGCATGCAATAAGAAAGTTATATTTTTTATGGGCAGGGAGGTTATTGTAGTTATTTTTAAGAAATTCTGGATATTTTTCAACCAGTTCCGTGGCAAAATTATTCCAGTCAGTTCTGACTTTTTTTAATCTGAATGATTTTTTGGTGTATTTGCTTTTTTGCGTTTGAACTTCGAAAAAGATGGGAAAGTGGTCAGAGCCCAACGTCTCGTCATGCACTCTCGCACTGATTTTGTCGGCAATATCAATTGTGGAAATCAATAGGTCGATATTTGATCTAATATTTTGGTTTAGATTTATATATGTTTGAGTATTGTCGTTATGGATGTACAGGTCATGATCGTCAATAGCTCGAAAAAATCTGTCGCCATTTGTATCGGTTTTTTCGCAGTTCCATGCTCGATTGTGCGCGTTAAAATCTCCTAAAAGAATACAATTTTTATTATTTTTGAGATTATTGACGATCATGTCCCATTGGTCTTGCGCTAACGTATTACCGGGTGATCTATAGCATATAAACAGTTCAAGCGACGGGAGTGTATTTATAATTCGAATTCCGCACAGTTCGACTGATTCGCTAGGAGACCTAACGTCTTTAATTTCCGCAAACTCGAGGTTTTTTCTAATAAAAAGTAAAATACCTCCTCCTCTTTTATGTTGTCGATCTTTCCGAAACGTCAAAAAACCAGGAACGTTGTGACTTCTTTTTTCATCTTCTTCTTGAGTTATCCATGATTCGACGCAGATGAAGATGTCTACGTTGTGTAGGATGGGAGTCAGTTCGTGAAGACGCTTTCGTAAACTTCTTGCGTTCCAATACATAACTCTTATATTAGAATTTACGTATATTTTGGAATTAGCCATGTCTATGTTAGTTGTTATAGTTCTTCTTCATCTATAGATAGAGACTCACTTGTGGAGCTGGCATCGTCGCTATCGTGAGTTAGGCGCTTGATAATTCTGCGAATTCGACTTTTCAAGTTGTTGTCTGTTATGTTATCGTAAATGTCTTGGAGCATACCACACAACAGCCTTATGTGTTGGGTGTAGCTGCGAGCTAAATCTGGAATTTTCCGATTACCGTAGGATTCGGTCAAGAAATTTACGATACTTTTTAGATCTAGTGGATAACTGCTTGCATTTTCTTCAATGAGTTTACTTGCTGGTTGCAATATGATAGCTATTTCCGTGTCTTGTGGTCTTTTTTCTACGGTTTCTTGGCTTACTTTGGGTTTTTTGGTCTCTCTTTTTAACTTTGTGCTGTTTTCTGTCAAGGTTGATATGTTACTCGATGGTGGTCTTTTATTGTTGATCGGTGGAGGCATTGGTTCAAACGCTGGGTTTTTAGGTGTTTCGATGGCATTTTGAAGCTGCTTGTTAGATTCAGGATGTTCGTCGTCGATTGGTGCTCTCGCTACCTCATGCGATTGACTATTAATTACAGCTGGCGGTGTTGTTTTATTTTCTGAAGAAGGATCGTTATTGTTCTGGCTCGAATCTGATTTAGTTTGGCAATGTTTAGCTATGTGGCCCTCCATTTTGCACAAGAAGCATTTTAAAGATGAGGTACTTGGGTATATATAATATGTGACGTCCTCGTAGTTTATTTTTAAAAGATCCGGTAACTTAGATGTATCTTCGGGATTGATGTAAATCTGTCTCCTGGAACTTAATACATGACTGAATCCATCCCTGGCGATGGACGCTTTGAGTGTGGTGATTTGTGATCCGCGTTTAATATTTAGATTGTCTAAGATATCTTCGAGGACGAAGTTGGGAATTGGAGGAGCTACGTTTGAGAAGATTACCCTTTGCTGTTTGATGATGAGGGGTCTGACGTTTACTTGTATCTCTCCTATTTGTAGAAATTTATGTTTATCGGTCAGTTCATTGACTAAGTCCTTTGATGCCAAGTATAGACAGATTCGGTTGTTCGAGATTCTTGTTGAGTATAAAATATTTCTTTTTTCAACTAATTCACCCACAGCACACGTGTAGTCAGTTAAACTCAAACCTTCAGCACAGTCTATGATTAATCCCTGATCTCGTTTGGGAAACTGTTGTTTTTGAGCAGCACTTGCATAACTAATAGAACCTGTATCTTTAACTGTATACGAAAAAACTTTTGAAGAATCTTGTGTCGATGGAATTTCACCAGGAAAAGCCATCGTCGTTTCAGTGTTGTGATTTGGCATTCTTAGGAATGCTGATTGTCAGGGCTTTAGAAAGCCCTGTATATCGGTTGTCGCGCAATTCACTACGATCTTATTAGAGCGTTTGTAAACACGTCTTCTCTCTGTGAAGGTTCGCAGAGAACTCTGACGGATTAATGATCGAATCGGAGGAATTTTTGTTGTTTATCGCTGCGATTGATCGGGAAAATTTTCATTTTCGAGTGGACACCATTAATTGTCTCTCTTCGTCGAGGTTCCATATCGTCGCTGAGAATCGTGCTAATTTCCCCCTAAACGCAATGCACACACTTATAAATATCTCCAAGCCGATCATATAAGGGGGAACAACAGAGTATAGGTGTGTACGCAGTTTGCGAGTCTCCTTGGCCAACGCCACTGCCGCCTGGTGTGCATTCTGATAAGATTCTAATTAAGGAGACTTATTGAAGGCAATCTACACGAGGCGCCGCCCCGTCGTTCCAAACGACTTTGGCGCGCTCTGCACCTAATCTACGTTGCCGCGGCACGAAATGCGCGCATATAGACCCTTCGTATACACTCGCGCGCTTTGTGTAAGGATTTGCTTGCGTATACGCAAACGAGAAATTTTCTCGTTTCAGAGAAAGCTCGCGAGCTTTTTTTTTTTTTTATTCTCGAATAGTCGACGTAACTCAAATTTTTACCACTCGATTTAAAAGCAGCTGCCTCGAGAGAGTGTATAAGTACTTGGGGAGTCGTTATATATACGCAGACGGGCGACTCTTTCGTAGGGACGTGTTTTTTTTTCGCAAATGTTGTATTTGCATGCCCGGACGCTTTTAGACTGGTAATTGCGCTGGTTTCTTTCGTCTCGTTTTTGCGGTTTGCTCGGATATATGTTTACCGGCGCGGAGAATGCGTTTATAATTATTCGCCTCGTTTTTCGGGAGTGTCCCGAGGTTGTTTGTGTAGTTGGTGGGACTGGTCGTTGTTTGGTTATGATGTGTAATAGGGATGGCTTTGTGTTTTCTGCCGATGTTTCGAGAAGGAAGGATATTTTTAATGAGGAGAAAGTCTTGGAAATTGTGTGAATTATACATAAGTAAAGATATAGTGTATTGCAGCGAGCCAATTAAGGTAGTAAAATATTATTTTTTGTGGGAATTTCAGTGGAGTGATGAAACTGTGCTAAGTTCTTTCTTTGACTGACTCTACCCTGGTTAATATTTTGAAATACATCAACGCAAAAAATGCAAGAGAGCATACAAGAATGTAAGGTATCTTGCAATTTCCAATAAAATGTAAGTTACAGCGTTGCATCTCTTTTACGCTTTATTACATTTTCTTATACTTCGTTATTTTCTGCGTGAGTATTTCTTGCATAGCATTAGATTTAATGACGAGTTATTACTCTTTTTCATACCTTGATTGCGCTTAATACAAATTGTTATATGTCCATCGTCTTTAAAAGGTCCAGAGCCAATGGATTTTTACGGAGTCTTACAGTCCTTTCCTTTCATCTTCTTACGTTTTTGTTTTCACTAAAGCAGGGGCCAATATCGACTTTATGAAAACTCTTTATTACAGTGTCCTTTTGGTATATTACAGAAAAGTTATAAAATCCCTCAGTATACAATCGGCAAATCATACCGATCGTCTATCAAATAGTACTCGATCGATAATTATAATTACGAAGCACAATTCGTGAGCTAATTTAAGGTAAGCTCTCTCAACGTTGAAGCAGTCGCTTCTAATATATACTCTCAGCATAGTGTCGGTTCAGCGCTTCATTCGCGCATTTCCATTGTAATTTTCGGTTTTTACGCGGCACTTTTGCCCGTCCCTCACTTTATCTCTCTCTCTCTCTCTCTCTCTCTCTCTCTCTCTCTCTCTCTCTCTCGTCTTGGAATTATTGCGCACGTCGGTGAGTTTAATTAGAAGAGAAAATACTCGCGCGAGTACAGGGGACTCGACTCTCTGAATAATTGCCGGATCTGCGTTAAACTTTCTTTCCCCGCGCTCTTATGCTCCTCTCGATCTTATCTCGCTCCGGACGGCTTGAAATTTTGCGTCAAGCTATGTAATTCACGCTTTATTATACCTTCCTGCGTACGCATATTTTAAGAAATATCCTCGTGCGAATATATAGCAAATCCAATTTGGAAACTGCGTATCTCCGCGAAATCAGTCAACAAGCTCAGAGCAGCCCCGCGTATAATCCAAAAAAGAAATCCCAAGCCCACAATTACGCCGATAACCGATACACCCCGTCTGTTGACATTAAATCAGCCTATAACCACACAAGTCTCTGCCACAGCGCTGATACACCCGGAAATCCTCTCTTGCGGCGAACGAAGAAAAAAGCGAAGAAAAAGCAGCCCCTACTACACATAATCACAGCTGTACGCACAAACAGGCGGCAGATAAGACGCACGAAAATTCTAGCATCTTTTTTCGCCACCTGTCGTGCCTCTTGACACTTTAATCCGGCCGCACGCGTATATGCGTACACGCGCATTATATCCCAGGGGTTATTATACGTATATATAGCTGTGTGTTTGCGCGTATCACGTGACGAGCTGCACTTGGCGTGCAAATGAGAGCTGCGCGCTTGAATGAATGAGCGCCAAGACACACGCGAACTCGAGGGGAAAAGGCGAGATGTATGTGTGTGTGTGTGTGTGTGTGTGTATGCGGAGAAAGCCGTAGTTATGGAATTATGATGCACTGGTATGGACAGTAGGGTGGGGATTTTTTTAAACGGGGGTTTTATGGGATCGAGATGGAGGAATTCATTTGAGGGATCGTCGTATGCTGTGAGCGCAGTAATTTGCCAAAAATTTAAATTTCGTAAAGCTGTTGGCAAAAAACGCCCTAATTTCATTACGCAGAAACGGACTCGCGCAAAAACAAGCTACTCCAGTATAATTCAAGCGAGCAACTTTCAGCGGCAAAAAAAGAAACGGCGGTTGAAATATAGTCGAAGATAAAGGCTGCGCAAGTAGAAGAAAGTCGGATAAGCTCGTGTAGAGCGCAGAAATACGAAGAAAATATGACCGAAAAGGACTGGAGTATATGAAAGAGAGAGAGAGAGAGAGAGAGAGAGAGAGAGAGAGAGAGAAAAACGCGAGCGAGTAGATGGGGGTAGATATCATTCGCGCTGTAGCGTGTAGTACATAATTTGCGATAACTCGCGAACACATACGTGTGCGCTCGTCGCAGTCCCGAGGTTGATTCATGCGCCGACATGCCCCTGATTTTCTCTCTCCGTTTTCCCCCCTCTTATGCAGTATACACCCCTATATGTATACCATCCGCTGCCATACCAGCCGAGTGGATTACATTATTTTTAATTGCTTCTTTTCTTGCCTGTCACCTCGCCTCTTTTTCTCCAACCGACTTTTTTCTCTCATTCTTTTCCTCGTATATAGTTCGTATCATGTATACAGAGCTGCAGCACAGTTGATTGAGTAACGAGGCTCTCGTGCGCACGACGACGTCTTACTTCGTGTTTGTCTTGCGGACTTTTATAATTTTTCTCGCTGTACACATTCCGAGAATCATTCAAGAATAGTTGAAGCGCGATGTACTTATTACTGCACACGCGCGGCGATTTTATTCTCTTCGCAGAAACTCCGCTGTGTTTATATTGCGCAAACAATTTTCCGTCGAGTCTTTCGTTGTCATACGCCGTGACTGAAGAGATCGAAGGAAAAGAAAGACAAAGTCGGCCAAGCGCGTACGTAATATAAAGTTGGCGAAACGAGCAGCTGCGATGAAAGTGCCATTAGCGAAATCTCTTAACCTACACCTGTCCTCTTTATACTCAAGCAAGCGAAAGAGAAGCCTAAGTTGGACCGGTTGGAAGAGTTATAGTACCTGGTTTAGCGACATCTGCTGCAATTATAGCTGTCGTCGTCGCTATGTCAAAACTCAAAAGTCCAAGTTTGCCGGTCTGGGTCAACGAACGACGCAAGCTGCCGCAGTTTCGAGCGGTCGGTCTCTCTCTCCCCCCCTCTCTCTCNTCTCTCTCTCTCTCTCTCTCTCTCTCTCTCTCTCTCTCTCTCTCTCTCTCTCTCTCTCTCTCTCTCTCTCTCTCTCTCTCTCTATACGTGTAGCTTGAGTCGAGCCAGCGGGTGACGCGCGGCTCTCGGTTATACGTAAGGGCTATTCGTCACCCGCGAGATTACGGCCCTGTAAGGACGACGAGGGTTGTCGTTGGGCCAAAGTAGTTTAATTAGGACAGAATTAGATTTTTCAGACACTATAGACGTTATACGAGGAGTGCGTTGTGCGTGGCTTTGAGAGTTTGAACTTTTCTTGTTTTCGATGCTCATATTCTATATAAGATTATCTGAAAGTGTATAAAGCTTCGCGTTTAAGGGGATGGATGAATGAAATTTCGAGATTTTTAATATTATAAAAATTTTTTCATGTGGAAATTTTCGAGATTAATAATAGAGCTTCAGCGATGCTGCTCAATTTGTAAGGATACATTTTGCTCTCTTTTATAAGAGGCTGGATTTCCTAGAATATAGAAATTGCTTGCAAGCATTTACGTCAGTCTTCTTGGCTGCCAAGACTTGGCAAGTAAAGACAAAGTAGACATTTCGTCAGGCTTTAGCGATACTGAGGAATCCGCTAAAATGCTCATTATATTTTCGGATAAATAAATAATATTCTATGAAATCTCTAATACTTTTGAAGCTTGTTGTAAAATTCAATGTACAGCAATAAAACAACAATCTAATCTAATATTCAAAGTGGTCGAATTTATAGAAAAATATTTCATTATTGCGTTCTGTCATCATAAAAGATATACACTCAACAACGTTGCGATTTTTTAGTTCAATAAAATACGTACAAAAAGCTTACGCAGATAGACATAGATAACGTACGCTGATTGGAAATCATAGATATTCATTAAACCATGTATACAATATATAACAATCACAGCATGAACGGCCCAATTAAATAATCAGCAGGCCAAACAGGCGGTTTTGACATAGGTTGCGCTACTTTATATCCAGTGCGCATGCCTTAAAGTAATGAGGGTAATAGGAAAGTGATTGGGCGCCACCTATTTTCACTATCTTAAGACTAGAGAGCCGGGAAGATCGAGCGGTGGGGAAAAGCAGGCCAGTCCAAGAGTCTTTTCATTTAAAAAGCGTAAATCGAGAATCAACGCCAAGTATATATATAAGAAACACAAACCGGAGCCGTGTAGCGACTACTTCCCTCCATCAGTCGTAATTACAAACTATACCATCGCAGTCAAGCGATACATAAATTCGCCGGGCTTTTTCCCGAACCATCCTTCGATCGTCGCTCGCGACAAGACAGACCAACCTCCAATCAGAATTTCTTGTCGCGCGCGCGCGCTCACCGCGAGTACATTCGCTCGAGCCAGAAATCAGTTGGTCTTTTTCAATTTAACTTGGCGCAAAAACTTGATTCACGAGCTCGTACATCACCCGAAAGAGCAAGAGAGAGAGAGAGAGAGAGAGAGAGAGAGAGAGAGAGAGAGAGAGAGACTCGTACACATGCGCGCGGGGCTTTTGAAGAAAGCGCGCACTACGCCCGGGAAAAAGTTTCTCGTTAAGGCGGATCCGCGAAATGCTAGCTCGATAGCGTTTGCCTTTTATCTATCGAGTTACCTGCAGGAAAACTCGCCGGATATCCTGCCCTCTCCTACGTACGGCGAATTTTCTTTGTTGCAGTGTAGGGCTTCCAAGACGCGCTTTCTCTCGTATATATACGGAGGAGGATATATACTGGAAATGCTGACAACGCGAGATCTACAATATAGCAGGGAATTTCAGTTGGATAAGGTTTATAACGCGCGATAAATTCGATTTTTCGCTGAAGCGATGAATCGATGGAACGCGCGAGAGGCATTTGCACTCGCGAGCGATTAATTTAGTTCGAGCGTTTCCGTTAAAATTTAACGTTCGTTTTGTCGTAAGCTCCATTCGAATTCAGATCGATAAATCGTGTTATTATAGGGTGTAGTGCAAGAGTGGAATTTATAATAAGCTGCGTTTGTAGAGCGCGTTGTAAATCAGTGAAGTATTATACATGCTGTGATATCCTGTCTCGTGATTTAAATGTACCTATCGATGGAGAGAGATGAACGGCGATTCACTGTTTTATACTTCCACTTTTGCCATGATATGAGGATATATTAATGCGCCTACATTTATTTCCGTTCTTTTATACAGTATATGAAACAAGTGTATTTTGACACGTGAAAAAATAAAATGCGATGAATCTACAAATTAAACCAACGTTAATGACGAAGGACAAAAAAAAAATCAGCGTAACTCCAAACCCTCAATTATTCTGCCTATATCCACGCCCCAAACACACTGAGATATCAAGCTCTCGGCTCAAGGTTTCGCACTAGCCCCTGCGTTATCGCGTATCTGCTTATTAATACAATTTATAATAATATCCAGTTTCCTCTTTCCAAGACTCGTTAGCGCCCGGCTGGATAGAATTATCAAAACTTTTAAATACTTAATGAGGTGTTATACAGGGTGGCTTGAAACCCAAGTTTTAACCGACGAGGTGCTGATGAAATCCTTTCATCTCTCGGCTCCCAAATCATAAGTACACTTTGGAGTTTCAATCTATTTTCTAATTCCCCAACTTTCTGAAAATCGCGGATATCTTTTGTGAGGGAAAAACGAGCGCGAGGGGTTGCGGATTAATGAAAAACGCTGATATCTACATCGAAGATTTTCTAATTATCAGGCACTCGTCATTATACGGAGTCGCGGTTTCTTTCCTCGAGCGCGACGCGGTTTCAAGAGTAATTACCCTGAGTGCAGTCGGCGATATTCCACGTTCCCCACCAGCTCTCATTCTCTCTCGGAGTTTTATATACCGGGTCATTCAGAGCTCTCCTCGCGGAGAGGATGGTAGTCCCCTTAAGTTATAACTTAAGTAATAACTTAAACATTTGTTAGAGACAAGTTACTACTTAAGTTATTACTCAAGTTATAACTTGAGCAAATATTTAAAATTTTTGTTGTTGTTAAAGTTATTACTTGAGTAACTACTTGAGATATTACTTAAAATTTTTAACTTTCATTCAAGTTATAATTCAAGTTATAACTTAAGTAAATAATTTCTTACTCGAAAAAGAATAAGTCTCGCTATAGCTTCAAGATAAAAATATGCTTTGTGTTTGAATGATTCTTCCTATAATTAAGAGGAATTTGCTTGATTTTTTATATTTATGATTTTGCTTATTTCTTTGCACAAGATGATTCGGATTAGTTTTCAGAATAATTTTTCAGAAGAAATGATTTTTATTAGTGTGTTGATTTTTAATACTTGACATTTTTAAAACTGATTTCACTACATTCATTAGCGTAAATTGATAAAAATACAGAAAAACTTTTGTAAGCTGTAAACATTTGACAATTTATTTAAGGATTTCATGACTTTTTAGAGGAGAAATTATAATTATAATACTGAGCTAGATTCGTTAGGATGGACATATAAGTTATAGTTTCCAACATTTTAACTTGTAAAAGGTGTTTTATGTATTTTTTGATCCCTCATTGGCCAATTGTCCGTGACAGTTTTATTCTATCGTGTGTTCATGGTATCAGTAATAACCAAATAATAAATTATAGCAAATATTATGTTTTTAGATAAAAAAATGTATGTCTGCTTGCTTTCCTTGCAGGTTGCACGTAAATCTTTTTTTAAATAATACACTTTTTCTGCGAGAAGAGTTATTTTTTTAAACTCGCATTTACAATTTATTACTTAAATAATATTTAATCCCTATGACAAACATTCGCAAAAATTAAGTATACTTGTGCTGATATTTGTCGTAACTTATTCAATAAAATACTTAGTCAAAGAAATATTTGATGATACCGTCGATTCTAAAACGTGCAAAGAATAATTTTCTAATAAAAAAATTATTTCTAACTTGAGTTATAACTCAAATGAAAGTTAAAAATTGCAAGTAATATCTTAAGTAGTTACTCAAGTAATAACTTGAACAACAACAAAAATTTTAAATATTAATTGCTCAAGTTATAACTTGAGTAGTAACTTAAGTAGTAACTTGTCTCTAACAAATGTTTAAGTTATTACTTAAGTTATAACTTAAGGGGACTACCATCCTCTCCGCGAGGAGAGCTCTGAATGACCCGGTACATACTTTCAACGCGAGCTGCCACGTATAAGTATATATAGGCGCCTGCTGTTGCACTTTGACTCGAGTATATACATGGGCGACAGGGATATGGGATTAATTAGCGAGAGGCGAGCTCTTTGCCAGGGAAGATGTTTCCGTAATTGAAATGGCCCGTCGATTCGTCTTCCTTACACTTATAATGGCTTTTAATTCGTATTAGGTGAATTTAGCAATAACACTAGATCAGTAGCCTCGGAGACAGTCAAGCAATAAAAAAGGCATCTCATTCCGCTTCATTAAACATCGAGCGTCGGGATAGCGAGAGTCTCGATAAAACCGCGCGGAGGAAAGAACAGCGGCCGCATAAAAACAACAAAGAATCGAGAGGGGGCGTTAATTGACTGTCGCTCGCAAGCCGAGCCCGTAATATCGGTTAAAACGGAGCTTTTTTTCCGTCACGCGCGGAGGTTTGCCCAGCTGATTGCACGCATAATTCGAGGTTTACGCTGTATTTGATTAGTCGGTAATTATACGAGTCGACGTATTGATTAGCTCGTTAATCGCGCACATGCATTACCGATGATTATTATATATAGCTATTATTATTAGCAGTGGTATATTGCGACTTGTTAAAAATCAAGCTGAAACGCAATAGTATATCCAGCAGCGGCTCTTACTCGTCGAGAAAGCTTCGCGGGAGTAAAAGACAAATAAAACGACGTCGACCATGCAGACGCTCTCGCTCCTATATACAGAGACAATCCCGATACGCAGGGGAGAAAGTTTAATAACGGAGCAATTGTATTTTCTAATTCTGATATTCTCTCCATCTGCTGTCATACTGCTATGCGATTCGATTAATCAAGAAATCGAGAGAAAAAACGTTTTCTCTCTCGTCAAAGCGAACGTCGCAGTAGTTTACACAGTGCGGCTCGATCTTTAAGTAATTACATCCCAAGCTGGAAATCGCTGTAGAAAGAGACGCGATTGTTCCTCATAATGAGGAAAGATCCTCGAGCGAGGGGTAAACACTTTCTTTTCCAGCGTCACTCGCCTTTTGGGCTTGACAACACGAGGAAGCAGTAGTACTACCGGTGGTATAGTCAGACGGCGCTTTGTTCGCGCGGGCGAGAGAGATAACTTCGCTGCGGAGTTTATGAGGCGGAGATGAGGGAGAGAGGAGGAAAATGATGGAGAGATAAGGATGCACTTTTGGAGTTATGATTTTATAATGTCGTGGCTCTATAGTCTCTGCGCGAACTTCGAGCTGCTTGGGAGATTTTTCAAAAGCAGTTATATCTCGTCGTTTTTAATCCGCGCGAGAAGTACATCCTTCTTTCGCGAGAATTCCACAAAATTGTAGCACTGAGTAGAAAGGATTTAAAAATTTCTTTCGGATCGCCAGGTAATTGTATGGTCTTATAATTACCGCCGCTCTCCAACGCGCTTTACATTTTCGCCTTCTGACCGCAGAAAGTGCACTCCGCGGGATTATTATTATTGTCATTATTAAGTCGTCGACAAAAAGCTGCATTTGCAGTAAGCCGCTTAGCCCTAGGACGAGGATACAGTCGACAATTTACAATTTACAAGACACATTAAGTTCGAGCGCCTTCTCGCTCAGCGGAATCTTTAACGAGACTGAAAGACCTCAATTTGATGCCGCGACCGAAGAAGCGTAATCTCGAGAGAGAACATTTCGCGGATAGAAAAAGCGAGAGAGAAAGAAGAGCACCGAAAGATAAGGGAACAGTACAGTCTTTCGACGCGGAATTAGCGCTAACGTGAAATACAGTCCCATTCGCGGAGCTAAGAAGCGCGCCGAGAGCTTGTAAGTTTAATTGTAGAGGCGAATTAACAAAGAGTCGGAGAGAGAGAGAGAGAGAGAGAGAGAGAGAGAGAGAGAGAGAGAGAGAGAGAGAGAGAGAGAGAGAGGAGCTTGGCTTTTTCTCTTGCGGGTCGAGGCGAGCGAGTTCGTGAAAAGAGAGCTGTTGCTGCTGCTGTGTCGACAACGCGGCGGCTAACTCGTTTAGCTTCGTTATTTTCTTTTCATGTCGCGGAAAATCGACGGGACGTTGTTTGTTATTGTAATAAAAGCTTTTATTTAACTGACAAAAGCGAGGCAGTGCAAACAAGGTTTTCACAAAGCAAAATATGATACGCTATGCGATTTTTCTTGAATTTGACGAGCATAAATATATAACGAATGAATTATAGAGTAAGTACTTTTTGTATTACCTTTGATAAATAAAGAACAAAGAATGTCTTCGTAACTGTAAACGAAATTTTTTCAAAAGTTTACCTCATCACAAGGAATTGTAGGATGCATCATAACACGAGTGACAGTTCTTTGTATTCGTTCTCCTTTTTTGTGCCAAAGACCTTCTTATTTAACAATAGCATTACCTACGATTTTTTTACGCTCAAAAAAAGCAACGAACAATAGCTCGGAGTTTGCACTTGATTGGGATTACAGGTGGCTCCCGGTATTTAGTCGTCCAAACGAAATCAATATTAAACCAGAGCTATACCGGCCATTAAAATAGTAAACTTCGTCGATCGGAGTTGCAAGCCGCCACCGCGCGAAATGAGAGCTAGCTCTCGATTTAGTTATTCAGATGCTTTTAATGGACTCTCCGCTCTGTACTCCGGCGGTGTTTATTCGATATCTGTTATGCGATTCGAATACGATAAATGTCGTTCGGTGCTTTATGACGAATCACGCACTTTGTGCGAGTTTAAAGAATGGTGAAATTTTCGAAAAAGCGCACGTTTTCATATAGGTAGAATAATGTTCCTCTGAAATTCTTCACCCCGAGCTAGCACCATGGCATTAGAGCCCAGCGAGTGTAAGTGGCCATGAGTCTCGAGTTCTAAAACGAAAATTAGAAAATTTCCTCGTTGCTACTTCAAAATTTACGGGATGAAAATTTTGACCTACTCCTCCCGCGCTTTCGCATTACGGTCACGACGACGATAGAACCTCATGTATTTTAAATTCGCATCTCGTGCAAAAGCTCATACTCATAATAAATATCGGCAACGTTTGCGCTCTCGTACATCGGACCCTCGACGATAATGCGCATCAAAATGCAACATATCAAATAAGCCCCCCACAGCTTGTATTCCATAATGCTTTTCTGCGAAGCCGTAACTTTTGCGCAGTACTCGTAAATCGTGCGCGGCAGCGCTGTATTCCGTTTGTCGTCGCATAAATTCCAGCTAACGCGTGGAATTACATCGCGCGGTGAGCATAGGTACTCGGTCAGTCCGAGCACGCAACGCGACCGATTGTTGCGCCTTTTATGTTCTTCGGGAAAATTTTTAAAACTGCACTTCTGTTCGGGCTGTTAGTCTTGCTCAAGAAATGTGGACCGGAGTAGCGCAGTAAATTCGTAAAGGCTTGCCCTTTGATGAATGGGATTGTACTTCTTTCAGGATAAATACGATTCGTGCGTGCTCTCTTTGCGTGAGAGATAAATTTGGTTTTTTGAAACGTGTTATGTAAATAAAAATAAGACACAATAAAATATATGTGAAATATGCTCAACTATGGAGCAAGAAAATTTATAAAAAAAAAATAAGACGGGTTCAGCTTGGCGATGGATCCGCTTGACGGAATGTTACTCGCTACGATAATAACAATACTCTCATTGACAAAGTTAAGAAAAATAAATTCGGCGCTACACTCATACCTCACACACACTCTCTTCTTGTGGGATCTTCGTCTTCCGGTCCTGTGGCAGAAGCAGCAGCACGAAGAAGCATCGGCGAGAGGCAGTAGCGGTGAACTTGGCTTCCGAAGTCTCGTAGTTGTTCCAATGTTTGTTCTGGGCGTTGCGTGGCAATAACGGCAGTTAAGGTCGTAGTTGCAGTTGCCAATCCTCGTAAATATTAGCGAGGATTCTTTTTTATTGATCAATAAGCTCGTCTCTCGTTTATAAGGAGCTGGCTTCTCTTGGTGCTCCCTTTGTACCGCGGGATCCCTGCGCTTCGGCCTATTTCCAAGGGAGACACCTTTCTCTATCAGAACCTTTCAATATCTGCCCTTGCCTTGTGCGAATCGGAGCCACAGACCCGCTCCGATCGCATGCCCCTACCTCGCGACCTATCCCCCTCCAGCTCGCAAGCTACGGGGACACGAGGAGTAATCAAATAGATTATCGACGAACATTACAATATTCCCCTTTTTAGTGTGAGGGAGAGAAATCACCGATTGAAAAGCTCGCACTAAAAACAATTCACCGATAGACAATCATGCTGCAGTTTTATGCCCATTCCTCCTCGTTGCCGGTGGAGATTTCAAAGCACACTCTTCATTCAGACTACAATAATAAACNATAATAAACACACACACGCTTCAATACCTAATGACATCACTGCGATCGCTCATTTAGATAAAAAAAAAATTTATAATTATTTAGAGCTTGTTGATTTTCGCGCGCGATGAATAATCAACAAACAAACAATTAATAACAATCGCAGAGTTACAAGAACATGGATCCTTAGGCTAAATATACAATCGCAAATGATTACTGAATATTAAAAAATACGCACATGACTTCTCAACGCCGAGCACTATAAGAAATATTCTCATTCATCGCCAAAATGTTGGACAATCATTGACAATTTTCATGATTCCATAAAACAAACTTCTTTCCCACTTTAAAATATATTTTCACATAAGTCTTAAAATCGAATAAAACAAACTTATCCTACGGTTTAAAGATTATAAAAAAAAAACTAATCGATGACAACTAGATCGTGTTTCTAAAAAAAAATACACTAATTCTCCTGCTCCTTATAGACGCGCAGATCAGCCCTATTATATCGACCGACCAGCTTATGGGGATCATCTTTATCAACAAGCTCGTATGCGTTCTCATTGAATAAGCGGCTCACGCGATACGGCCCGTAATATAAGTGAAAGAATTTTGCAATCTTTCTTTCCAACATATTTGACTGCTTTGGCACTCGCAGAAGTACGAGGTCACCGACTCGTATAGGCACTCTACTCCAGGTTGCTTGCTTTTCTTTTTGCTTTTTATGCACCCTATCCGTACGCGAGTTTGCCAATTCAATTTTAAATTCATGCGGCTCGGGGACGTTTTCGGGAAAACGAATCATCTCACGTATTTTATTGCGCGGACACGTACCGTGATGAAGTTCGTAAGGAGTGTATCCCGTCGTGGAGTGTGTAGTATGATTTAACCACTCATTTATTTGTTTAACGTGTCGAGCCCATGAGGTATGCGTTTCGCTGCAATACGTTCTAAAAAACCGCCCCAATTCCCGCATTATCCTCTCCGAGGGATTTGCTTGCGGATGACGGATCGAGCAGTATACGGGCTGAACTCCAGATTCGTGCAAAAAATCGCGCCACGCCTGGGACATAAATTGGGTCCCGTGATCACTCAAAATTTTATCCGGCTTGCCGACGGTCTCGAAATAGGTGCCCATTCGTTTTATTGTTGCATTGGCGGTTGCCCTTTTCAATGGATAGAGTGTCACGTATCGCGAGAAGATATCAAGAGCGACCAGCACGTACTCAACACCGCCCGTCGATCGAGGAAGCGGTCCAAAATAATCTACGGCCACAAGCTCGTTAACTCTCGAGGCCTTTACTTGTAAAAATCGCCCGGTCATGGTCTTGTTGAGGTACTTCGTTCTCTGACAGAGATCGCAACCCGAAATAAGTTTTTTCGCGAGTTTTCTCATTCCCCTCCACCAGAAGTTCCGCTGAAGTTCGCTCATGGTTTTATAAAGGCCCCCATGCCCGATTCGCTCGTGGATCTCGAGTATTAATTTTTTCTGGATCGCATCCGGCACCATGATCACCCACGCGCGACCGTTGTTCGTCCGATAAAAAACCAGATCTTCATATAATTTGTAATTGTCTAATTCCCCCGCTTGCAAGCTCTCTCGTACACGATTTATCTTATCGTCTCCCTTCTGCATCTCAGCAAGCTGTCGCAATTCCGGGAACCACGTGGTTATTAAACGAACTGCGGCGATGGTATTAATTATATAGTTGACGTTGCTTGAATTATTATCTCTTCCGTTCACACGATCATTTTTATTTGGCGAGATTCGGCTAAAATAATCTGCAATGATATTGTCCTTGCCTCGGCAATGCTCAATATCATATGCGAATTGTTGCATTATGCATGTCCACCTCATTAAACGCGAGGTGTGGTGTGACGTTTTTAATAAAAAAGTAAGCGCGTTATGATCTGTTTTAATAGTAAACTTTCGGCCGGCGAGATAATATCTAAGCTTGGTAACGGAGAAAACAATCGCGAGAAGCTCCAATTCGCATGCCGAATAATTCGACTCGTATGCAGTCAGGCATCGGCTAACGAGAGCAATTATTCGCATGTCGTTATTGTTATCGTATTGGTATAATACACCGCTCACGCCTTGTTTACTCCCGTCGGTCTGTAAACAGAACTTCTTATTCGCGTCATAATGCTGTAGCATTACGTGTTCTGCAAATTGTTGTTTTAAATCCCGGAAAGCTTCAGTGTGTTCATCCGTCCATATAAATTTGTTTTTACTACTGAGCAGCGCACGAAAAGGGTCGATAAACGCGGAGTATTTAATCGAAAAAACGCGATAATAGTTGCACATTCCAATGCATTGCTGCAACTCTTTTTTACTTCGCGGTTCCGGCATATCGAGAATGGCCTGAACTTTATCCGGGTTAGGTCTCACCCCGTCGGAGCTAATTATAAACCCCAGAAACGGAACCTCCCTGCAGCAGAGCCGGGTCTTACTCAATTTCAAAGTCAGACCGTATTCGCGAAGCCTTGAAAAAAAATGCCGAAGATGCCGAAGATGCTCATCAAAAGTATGCGATCTTATGAATGCGTCATCGACGTACAGTGTTAAAAACTCTCGGCGATCTTTTTCATTAAAAATTGTTGACAACGCGCGCACAAACACCGATCCGGACACGGAGAGGCCAAAAGGAACGCGACAAAACACGTAAGTCTTCCCCTCGACTATAAATGCGGTATACTTTTGAGACGCTTCGCTCAAAGGTATTTGATAATACCCCTCGGTTAAATCGGTGGTCGTGAAATACTGTCGCCCGGCGTTATCTTGGATTATCTCATCGACTCGAGGCGGCCTTTCAACGTCGGACTCCAAGACCGGTGACAGTTTTCTGCCGTCTAAACATGCTCGGACTCTTCCGTCCCCCTTTATGATAACGCGTATTGGATTGCAAATTGAGCTCGAAGCTCTTTTTATAATGCCGAGTTCGCACAACCGATCAATTTCGTTCAGAAAAGCCGGCTTATGCGCCAGAGGAATCGGATATGTCCAGCAAATTTTGGGATCTTCGCATTTTAATTTTAGTTCGTACTCAAAATTTTTCATCTTACCGGGCTTATTCGAAAAAACGTCGGCATATTCTCTCAACAAGTCTCGCACTCTCTCTTTTTGATAATCACTGAGGTGTTGACACTCCTTCAGGGCTTTACATAACTCCTGCTCGAAATCGTCCGACAGTGCGATAAAGCAGTGACCATTCCCCACTCCCGTTGAAAGACTCACATCCTCCTGCTCCGGGTCGGGGATGGATCCACAACTGTAGGACAACGTCGAGCATTCGACGTGCCTTTCGATTCTAGGATTCTCACGCGAACCAGGAGCTTGAACCGAAAAACTCACGCATTTATTGCTGATAGGCGTACCATTGATCGTGATGGTCTTTTCTTCACCGTTTACGATGACTTTATTTTCCGCAAGCCAATCTATTCCGAGAATTATGTCGAACACTAATTCCCCTGCCACGAGTAAAACCGTATCGATCTGCATCTCCTGTATCTTTATTTTCAAATAGATTTGTTTTTTGATTCTGCCAGAGCGTTTCCCGAAAGCACCGGTAAGATACGTATTTGCTACCGGTAAGATCTGTACATTTGGCGCGCCCTTAACTCGATCGAAAGCTGTCTGGGAGATCATCGTCGCATTGCTTCCGGTATCGACCAGGCATTCAAAAAGCATTTCGCCCACTGTAACGAGCATTCGCGGGCTTCGAGTTATGCTTTTCTTCTCGTTACCCTCGCCATTATAACCGCTCAACACATCGTACGCGAGGTCCTGCATCTCGACATCGCAGCTCGCGACAGGACCTATTATTCGCGAACCACGCTTCCGTTTTCCGACTCTTCCGTTTCGTTCTCACGCACCTCGCCAGGCATTTCCACTATCGCTTCGACCGCTCCGCGCGACTCATCAGGCTCCTCTGTTCCGATCTCTACAGCCGCTACGCTTCTCCGAGTATAACTGTTGTTATTGTTATTGTTATTTTGTTTGTTTGATCGCCAATTCATATCCTTATTGGGACCACGCTCATAATTAAACCTGTCGCGCACATACTGATCGCTCTGTTTATTGTTATCGTTTCGGTTGTTATTGCTAGGATTCGAATGACTCACGTGCTTATACCGATCATTTGGGCCGTTACTTGTCTCGCGCCGTTCTTCTCGGTATCCGGGTCTGTTTTGAGAGTATTTTTGCTCATTTGACACATCACGCGGGCGCGTTTCGTCTGCACGGGTTAATGATTCAACGATCTCTTGTGTGTTTCCGAGATCTTTCCCGATCATTGCGATTTGAACGTCTCGCGGTAATTGGCTCATAATTACGCGATTTCGCTGGTATTCGGTGTAAGGGGGCATAAACTTATTGGATTCGCTCACTCTAAGATAAAAATAGTGGAGAAGGCTACCCTCTCTGTACTTCTGCGCGCGCCATGCCTCAATCGCGCGATCAAGCTTCTCCTGAGTGAGATACGCCTGCCGGAAACACTCGGTGAATTCGCGAAAACCGTTCAAAGTTCTTTTCACGGCTTGAAACCAGGAATACGCTCTTTTTTTTAGCGTTCTTTCTATTATTTTTGCCTGGTATTCCTCGGGTATTTTCTTTATCATGAGATACTGCTCAATATCGTATAAATATTCACCCGGATCCTCCCACGACTCTCCCGAAAAGCTTGGCAGTGACATCTCGCGAAGCAGATTACTCGTCCACGCGTTCTCCTCCTTTACACGCGAACTCAATAGCTGCCTGTTTAACGCGCGAACCTCCATTTCCAATCCTTCGATTCGCATTTGTAAACGCTCCACGAGAAAATGAAGGCCTTGCTCGGGGGCATCGTTCCATACCTCCGGCAACGATCCTACGCGATATCCGTTCATTTTGGTTAATTAATAACAAGAAATATTACTTATACGGAGTTAAAAATCGAAATCACAATTTGTTTGCTTATTTCTATATAGATTGGCTTATTGACCCGATATTACCTGACTAAATGTCTACTTTTATATATATTTCTACGCTTACTTATGTACTAACTATAAACAAAAGATTTATCGTTATCCTATACTTATATTCTACTTAATCTAGGTATTTATCGAGCGAAATTTTGCGCATCCAGAACCAAGCTCCTCGCTGGGTGCCAATTGTTATGTAAATAAAAATAAGACACAATAAAATATATGTGAAATATGCTCAACTATGGAGCAAGAAAATTTATTAAAAAAAAATAAGACGGGTTCAGCTTGGCGATGGATCCGCTTGACGGAATGTTACTCGCTACGATAATAACAATACTCTCATTGACAAAGTTAAGAAAAATAAATTCGGCGCTACACTCATACCTCACACACACTCTCTTCTTGTGGGATCTTCGTCTTCCGGTCCTGTGGCAGAAGCAGCAGCACGAAGAAGCATCGGCGAGAGGCAGTAGCGGTGAACTTGGCTTCCGAAGTCTCGTAGTTGTTCCAATGTTTGTTCTGGGCGTTGCGTGGCAATAACGGCAGTTAAGGTCGTAGTTGCAGTTGCCAATCCTCGTAAATATTAGCGAGGATTCTTTTTTATTGATCAATAAGCTCGTCTCTCGTTTATAAGGAGCTGGCTTCTCTTGGTGCTCCCTTTGTACCGCGGGATCCCTGCGCTTCGGCCTATTTCCAAGGGAGACACCTTTCTCTATCAGAACCTTTCAATATCTGCCCTTGCCTTGTGCGAATCGGAGCCACAGACCCGCTCCGATCGCATGCCCCTACCTCGCGACCTATCCCCCTCCAGCTCGCAAGCTACGGGGACACGAGGAGTAATCAAATAGATTATCGACGAACATTACAAACGGAAGTTTATGTATGTGTTTGTGAGAGTTGCGTCGAGTATTTATTAATAACAAGAGGATGATATAAAGATAGAATTTTCATCCGAATTTTTTTGTGAGTTTCAAGCGACTCAAATAGATTAAATATAGGTTCAAACATCAAAGCTCTAAATGTACTACATTATGAAAAGTGTCCCCCATTATTTTTGAGCTATCGTTTTACTATTATTCGGAATCCTGGACTCGTGTATACATATATTCCCTTCTATCTATCCCTCGTATAAAATAATAATTGCGATTATATATCAAAATAATCGAAATGACATGTTCCTTTATTTGCCGTTCGTTCATACACCTATTTGTTTCTTATTGTTTTATATTCAAAATATTTTTTTTGTAACACAAGCACGATTTTCGCGTTTTTCTGACCTATTAAGCGGGACTAAAGTAACTTTTTTCATGGAGTTTCGATAAATATACGTGCGGACCGCTGTAGAGCGATATCAATACCAGAAAAAAAGCAGTTTTGGACTGGCTCTTTTGCAAGCCCTTTTGTCACTGCCTAAGCTCTCCGTGTCTCTGGCAGGTGAAAATAGGTGGCGCATGGATACGTTTCCAATCCCCTCATAACAATATGCGCGCCGAGTCTAGATATACTGGAGTGTCACCAATGCTAAAACTGCCTTGTTTGGCTTGCTGCTTTGGCCGCTCACGCTTATATAACTGCGCTTGTCTAAAGTCGCTAGTGTTTTTGGAGACGACAATCTTTCCAGAACGCTATGCAATACTTGTACGAAGATTTTTCCTTTACTAGAAAATATTAACGTAATATCAAAATCTTTAAAGCTGCTACGCTTCCTCAACAAAGCAAAGGACAATAAATTCAACGACTCGATCTATTCGACTAAAAAGAGAATCTTAATCCATCATCATCCTCAGAACGCCGATAAAACACGGAATCATTATTCTCTCCGTTAGCATGTCAAACTCAGCGTTCCCGAGAAAAACCTCGTCCAATCTGCTCGACAAGCATCGAGGAACTCGCGCTCTTTTCTCCAGGTCTCGAGCGATGCCCGAGGAATGTAACGCAAATGAAGCGTAATGCCCGTACTGCTGCAGCGCACCGGAGAAATGACTTTTCTTCCCGTTGCAGCGGCGGCTCTGCTTTCACGTCTCCGTCCTCCATTCGTCATTTTCTTTCGCGCGCTGTCGCTTTTCTGCCTTCTTACTCCATTGTACCGCCTGATGTATATCGAGGAGATAATCTTTTTCAGCTTCTTTCTCGCGAGATACACGCGTGCGTAAAACTTTTTCTCTTATTAATTTCACGCGACGATCGAGATAAACGCGTCTTTTATTCCAGCGTGAGTCACGTCGCAAGCTCGGCTGTTATATACGGATAGAGTATAAAATCGCCCTCCTATTTCATCGAATCACGAGAAATAACTCGAGATTGTCTCACTCGGCAGTCACGGTTCGTAAAACAAAGCGCTAGACTACTCATCGTCAGACGATCTACGTATATATATATATATATATATATATATATATATATATATAGACCCCGAGTGTAGCGGTAGACTTTTTTCTCCCTCAACCCTAATAATTCTCCCCGACGGGCAGAGTTTCTTTTTCGGCTATTAATTAAGAGCTCCTTATTCATAAAGCAGTGCGCCGGCCTCTCGTGCTTCGGCGTTATCTTTGTTACGAGCCGGCCGAGTTCATCTTTCTTTTCTTTTCGTCGGATATAGGGAAGGGAGTATAACTTTCTGCGGAATGTTTCGATTTTTTTTTCTACTCGCGCAACCCTTTCAGTCGAGCTGAGGCTTACGTTCCTGTGCTTTTTTCTATCGGGGAATTAATGCGAAGCTCCGATGAGTGAAGTAGAGTGGATTGAAAGGAAAGTTTTATGATAGAATTTCAAAAGTACGCGGTGAAGTGGATTAATTTTTGCTCAATTTATAACGCTTGTATAACTTACGACAGGAATGAATGCATAAGGCCTTGGTCTATTCTGCGTTATTACTTACCTGGAACAGAAAAAAAATTCATGTTTAATATTTCAAAATAAAATACGAAATCAAGAAGCGAAATATTTCCGCGATTCGAAGCATTGCGAGTTTTTAAAGTACCGCACGGGGAGGGGTGAAAGCTCTCGAGCTTTTCCTGCAATTTACCGATCGCAAATTTGCCTCCAGTACGTGACGACGACGTACGTCTCCACTCAGCAGCTGATTCCCGAGTTTCTCGACGATTGGCACTTGCGCTTTCTCTCCCTACCCTCGCCAGCTAGAGAGCGTATTTTGTAAATACGAAAACCTGCGCGAGACTTTGCATCTCGATTTACCTCTCCAGTTTTGCGAGCTTTGTGATTCCTTTTTCGAAATGGAAGTCATTCTGCTTCTCAGGCGTTTTATCGACAGCTTTCGCTTGGTGTACCTTTTCACGTTTTTTTGTGTATATACATCTCGTTTTATCTGAAGCCAGATGCGTCAGAAGAAGTAAGCTCTGCCTGTAGGACGATTTAACGAGAGAAAAATATCGTTAAGAGAATAATTCGTTCGTATAAAATGCATCGGCGGAGTTTGCTTTGATTCCTTTCTTGCTACTCGCTCTCCTGGCGTCCGACTATTCCTCTATTTCTCCACTTGGCCCTTTACCCGAGCGACTCCTTATTTTCGCCTTTCAACGTTCCACCGCGTGGCTCTGAGTCGAAAGAGAGAAGCCAATACAGCGCGTAGCTCGAAAGAAAAAGGGATAAGAGCGCCTGGGAAAGTAGCTGCCAAAAATTTCCTTCTTATAACTCTGCGCGCGCGAGACTTTCCTCGTTGCGATAGCTGAAGAAAAAGAAGCGAAACTTCGCTTGCCTTTGAGCTACTTTCGCGTATAAGCAAAGGCGAACCCTTTGTGTTTGCATTTATGATTCCTGGCGAGAGGTTTTTATTAATTTAACGCTCGGGTATACTTTCTTACAAGCTCGAAGTTTTCGCGAGCGATCGGGATTAGCTGTCGAGCGAATAACTTCTACCGTGATTACTTCGCTGTTTGCGTGTGTACGACATAAAAACAATTGACCCAAAAACCAAAGTTTCCCTCCACGTGACCGAGTGAGCTGGGTATAGGTAGAGTCACATAACGAAATTAGAGAAAAGTGCGCGACGCCGCGAAAAGTCGGGGCGAAAGTTTCGGCGCTCCCGCGGTGCTTTTTAATCCGCGCGGCACACGTACCTACAGCTCTCTCGCCGCGGAAATATTCCCGGAGAGACTTTCTCTCTCCTCGTGGCGGCTCTTAACTTCCATTTTAGCTTTTTACCACCGACAGCTCCTTCTTCTTCTTCTTCTTCTTCTTCTTCTTCTTCTTTTGGCTACTTTCTTTAGTTCTGTGGAGTGAGTTCCGATGGTTGTGTGCCTCTATACTCGCCCGGATTGGACGCGCTAATTACGCGGCTAGTCGGGGATTCCTTTTTAATGCAGATTATGGTCTAAGAGCGAGTAGTTTTATTTTTAGGAGAGGTGTGTTTTTTTCGTATGATTGGAACAAGACGTCGAGTCTTTTTAATACGGGAGTAACTCGTCTTTTATCGAATCGCGCAAATTTCATTTGTTAGGTATAGCGTGTAATTAAATGTTCACCGCCGTCTATACTCGTCGCACGACTTGTTTATTTATTTTTTCAGAAAAGCTTCTCCGAGTTTCGTGCACTTATAACGTCGTAATTATATTAACTTCTGTGCACAGTGTACGATCGAATATTAAATGGACTTTGAAGCACACGTTATTTTTGCTCTCAAACAATTGTGTAACGATGTCTCGTGGCAAATTTGATACTTCAGCTGTCTTCTAATTAATTAAACTTTGCATAAATAAAACCGCCACATGCAGACAAAATAGATCCTTTTAATAAAGTAGAATTCAACCGGTAGTATAACTCGTTTTTTATTCAGTGATCTCTATTGGTGACTCGATATTTTTATAATTTTTTCATATAGTTTGCTGTAGTCACAAATTCGATTTACGTATAGTTTCAAAGCTATTTCAGCTTAGCCAAATCGCCGAATACGAAAAAACCCGTCAAAACGTCTCACGCACATTGTCAAATCCCACAGCCCATTTCCTCCCGAAGAAAAAGGAAAGCCTCCGTATCTCGCGATCCTTATCCTCGCGCGCGCACGTCGACCCTCTCCAGCATCAGGAGCTAACGACAAAGTGGATTCTGAGGCGTCGACGACAGGCCGTGTGCGGCACATCCGCGTCTCGCGTCAAAGCTACAAGCCTCCCGAGCGCAAGAGATCGATGCTCAAAGCTCCGGGCGTTACACGCTGTCTCTCTCTCTCTCTCTCTTTCTGTGTCGTCAAAGCGTTCTCACTCACTGATCGGGAAATTCTACTGGAAATCGCATCCTTACTATACACACGCCCGAGAGCGAAGTGTTGTAACCCGAGCGGAGGTGTGAGAAATCGAAGATGCGATGCGTGCGGTGCAGCCTCTGTGGTTTGGGGGGAAAACGGAAAGGAGCTTGAGATATTTACGGGGCGACGAGAGGCCGTGTGTATATCGCATCGACGAGAGAAATTGAAAATTCGTGTTGGATGTGCGGGATATTTGCGCAAGTATAGTGCATATATACTGCCGGTGCATATTTTCGTTTCGTATAATATACGGATGATCTAGTCGTCTTGAGGAAATATTCGTTTTCAGCTGAGAAGCGACAGATCGCCCGGTGCGCGAAAATTAATGCTGATTGAAATTGGATTATAAGATTACATTAGGATGGAGTGAGCTCTGAAACCGTCATTTCGAATAATTCAATCAAGTCTCGCAGCGCGTTTCGTAAAATTAGACCTTCCGATTTGGTGTTCGTTAACTAATATCGCGAGTGCAGAAGTGGAACGCAGCGAGTGACGAACATTCGATCGTATTTTAAAAATAAAGTAGACTATAATATCGTCGCTCCCCTACGAAGAGTAGTATAGATTTCAGATTTGCCACGAGGAGTAGTAGATCCCAGATCTTTTCCATATGCATAGTTTCATTATAAAAAGAAATAAAACAAATAGTAATTTGGTAGCAACTAATAAAATTCTAACATCCTTAGAATTGCCGAAATTTTTTTTTAAATTTCATAATTTTAACATTTTTTACCGCAACCTCAAGAGAAAATTAAAAAATATGTTATTTTTAAGGTTGCGATAAGAAATGTAAAATTATGAAATTAAAAAAGTTCTTTTGGTAATTCTAAGGATGTTAGAATTTATTAGTTGCTACCAAATTACTATTTTTTTTATTTTTTTTTTATAATGAAACTATTCATAGGAAAAGATCTGGGATCTCTTAGTTTACGCGGCAAGAATTGAAATGTACTACTCTTCGTGGCAAATCTGAAATCTACTACTCATAATCATAACCTCGCCCGAAAACAAAGAGCCGACAATGGGAAAAACACATAGTAGCTTTCGGCAGATTCTATTTATGGAGCTCGGCCGACGTTTCACTTTCGCTAACGCGCTTCGCTCCCCCAATTCCATTACCGCTCGTTCGCTTTCCTCCAGGCGATATCCGCCTCTCATGCACGGGCCAGTAGTGTAGTCGATGCGCATTAAGCCTAGACCTCCGAATATATGCTACACACAACTCGCTTTCTCTCTGATCTCCATTATTTCCTTTATCTCTCGAGTGTTGTACATATATGTCGATTCTTGTGCGACTGTTTAGTGAAATTTCTGCTTCGCTGCACGTGGATGCTTTACGATTCGATCGATGATTCACGAGGTCGCCGAGAGAGCTTTCATGCTCACCGGTGCAGAGCTTGAGTGTCGATGGGTTGTTTCACTACTCGCAGTTGCATTTTAAGCTTTCGATGTTATTGTTCGCTTTAGAGATTGTCGATCGGTCGAGAGTTCAAGCGCAAAATTCGAATAAAAATGATAAAATAATTGATCAGGAATTGGTCAATCTTTTGCAGTTATAGCATGAACGGTCGAAGCAGCAGGCCAAAAAAGGCAGTTTTAGTTTTGGTAGCATATCTCTATACCTAGACCCGGCGCGCATATTGTTACGAGGAAAATGGAAAGGCACCTATGCGCCACCTATTAGTCGCTGACCAGAGACACGGTCTCTAAGACACAAAAGTCTGCAGCTGAATCTGCAGCCGAATCTCATGCAGCTTGCCATAGATATTTCCTGCATACTTTCTGTAGAATGTTTCTTCAGAATTCCTGCAGAATTTTTGCAGATCTCTTGCAGCGCTTGTGTAAACTTTTCGCAGCTGCTGAATCAGACTCAAAATTCAAATACTAATATAGTGTAAAATACATTAAAATTGAAAAAAGAGGTGCCATATAGGTAATACCATCTGATGGATGATAGCACCGAAAATAGGTACTAATACCCACGAAATTTCAATTTTTTAAATAATATTCTTAAAGGAAAAAAATTTTAAAAAACAAGTAACTAACAGGAAAATAGGTACTAACACCCACGACATTTTTATTTCATCATAATATTGTAAAATAAGAGGGAAACAATTTTAAACAAAAATTTTGTAGGTGTTAGTGCCTATTTTCCAGATAATAGAACCTATACGTCAACTCTGTTTTCAATTCTAAAGTATTTCACCATATTAGTGTTTGAAACTTGAAAGTTTACACAAGCGCTGCAGACTTTAATCTAAAATACAACTTCAAATTCAAAATCGAACCAGAAATGCGCCAATTTTTAAGTTTTAATTGACCAATCAGTCGACAAATAGAACTCCTTCAAGATGGAGCGATCGAAACTTTTAGGTACGATCTGCAATGTATAGTGTAAATAACTTAAGAATTGTGTAACGTAAAAGAGATAGCCCAACCGCATCAAAGAATAAGCCGGGCCGACAGCCCAATTCACACATTCAGCATCAGCCGGTCGATTCCACTCAGCTCCGTAGTCCGCATGCATTGTCCTCTCTATTCAGCGCCTACTTTGTGCTATCCCGGCGATAAGACATCATCGGGTAGCCCATCGACATTCAGCGGCTCACACGATCCTCCGAACTATACGCGCGTGCGTATCGCGTTTAATCCGCCTCGATTTCTCTTCACTCGTCCATTAGAGCTCACAACCCGGCGTATACGGCGCTGGCTCGCATTTCCGATCGGACATCATGTTCATACCGCCTCCGGCTCCTCGTGTCACGGGCATCAAACGCACGTGCGCCACTGCTGCTGCTGCTGTTAACGCTGCGAGGGAGACTTGACCGGACGAACGAATATGGACCTGGGGCTGCATGAGCTATACTGCGTTTCAGATTGATTTTCAACTGGATGTTCCATTTTTCGAATTTTTTTCCCCAGATATTTGTTTTTACACGGACTTTTATAGGGGATCGTTTTATTTTATTTAACTCGGTTAACTTGCGGATGATTTAAATAGATCTATCCAGAAAAGCTCAAAGTATTAATTTCAGTCGGATGTGTAGCGATCAAAACCACATTTTGCAGCGTACGCGAAATATACGGTTGAAAATCTTCTATCAGTTGTTAAATTAATTGATATCTGTTCGCAGGAACTATATGCGCGGATCGTTGATTTATCTTTTATTTTTGAAGCGTACGTTGAAGCTGATAATGCATTTTCATTTTTGATATGCCAGCAGAAATTTCGATGTCAGTCGGATGTGACCCATTGACAGGTTATCGATAAAGTGTTTTCTCGAAGCCTTGAATTTTTAGCCGAAGATAATATCCTGTATTTTAGCGAAAGCCTGACTGAGCTGGTCGATCTGCTTAAAACATTTTAAATATTTCCAAGGTGACGTAGAAACGATATAAAAGAAGCTCTTAGCTTGCAATACAAGATAGTATGTTATGTATAACAAGGGGCAAAATTAGCAGATTTTTCCGGCGGGTGAGTTTACTGCCCGAAAGAGAATGTTTTTTTGGTCGGGTATGGAATAAATCGATTTCTTTACTGATTACAACTTCACCAGAAGCACAAATGCAACTCGATCGTCTATCATTCGTCGTCGAGCAGTTACTTATGAGCGGCCGAAGCAGCGGGTAAAACAAGGTAGTTTTAGCATCGGTGGTATATACCGCTGTTGCAAGTTTCCGATTTTATGCTCGATATACGTATTAGTCAAAAAATATCACAAGTGTTGGAATTGATCTTAATTATGATTTTAAGTGGATTTAATAACAATTGAACAATTATAAATTGAAAGATTCCGCGCGAGCATAAATCGAATAATAAAATATTGTAATAATAATGTTTAGTGAGAGTAATAATTGTAATATCAATTTGGGTACTTAAGGTAATGAACGGTCGTAGCAGGATTGGGGAAAATAAATAATTACACAATTTATTTATGGTTTGAAATTGTTGAGTGGCGTTGCCTTTAATCACTTTATTATTAGCTGAAGATCAATTCCAACACTTGTGATATTTTTCGACTAATATAGACTCGGCACGCCTATTGTTATGAGTGAAATGGAAAAGTGCCTGTGCGCCTGTGCCCACGAACTTCCTCTATCATTCGGATTCGGCACTAAGTAAAAAAAAAAAAAAAAAGAATAAAGCTCTTATGTAGAAGTACCTTGTACCTCACCCCCTCGTCATCATCATCTTTCCCCAAAAAGCTCGTAAAAATTCCCCCCACACACGCACCAGAGTATCGCCTTCGTGTCCCTTCTGCACAACATTCTGGAGCAGAGATATCGGCTTGCGTGGGAATTTCCGCGTATAATGATAACCGAGGATCGAGCTGCTGCTGCTGCTGCGCGCGCGACGTTAAATCGCACCGGCATCCGAGGCTTGCGCGTAATAACGCGTCATGTACACAGCAGGCAGCGCCCTCTGGATCTCGATATCGCAAGCGGTAATTGCTGTGGCTCCGCGCGCGCGATGACGATGTAATTAAGTGGACGATAGATTTCTCCAAATATTTGGGGCCCAGCTGCCAGCTTTGGGAATTTCGGCGACGTTTCTCGCGATGCGTAAGCTGATTAACGGGGCTACGCTGCGATAAGCGCATCGCGGGGGCGAGTGTGTGTTTTCGCCATGGGTTGGCAGCCGATAAGATTATTAAATGCGCTTTATATTTACAATGCGGTGATTCGGGTGGTTATTATAATCTTCGAAGGTAATCATTTATTTACACGAGAGTGGCTTATCAATTAATTATTAGCGGCAGAATCGCGCAGTGATCGATCGGGCACCGGTTTTCCTGAAAATTCAATTCCGAATATATTATTCGTTATAAATGAAAGCTGATTTCGTCATAGATTATATATTAAAGCGCAAAACGCTGCCGGGCGTTTAATACTGTTTGAATTTCCCGCTTGTATTGTGTAATCAAGCTGAATCGCGGGAAAATGCGCGCAAATTCACATTTTACACGAAATGCTCTTAGCAGCAGGCGAAGCATCGGAAATGGAACAAATACCATTTAAATTTGCGGCCTGTAATCCCATTGATTGGAATTACATTAATTTTGGCTGAAGAATTCGCGGATCCTACTGTCTATATGCTCTACGCAGCGAAACTGATTGACTGAAAAATATTTTGAGTATAAAACAATAAGAAACAAATAGGTGTATGAACGAACGGCAAATAAAGGAACATGCCATTTCGATTATTTTGATATATAATCGCAATTATTATTTTATAGGAGGGATAGATAGAAGGGAATATATGTACACGAGTCCAGGATTCCGAATAATAGTAAAACGATAGCTCAAAAATAATGGGGGACACTTTTCATAATGTAGTACATTTAGAGCTTTGATGTTTGAACCTATATTTAATCTATTTGAGTCGCTTGAAACTCACAAAAAAATTCGGATGAAAATTCTATCTTTATATCATCCTCTTGTTATTAATAAATACTCGACGCAATTCTCACAAACACATACATAAACTTCCGTAATAATAGTTTTTGAATTCAATTTTAAAATGTACGACGATAAGAGCTTTGCGCTTGATGCTCGAATCGATCAATGAGCACGTAATATTAGTAATTGTACGAATATATCGAATATATTTGTAGCTTCAGCGAATTATGAGTAAATATTGAAAGGCAGAAAACAATCCCGTGTAATCAGGGCTCTTGATTGAGTATAAAAGTAAAAAAGAAGAGCAAGCAGTTTGCTTCGACTGTCAAAGATTAATTTCAGCGCTTATATGAGGAAATCTACGCAAATCGGTCACTTTTTGGGGTCGCGAAATGGCAAATTTTCAAAAAGCGAGCACACCTTTCTAACTTCGTTTATCTTGTTCATTATATCATAAAATGAGAAAACTGCTTTGTGATACTGTTTTTCGGCCTTTTAAATTTAACAAAAAATAGCCGTTGTTCAATGGCATGTACTTAATTTACGAAGGTGCAAACTAGTCCAGCGGCCACAATAGTGGTTCGTGTCACTTTCATGTGGCCACCTACACCAAAGTTTTTTTTATGTATTTTGACCCCCTCAATCCAAAAA
Organism: Pteromalus puparum; assembly: GCA_012977825.3. Lineage (NCBI taxonomy): Eukaryota > Metazoa > Arthropoda > Insecta > Hymenoptera > Pteromalidae > Pteromalus > Pteromalus puparum. The sequence continues at coordinate 11,070,923 of CM053172.1, read as the reverse complement.
ACTTGGGTGTTTTTGCCGCAGGTGGTCACATTAAAAGTTATTAACAATTTTTATAAACAAATTGCGATTTGCTTAGTTTCACCCCGGGAATAACTTTTTTTATGTTAATTGGCACATTCTAAACAAAAAATAATCACATAAATTTTTTTGTAAAACGCTTAGTTTTCGAGATATACGCGTTTAAAGTTTAAAAAATCGCGTTTTTTGCATATTTTGGCGGCATTTTGATTTTATCGGCTCTTACGAAAGCCGGAAGTCCGCGCGTTCTGGAGCGCTCGAGCGACGTGTATTGCCGTCTACGCGCCAAAGCGCGCGACTGAGCTTCTGCGGTATAATGAATCGCTTGAGGGTAAACTATATCTTATAATATAGTGCATATAATTTCAAAATTGAATGTTAGACGAACAGCATAAGCCCTTTAGATTTAAAAAATGTTCAATGAGATCGAGGTAATAAGCCGCCAAAATATGCAAAAAACGCGATTTTTTGAACTTCAAACGCGTATATCTCGAAAACTAAGCGTTTTACGAAAAAATTTATGTGATTATTTTTTGTTTAGAATGTGCCAATTATCATAAAAAAGTTGTTTCCGGGGTGAAATTAAGCAAATCGCAATTTGTTTATAAAAATTGTTAATAACTTTTAATGTGACCACCTGCGGCAAAAACACCCAAGTTTTTTGGATTGAGGGGGTCAAAATACATAAAATAAACTTTTGTGTAGGTGGCCACATGAAAGTGACACGAACCACTATTGTGGCCGCTGGACTAAACGGAAAATTCAGATTACTAGGATGAAAGAACGGTAAAAGCGCTTTAATTTAAAAAAAAAAAAAAAAATGCGTTGAAAATGCTTGATTTGGTCAAAAGTTGTCTACAATTGAAAATATGGAAAAATCATGAAAATTTGAGCATTTTTCGGAGTCAAGAAATTCGTACACTTTTTCGTGATTTTTCCATATTTTCAATTGTAGACAACTTTTGACCAAATCAAGTATTTTCAACACATTTTTTTTAAATTAAAGCTCTTTTACCGTTCTTTCATCCTAGTAATCTGAATTTTCCGTTTGACCTTTGGAAATTAAGTACATGCCATTGAACAATGGCTATTTTTGGTTAAATTTAAAGGGCGAAAAAACAGTGTCACAAAGCAGTTTTCTCATGTTCCACTGACTTTTTGTACATTTTATGATATAATGAACAAGATAAACTAAGTTAGAATGGTGTGCTCGCTTTTTGAAAATTTGCCATTTCGCGACCCCAAAATGTGACCGATTTGCGTAGATTTCCTCATATACTCGTAGTATTTTATGAAGAATTAAACGCCGTCACGTTCGACGGATTCCATTCAAACGGCTTTCGCTGCTTTGCCGCAGCGAAGTTGAATTTCCGCGCTTCATTTACTCTGCCCCGATGAGATGACTGTTTTTGTTCAATTTTTCTTTCATTACATTTTTCTGTTTGAAAAATTAACCCTCGCTATATATCTCCGTGCACGTCTTTCTACTCGACTCGTTTTTCCCTACTTTTTTCTTCCGGTATATACTTCCAACCGCGCACTTTCCTCTCCATTTATTTTCACTTTGTACATTTCTGTGCAAAAATTTTTTGAAGCGAACGCAAACTTACTTTGCCGGTGCTTTGTGGAAATTTGTCCTCCCGTCTCTCGCAATTTCTTATATAATGTTACAAAGTGATATTAAAATTTTGAAATTCCCGTCGAATTTTTCATCCAAGCGAAGCTCTTGAAAAATGCTTCGTTTCTCGGTTAAATTGAAAAATATCTCGATACGTCAAAATATCGCAAGCATCCGTGGAGACCGCAACGAGGAGTGTGGCGCGGATCAAAACGATCTCTCACGCCTCGAACTGGGCTAGCGGCTCTCGAGCTCTAATCCACATTCCGCCACCGTCCTCGGCTACCGTATACAGCCATTTTTCCGCATTTCTCTCACACACGCGCGCGACTCACCTAATTGGACGCGCCGTTTAATTGGCGTGGATTTCCGCGAAGTCCCGGGAAATAATATAACCGCAAGCCTCGTAGACGTTCTCAGCTTCCTCGTATATAATACTCTTTGGAAAAGGAGAGCTTTGACGGATATGCCATTGCAGGTCTATGTTTCAGTTTGTTGCTTGTTAGTGTAACGTATACAGACGAGTTGAAAGCCTCAAAAAGCGAGAAAGAGTAGACGACGGGACTCGAACCCATGCACCGAATTCTTATTGTTTATTCAAAATATTTTTTTAAATCCTTATTAGCTTTCCTCATCGCCGAAAATCTCCGTGTTTGTGGCAGGTGAACATAGGTGGCGCATAGGCGCTTTTCCATGCATTTCTCTGATAACAATATGCGCACCGAGTCTAGGTATAGTGCAGGTGTACCACCAATGCTAAAACTGCCTTGTTTTGGCTAACTATTTCGGTTGCTCATGCTATAACTGCGCGCGTCTGAAGTCGCTAATATTAGGCGAGTATGCTCTCCAAAGAACGTAATAAGAACGTTGAGATTTTTAAGACAAAATGTTTTAAATATAATTTTATGTTTCAAAATTCATTTTATTTAAACAGAAATAAAGGCTTCACTGAATAAGTGATATCTTCACTTATTGAGATTTAGAGAGTACCCAAATTATGGAGTAACGCGACAAAGTTTTTCACTTTTCGATCGATCAACACACTGTGGCAAAGGGTAACTGAACAGAACTCCTCTAGACCCTACTAATGTTATTAAAAATAAAAACAATTTTTTTTTCTTTATTTAATGTAAGGTGGTTTGGTCCCCTTAAAGCTCGATTTTTCAAGCTGCATTTTTCCGTGCATACATAGGAATACCGATGGCATACATTGCAAACATCAGCAAACACAACAATCAATCAGTTATGCACATAATTTACAAACGTGTAATAATAGAGAAGCAAACTGACGCATCAAGCGGAGCAACGACACCGTATCAACAAGCTCCACGGTATATTATACGTGGTATCCACGTACGGCCCGCAGCCTCTGAAATCTCTTCGCTCTCTCGCGTCGAAATTAATAGCGACGCATTGGCCCGCATCCAGCCAAACATCACAAAACCTCCCCGCAGCGTTTCAATCATTAGCTCTCGTGCATCAAACCTCTGCCCGACGCCACTTTGGCTCCACGTTAATTCCGCTGCGTTAAGCTCCCTCCCTCTCTCGTACTCTCTGAAATTCACTTAATGACGCCGCGAGCGCAACACTGACACAATTAAACAGATGCGCACGAGACGAGAATTCGAAAAAGGGGCAGCGCAAATTATAAGAGCTAAAAGCGATTCCTAATTGAGTCTGCCGTATGTATTTTTTCATACCTAGGCTTCTCACCCTCTTGTCTCGGTTTTTTTTCCTCGGCGCCTGCTACAGCGCGCGGGGCATTTAAATTACTAATGTCGAGAGAGACGGCGTTGTATGCACGCGGCTCGCTAAATAGGCGTAATGCACGCCGTATAACGGCACGGAGAACCGCGATAATTTCTGCTAATGGTAATGAGTTCTCGTGTGTTTGACGCGTTTGATTAATTCCGCGTGTATAATACGTTCTCGTGTGTGTGTGGTTTCGGTGAAAAATTATGATGGGATTTTAATGATATTTGCGCATGCATAAATAAACAAGGAGCTTGATTCAAACGCCGCCACTTGACCATCGAAAAGCCCGATTATACACGGACTCCGAAAACCACAGCAGAAGCAACAGCAGCAATGCTGCCCTTTTAACACACAAAGCTCTTTGGCTCTGGTGCGCGCGTGCGAGCATCATCCCCAGCGGCGGCGAAAAAGGAGTAATAAGGTGTACGTACGCCATCCCCCGAAAACGATCTCAGCGTGGCAAGAGGGAAGCCTTTGACTTTGTTCGCGCCTCGACCGCGAAACGAGCTACGAGAGAGAGAGAGAGAGAGAGAGAGAGAGAGAGAGAGAGAGAGAGAGAGAGAGAGAGAGAGAGAGAGAGAGAGAGAGAGAGCGGATTATATGCCGAGGCACGATCGCCGCAAGGCGATGCAGCAAGCAGACCTATGCAAAGTAGGGGGCAAACTGCTGGCTGCACTACTACTGCATTTGCATGAGCTTATGGCCAGATAAGACCGGAGAGGAGAAAAAGGAGTGCGAAGGAGCTGCCTGCCTGCCTGCCTGCCTAGCGCAGGAATGAGGTTAATGAAGACGAAGGAAAGGAGGTAAGGAGAGGTGGTAATTGATTGATTGAACGGGCTATTGATGGAGAGGGATGTTGATGGTGCTGGATGGAGAGAGAGAGAGAGAGAGAGGGAAGAAGTGGGTCGGTTGTAAATTCGTATCGGTTATCGTTAATGCTTCAGAGGAGAGTTACTTCGGAGTCTGTAATTCGAGATATTAATCATTCAAGAACCTCGACTGCTAGTGGACTTGTTTTCCAATTCCAGCTGATCGAGTTAACATCTACCTACTCCGTTATCGGTATAATATAGAACCGAAATAAGATTCGCAAACGCGCTTCGAAGAAATGACATTATAAGCTTCGCTCCTCTATTTCAGTTCACTAGCTTCCAATACTCCGCGCATGAAGCCGATTGAGCGATACGTCGCCGAGGCGATAAACACCTGCGCGCAATTCAAATCTTGCGGGAATAATGAATTTCGTTAGCATTGTAAATGGATAAAGCATTTTGCTCGTTCGAATGTCCCGCCTTTTTTTGCACGCGCGAAAATTCAGACGCGTGCGCATACATCAAAGCCAAGCATAAAAAAGACAAAAGACCTATGGAAAGAAAGAGAGGAAGAAAAGAGTCCGAGAATAAGTCGATCTCCGCAGACGCGAGAAAGATGGGCCGTTTCGAATCGTCTATTCTCTCCCCCATACCTATGCGGAACTCGCGCGTCTGATCGATCTTAGCCTAGAGGCGCTGAAACAAATCTGCAGCCGCCTTATCGCAGAAGCGCTGCGACTGGATGCAGCGCGAATCGATTGCCGCAATTCCGATCCGAAGAGTTCGACTTCTTCCTCGTAATTTTCACGCTTATATAGCTGATGCTCCTTCGTTGAATCGAACGCGAAGTGAGAGAGTCTTATTTCATTGGATAAATCAGAGCTTTAATCGTCCTCGGAGAGGTGCGACCGGGTCATGTTATTCGGCTAAATGTAGCTCCGGGTGATTGGATAGCTTTTTCTTATTTGAGAGAGAGAGAGAGAGAGAGAGAGAGAGAGAGAGAGAGAGAGAGAGAGGAGAGAGAGAGAGAGAGAGAGAGAGAGAGAGAGAGAGAGAGAGAGAGAGAGAGAGAGAGAGAGAGAGAGAGAGAGAGAGAGCTGAAGTCGAGTTATATAGATAGCAGGCCAATGAGTCTGACTGGCAATCGAGCTGAGTTTATTTACAAGTAGTACACGCCGTGTTTGCTGTCTTGCGTACACAGTCTTTCTTGTCAGTCATGGAATTTTTTCATCTTTTTTGTGGTTCGGTCAAAATACATCATTTATGCGTGAATTAGCCGGGGAAAATTATCTAGATAATCCTTTATCTAGCTCATTGTTTTAGATGATTGCGCTTATATTCAAAACCTGCATAAATTATCTGTTATCGTAAGCTAGATAGTTATTTATCGAGATAATCTTTTGTTTATGTGTTACGAGTGAAGAGTGCAACGAAAAAGTGACGGACCCCGGGCTTGAACCGAGGAGGACCTCTTTCTTGCAAGGCAGACGTTCTGTCGTCGCGCCACGGCCGCTACTCATAAACTTGCCACACTCTTCCAAATAATCTCTCGACATTTTAAAGAAAGTTGCGCAAGCATCGCTAAAAATACTCCAAGTGCGCGGCATAGGTTTATACACCGAACCGATTCCCCGAATAATGAATACATAAACTCTAATCCCTATCCTCTCAGCAAACCATGCTTTATAACTCCCCGTCTCGTGTTTCTTCCTTTTCTTCGGCTTTTATTTCGCCGTACAGCTTTTCCGCGCCTTGTCGTTGAAAGAGGGATTTCGATCCTTTGAAATACGCGCGCGATCCTCTTGAATTCTCCGCGCCAGGACGCTTTTTCACCGGCAACGCCGCGGCAGCAGCAGTCTCGTCTCTTTAGCCCGGCATCGTAGCTAGCTTTTTCCACAGTTCGAGCGAAGAATCGTGTATTCCTTCTTTTCCTCTCTCTCTCTCTCTCTCTCTTTCTCTGCGTAAATAGAAAAAATCCCACGCCGACTCTGTTTTTGCGCGCGTTATGGATTTATCGGTTTTCTGTGCTTGTTTGTTTTTTAGTTCGGTACTGAAATACACGGGGATTAGCTCGATATCTGCTGCTTCAATCTTTTAATTGGGTCTTAATACTGGAAAAATTGTATTTTCGAGAAGCTAAACACGGATTTTCGTTTGATGACTAATGATGCTAGTTTGGTACTTACACGACTGTTTCTATATTTTATAGCGAAATAACTTTCGACAAAAGCCTCTGCTATTCGAAGAGATTCATTCATTCGGTTTCCTTTTATTTTGCATCGTACAACTGAACATTATTATCCTCATGGTCGACCCGAAGAAAGAGGCAACACTCAGCGCGAATCCCGAAGAAGAATATATAACAACGGTTTTACTATAAGCCCTTTGTACCTCGATCCTTGCCGATTGAATTGCGAAACTTTTCTAGAGCGCGGCTCTCTATTAATCAAGCGCTGCTCTCTCGTCCATAGTTTCATAATTTATGAAAAAGATCCATTCGCGACGAATAAAGCCGCGCGAGTGAATGCTATCGCTAATTAGTCTTTTCGACTTTACTGCCCGGAAAAGTAAGTAGCTACGTACAGCGCGACTTTACCAAGCCAGACTCTGTTTCCGCACTTCAAACAGGGAAAGTATACACTTCACCCACTTAGAAAGTCTTGGCCACTTTGACTTGTTCTTGTTTCCGCAACTGTGTGTCTGCTTTGTTTCACTGCGTGCATCGCTTTGTTAATTAAATATTGAATCTTCAGTTTCCGAGAATCGCGAGAGCTTTTGTACGAATACGTCTGTTTTTCAGAGCGAAGATGGAAAGAAAAATCTCTCGCTATTTTTGCCTCTCAACTTTTTTCCTTATACTCGCTCTCCACTTAATCACGAGTCCCTTGGACCAACTTCCGACTTTTTTTTCCTTCTCCTTCGGCACGCCGCGCGAAAATTTTCTCCGGGACTTGTTGCTCAGCCGGAGCTTTTTTAATCAAGCCGCGATTATTGCGGCGAATATCCGGGCTTTTTTTGGCTCGAGATTGAATTTATTAAAACGGGCTGCTTGACTTGCGGATCCTTTCGACCGGACTTTTTTCGTTGAAGTGTTGAGAGCGGTAAATTTTCCGCCACTGGATGATATTGCCAGAGGGTTTGTTTACCTTCAGCGAACGATTTATCGTTGGCAGTCGATGAAGGTTTCTCTTTGGTCCGCTTGCTCTGATGAATATTAAAATTTGTAATGCACCGAGTCTCCTCGTAATTATAAGTGCACTACCAGGTTTTAATGAAACTCAAAATCTCTGGGAACAGTAACGAAATTACGAAACTCTTCCATCAAGCCACTCCCTCTCTCTCTCGAGTTCCAAATGAAATATAATCTCTTCCACTGACGATTTCTCTCTTCTCGCAAATCAGTCGTCGCGAAGACGTCTCACGTTTATCCTCGGTAAATGCGCGCCTCGAGCGCCATTTGAATGCCGTCGTCTTCGATTTCACCGTCTTTTTGTGTCTCTCGCGTAAAATACTCTCCCGAGCGCACTTCACGAACCTTAATTTTAAAAAGGTTTTTCGTTAGTGAGCTCTATGCTTTTAGCTTCAAGAGTCAGATTTACTCGGATTGTCCGAGTAATTGACAGGCAAATGTCATTTGGAGAACACAGAATCGTATTTTCTTTCGAAATGAGATGATACTATTCTTTCTTTTCTGAACTACGACAGTGAGACCATTATCAGATCCATTTAGAGAAGATCTTCAAAAAAAATTTTTTTATTGCAATTTGCATTATAACCTTACGAGTTGATAAGTCGGCCCCAGAATCGAATTACACGTCGGTAAGCAGCGTCCTCTCGATTATCCACTCTCTCCACCTCCTCCTCCTTTTCTTCTCCTTCTTCTAACGACATTAGAATAGAATCGATTCTTCCTCTATCTCTCGAATTACATTCCCGGTGCTCGTCGCTCTGTCTAAAGATATCCCTCGCACTGGTTTATGCTTTTCCAAGTTTGTTTTCCCGTTTGGCATTCCGATCGGAATTGTGTGCGACAGGCCAGAAATAACGCGCGGCACTTGAAATTACTGGGTCATCATCAAACCTTTTTAAAGCGTCACGCGCGAGATTGCTATTTTTTTTCTTCAGGAAATCAAGTTTTCAGAGAAATACCAATGAATAAGTACCCGGTATAAGTCAAGCGGATGTAAATGTATGATTAACATCGAATTGAGATTGTAAGATTTCGTATACAAATTCAAGTTACCAGTATTATTTGACTTAATTAGTGCAGCTTGACTTAATAAATGTAATGCATAATTTATATTTGTAAAATATTCAAGAGATATTCTGCTGACATCGGAGTAATATGCAAGTGATCTGATATTCTTCACATAGGTATTTTCAGACTTACCCACATCTTATCATACGGACTTTCATTATATGCAGCTTGCCAAAATTTCATCATTTCCAACTTCTCCTCTAAAGAATCACGAATTTAAACTTCCCGTCAATCCCTCAAAGGCGACGCCACTCATCCAAAATCGATGCGCAGTACTCCCAGCAGTTTGCCATCGAATTAAACGGCTAGTCTCCCGGAAGGTGGTCGTTTGAAGACATCTCTCTCTCTCTCTCTCTCTCTCTCTCTCTCTCTCTCTCTCTCTCTCTCTCTCTCTCTCTCTCTCTCTCTCTCTCTCTCGATCTCGCTCCAGCGAGTCCCTAATTCGAATTATCAACGCGCCAAGTGGCGTCACGTCTCCTTAGTCCTCCTATCCCCGGGGATGCACTTTATTTGTTGCGCCCGACTGGAGCGCCGAAATTTTTTCTCGCCAGGCTCTCTCTCTCTCTCTCTCTCTCTCTCTCTCTCTCTCTCTCTCTCTCTCTCTCTGTGTGTGCTTTGCCAAATTACCGAGGGGACACGTGCGTCGGTTTATTCCGAAAGCTTAATTGGGCGCTTTGACGATTTTACGGGACTTTTTTTTAGCGTAAAATATGCGGGTCTTTGATGACCTTCTTTCTGACGCGAGAGAATGAATTCCGGATGATCAAAAATTATTTCCGTCGGATATGATTGCGATTTCATACTCGTAGACTCTTTCTTTCTGGATGCTGCACTATTGAAGAGGTCGGATTAAAAATAGTCAATCAGACATCGCACTTTTAATCTCCTATATGTGAAACTCAATGAAAGTTGGACAATAATTCATTCTTCCAGACGATACTGATCAATTCATCGTCAGCCATATTAGAACAAGAATAGCTCCGATTTTTCATTGCATTAACGCGTCTTTGAAATATAAACGACCCCAGATCGGATACAGCGGATTGCACTCGTAACCCGATCTAATATCACGAAGGAAGTCCAGAATCAGCCAGCAAATCTCAGGAAGCCACTCCAATACGACGATAAATAAACGAATAAGTCTAGCCGAGCGTCTGCAAAAATCTTCATCCCGACATTCAAACGACGATCCGCAGCACACGTCAGTAGATGGCAAAGAAAGCCCCAAAGGGCGAAAGTGACAGAGTTGCTTCTCTCTCTCTCTCTCTCTCTCTCTCGTTCGCTTTCGCTATTTATACCAGCTGACAGAGCGAGGCTACTCGACGCTCTCGAGCGGAAGCCCGAGAGCGATTACTCAACGCGACGCCGTTGCGCTTGCAGAAGGAGACGGAGCTATATAGTTGCACTCGAGAGTCGCGACTAGCGTGTACTGCTAGACTGGAGAGTGTATTTCCGCGACATTATCATGAGAACGCCATTTATTCGTCTCGAGAACGACAAGGACGCTTTTTGCTTTCGTTGCCGTTGTTGTTGTTGCGTGCGCCGGTCATCGAGAGCTTGCGTGCAGATGTATTAAAATTGATTTCGTCAGCCGGACGCTCGAGTCGCTCGCGATTTGTCACGTTGTCGAGCTGCGTTGTTGTAGTAGTCTTGTTCGATTTCATTCAAATGATCGACATATAATAAAAAATAGTAGGTACGTATAGTAAAACATCGATATACAGACTCCTCTGCTCCCATAAATCCGCATTTGAATTTCCCGCGCTTTTCAATGTAATACCGCTATATACCCTCGAGCTTAACGGCTATGCGCATCGCGCATCGAACCGCGAAATAATGTATGTATATAGGCATCCCCCGAAAAACGATGATGATACAGCCTCCGAGAGGAGTACACGCGATATTCAGATTTTTATCGCGCTTTGCACTCAGGAAAATTGACAGTGACGAATAGAGATACGTAGCGGAGCCGGAAATGGTTTATTCCATTTTTAGGCGCATTTTCGCCGACTCTGCGTACACACACATGCACGCAGTCGTAAACATCTAAGAGCGCGCAAAGCTCTCCATCAAGCCCGAAAATGACACGGGAGAAAAATGAGCCAAGCTATGCAATGCGTATTTACGAGGCGCGCGTAACGTAAAATTACGCGAAACGCTCCCCTGAGCTTTTTTTTCCGTCGTGTGTATCCAGGCTCCGCTGGGACTGGTCGCGTCGGGAGACTATAAGGGTGTGATGTGGGATCAGAATCTCGTTTCGTGGTTTTCGTGCAGAGGATGATCGATGGATGATCCGTAATTACACACCGAAGACGACTGCCGCTGGATCGTGTATCGCGAAGTGCTGTACACGAGTGAATTAGTCAAATTTGTCACTTCGCTCGTAGAAAAAACCGCATCCATTAACCGATCAATAGCACGGTTTACCTTTACGAAAAAGAAAAAAAGATGCTTGAACCTCGACTTTAACCCGGGCGTGAAAAGACACATCTCCGGTTCACGACGACGTCTCAGATTTTTCCCTCTCAGAGGGTGATCCATCACACGTCCGATCTCGAGCCACAAGTGCAAGCTCTCGCCACTTGCGTAAATTCCGCATTAGGGGCACGTTCGTTCCTGCCTTCCTTGCGGAAGCCGCGAAAATTAAATGGCCGAAATTAAGTGTCTGCGCAGAGCCGTACACGGAGAGAGAGAGAGAGAGATAAAGGCGAAACGGCGCGTATAATGCCCGGCATTGTGTGTGTCGTGTTTAAGGAGAGGCCCGGAAGCGGTCCCCGGATTTAGGAGATTCTTCCTCGAGCGAGAGATGCGACTACTTTTTCGAGGCCGTCTCTTTTTGTTCTCTCTCTTTCTCGTGTGTTGTCGACGGCCGGAAGACGGGGATGAATAGGACCGACACACTCTCTCTCTCTCTCTCTTTACGTGTACACTGTCGCGAGAACAACATTGTCTTGCGAGAGTGTACGAAGAGGAACTTATTTTCGAAAGCTGACGAACTTGCATATACAGTGTACGAGAGTGGAATTCTCGAGGTAGTCGCGCGCAGCATAAACTAGAGCATCAACTACGTGAGATTTCGTCCCATCAGCTCTCTTGACTCTAATAAGACATTTACGCAAGCGCGTGATGCGCTCTCTCCTATATAGCAGTGCAGCTGAGACACGCACGGAGATATGCATATGCGAATTCGCGCGGCAAACGCCTAATTAAGCCTCTGCCAACTAGAATTGGAAGGCGATGGCAGAGAGACTTTCCGGTCTATACGCATATATTATATGTGTATGTTATACAGGCTTCCAGGCTTCACTTTGTTACACGCTGATACATATACCGGTTGGTTTCTGGCTTTGTTTATGCAGCTGGAGCGCGCGTATAAGTATACCTGGCGCGAAATCGCAGCTGCGAGCGCGTACCGCGTGTGTATACGTACATATAGCTTATGGAAAGAAATTCTTCTTCCGAGGATGCTCTTGTTGTTCCAGGTAAAATTTAACCCTACGCATCGCTGGATAAACTTCGAACTCGGGTGTGTACCGTCGAAGCTAATTTCCGCCGGGCAAACACATCGTAAATATACACCGCGCAAACGCAAAGTGGCGATTTATCAGAAACGCCTGTGGAATCCGTTTAATTTATCCTATTACGCCGCTTACCTCCTACTATCGATAAACCTATAAGCGTTATAACGAATTTTTTTCCTCCCGCGCTTTTTTAACTCTTTATCGCATTTCCGCTCGACGCGCGGCTGTGCCTCGTATTCATCTCTACTCGCGCGCGGGCAACTAGCCAAGTCGCTACTGCTGCTGGTGTAGCTTGAAAATATACACTCCTTAATTAGCATTGTTCCGGTAATCTGGGAATTCGCTGTTGTTGCTTTTTCGTGTGAGCTGTACGCGCGGGTCTGGCGCGTCGGCTGTAAATGCGTTTGTGGACGTTTTGCGCTATTTTTAGGGGCTACGTGGGCGTTTATGCGCTATTTATAGATTTTTATGAGCTCGTGTACTTACGAAGGATTTAGGGGGGCGGATTTTTGTTATGGTTAGCTGAGCGTTGCGGATACTCACCTGAAACAGAAAATAAACGATTATTTAGGATTTGGTTGAAATTGGATGATATGATATCGTTATACTCACTATACTAATAAATATTAAAATGTTGTCTATACTGAAATATCAAAGTTAGCACTAAAATATCTGGGCAAAACTTCTGATGAAAATTTGTATTTTTTTAAACGTCATTTTAACATGCGTCGACCAGAAATTCCGCTCAGCATATGCTCAATTATCTACCAGAGTTATAATATCAAACAATTGTTAATTAGAGTAAAACAGATTTTTCCAGGCTACTCATCAATGCCCATTGTAAAAAACCAAGTCGCAAGCTTTGAACACAAGCGAATATCGCTCACACCCCTCGTTCAAAAATTAATCTCGCACAAGGACAGAGCCTACCCCGCAAAAAGTGGAATCGCGACAAAGCGAAGCTAATTGAACGACACCGGCACCGCGAGCTCTGGGGGTGTAGCTACACCGAGCAGAAATCGCGAGCGAAATGGTAGTATTCATCCCGGATCGTTCTAATTATCGCAGCGGCACGACAAACGAAACGAACGCGAAAAAAAGGAAGCAGCGCGCGCAAAAGATAAAAAGCGCGCAGGGGTGCAAAACAAAGAGGCGGAAAGCTCTCCCGGCCGCGAGAATAAATAATGCCAATTGAGGCTAAACTGCTCGGAGGGAGAGAGAGAGAGAGAGAGAGAGAGTGAGACAAAACGCGCCAGCGGGACGCGTGATACGCCCTGGCTAATTATTTATTCGCCGAGGAATTTATAAGCGTCGTCCGAGTGAAAAATTGAAGCTCTTCGTCTGTGGAATGGAATCGGTTCTGTTCCCGGGAAATCGATCGGTCCAGCTTTTTCTCGGCTGACAGGCTGTGTTGTCTTTGAGGAAAAGGAATGGTATACTGGAATGAGATACATGCGGAGGAGATTTTTCATTCTTTAAGTGATCCTCGCTTCGGCATGTCGTCATGTTGCATATTCCGAAGACGCTTCGCGATTGTAATCTTCTTTGCATTGTAAAACAAATTTCAAATTTGGCGCCTCTGAATCTTTATTACAGTTTTTAAAGAACCATTTAATAACGGCTCTCTAAAAACCTCGGTAAAAAAAAAGAAAAAGCGACACTATATAGTTCGACAGGCACGTCAACGTTTGATCTTGCCTCTATATACCGACGTGCATCAACGAGAGAATTTACGAGTGGAGCCGCGGACAAGTTTTATGGCTCGCGCGTCGCGTCGTAAATAAACAATTACCGAGCGCGTACAAACGACCGAGCCCTTAGCTCCTTTTTTTAGCGCTGATTTTTCCAAGCCTTCAAAAATCTTTGTGTTCCTCACTTTGTTCCCGCGATATCGCATACGGAGTGCCTTTATTTCTGTCCGATAGCACACAAAGGGACCTTTTTGATTCTTGGATGGAGTTGACGCGTCCGTCGGAAAATGCGCGGGAGAGGTCTGTAATTGATCGTTCGGATGCTATGATGGATCCAGCATAAATATTCTCTAGAACTTCTCGAAAATTTATGATAAAAACAAGCGCTTGGAAAAATGTCTCTTTCTCTCTCTCTCTCTCTCTCTCTCACATTTTCTAAAATTCCAAACATTAACAACAATCCCATCTAGCTCGGCTGGCTTGGAGAGCGAGAGTTCGCTCGAACAAAGCGACGGTTTTAAGAGATTAGTTCCCCGTCGATGGATGCGCTCTCGTTTCATTGTTTAGGTGTCGCTCGCGCGTGCTGAAAAATTCTTTAGTGCATAAGGAAAAGGAGGGCTATAGGGAAAAAGTATACGCGCGCGCGCGAGTGCCCCATTGTTTTCCCCGACCGGCGGAAAGCTCCATTTTTCTACGAATAAACACTGCCGGCTGCTGCTGCGCCGTTTTCAAATTCATAAAGGCAAGCGAGCGTATAGCCGTAGTAGTAGGTATCTACTCGTGGGTATATACATGGTTGGAAGGAAGAGAGAGAGAGAGAGAGGGAACTGCACTTAAATTTTCCGCGAAGCGTCGTTGCGGCTTTTCAGCGAGCGGATTTCGTATCTTGAGACAGTTTTTTTTTTTGGGAGTATTTTGTCGGATGGAATTTTCGTTGGGAAATGTGAATTTTGAGCGACTTTATGCAAGAAAATTTTCTAATGTTAAGCCCGTCTTAAGCATATTTAATCTTCGAGCTAACAATATAATCCCACTGGAAAATACCTCGAATCCTTTCTTCCAAAGCACCCTCGACAGTCAAACGAAAACCTACTCCTGCCGTCGGACAGAATCCGCGATTTTATTGTGTGATTTTGAAGAGCCCTCGAGTGATGCCTATCGTGCCACTCGATCCACGAATATCATTTAAGGCTCGCGGGCACGACAATGTGTGCACGTAGCAACACTCGAGGGCCACTTCTGACCCAAAAAGCACTCGTGCGGCGCATAACTCGTTTTCGCGACAATGCAAGCACTATAGATTAGATTAATATCTTCTTGGGTTCAGCTTCTATAGAGTACATTAATATTCTGCAAATACAAAACGCACACACGGAGAACTAAACATTTTTCAATCGATCGCAAACATCTTCCCTCCGTCGTTCTTGAATAGCGCAATATTCGAAATCGATACGCAGGAGAGCGATGTTTTATACTTCCAGCCCTCCTGCACCCCGCGTAGGATTTTAATTTCTACCTTTTTCCGTGTCCACGGCTGCACTGCATCGGAGAGCGTCGTATTTTTCGATTTTTTTCTCATCAGCGCTCCGAGCAATCTGCGTCAAACAGCGAAAGAGGGACGTGGATATGGACGGGGGAGACAGCGAGCAGATATAGATAATGAAAATAAAAGAGAGAGAGAGAGAGAGAGAGAGAGAGAGTACACGCGAAGGCAGACGCAGAGTAATGAACAGTAGACAAAGCCGGCGACGAAATCGCCTTGGCCGTGATTCCGATATTTCCGTTATGTCGCGTTGCTGTTGGGAGAAAACGCAGCGGACGGATGGTACTTTCGACTGACAACGTTTATGCCGCACGTTGGGATGACCAAATATACGCGTGGAGCAAATATTGCGTCGAGTGTATACAGATAAGCTTGATAAGCTTTCAAAATCCTCAGATGAAATATGCGATCGAAGTATATAATATAGTAAAACAGATGTCGAAGCACAGCAGACAGAGAATCACTGCAGCGTGAGAGCTGCTGCCGAAAACGCGCGCAGACAGAAAAGGCGGCGAGAGGCGCATAATACAAACTGCCGCATCGGTTTACCCAGCACTCAAAGCCCCTAATAGAGACGTAAAAGAGGACCAGCGGCTTTTCCGTCTCTCGTATATACCTATATACGCACTCGACTCTATATGTACGCGTCAATTTTTCCTCTCCTCCAGCATCTGATACGTCAGCTTCAATTTCTCCGTTCTTGATTTTTCCTCCTTGGGATGCGGGTTTTCAATGTCGCGTAGTCTATAGGGGTGGACGGGTCACACATGCAGTGTATACGCGTGAGTCACGCATCTGACGTGCGAGGATGGAATGTTTAAAGTCTTGGGAGGATTTTTCGGGTAAACGTCGGGGACACTTATAGGAGAAGACGGACGTGGATTGATGGATGGGGCTGCTGATGCCGTCGGGACTATTAGTATCATCTGGTATATATTATACGAGCGATGTCTTATGAATTATGATTTTATTATTTTTTACGTTCACTCGAGACTCCTATGTTGTTACTTATTAAAAAAAAAACAGGTCTCAACAATGCATTATCCAAATCTTTCAAAGCGTCGCGCGCGAACTTCATAATTAAATATAGAGTCGACATCCGTTTTTCACTCGAAAAACAAAGGAAAAACTTTTCGCGTTTGAAAATTAGTATACGAAGAAACAAACAGCGCTCTGTCTGCAAAAGTTCGTTAAATTTCACTTTAGCCAGGCAACGCAGTCGAGAGTTTATGCTTTTGAACTTTTGACTTTTTTAACTATCGCGCCGACAGCGTGTTAATTGCCAAGTCGCAAACAATTAGAGCTTGCAATTGAACAAGTGCGCGTTGAATGCTTATTACGAACACACGTCATTATCCACCACTCGACTGCAATATTCCGCGGAAATCTTTTGATAAAATATAAAAATTAATGAAACCGAAACTTGCTAGGTATATATATTCAAACATTAAAGTTCAATACCTCAATAGCAATTTCAATTAAAACACACTCTAAATTAATCTTCGAATCAGATGCGCAGTCGATCGTCCGTAATTTTGATCAACGACCTGACTATAATACTCCGCGAAAAGTCGAGAAGTGAGCTTTGCGCGCGCACACAGCAAGCCGAGCTTTTAAATTCATTACGAACTTGCAGCCGGTCACGCGAATCTCGAATTAACGCGGCTGCGCGCGAGATTCGCTCCTTTTTTTCTCTCTCTTTCTCTCTCTCTCTCCGGCTGAAAAATGCGAGCTAAGTGCATTAAAGTGCGCGTGATAGGCATCGCTGTACACTGTATGCTTTACAAGGGTTTAAACAAATGCCCGGGCTATTTGTATACGTTTTTGCTTCGATTACGCGAGGATTCATTTGTAACAATTTTCAAAGCCGTTTACGCTGTCGCGATACACGTGCACACGCGATTAAGAAACTGCCGGTTTTTCCATCAGAGCCAATATTAATTTCGTCTATATTGAATCAAAGTCAATTGATGAGAACACTTCTGACGAGCAATTAACGAGTCTTGATCAAAGGCTGCAGCAGCAGCAGACTCGTAAAATCTCGCACACATATCCGGTACGACTATAGTTTCCAAGTTGACGAGCGAAGCCACAGCGAGAAACTACGAGGGCACTCGCGAAATAGGCACTAACGCTAATCACGATAAATCAGCCGCGAGAGCCGAGCCTCACTCGCGGATTCATCATCGCGACTAACGACCGTTTAGCCTAATATCGCCTTGGCTGCAGCGGCGCACTAGTCTCTTCCATTATTTTGAAAGAAAAACTTCTTATCTCGCGGTGTAATCAGCGCGAAAGCCTAGTGAAATATTATACAGCGCGGAGGGAATTTTTTTTTTCACTCGCTGCATTCCCCGAAAAATTGGGATGCCGTGTTTAATCTGATGAAATTGCATTGCTCGTTTAATTAAATGCAGGAGCTGTTTTTTCTCTCGGGTAGATGCATAACGGTATTACAACGTTTGCATTGGTGCTGTTGTTATTATATATAGTTAGTATATAATACTCGAAGTTTTAAAACTTTGCTGAAAAGCTGCTGAAAAAAAGTTTTTAATCCTGCCTCGACTTTCTAGGCTAACAAACTTTGTAATTTTTTTGCAGTTCTTAGCTCTTTAAAGCGTTTTACAGCTGGGGAGAGTTAAAGAAGCGCGCTTTTTGCACAAATGACAATATTATACCTGATTATTCCCCCTTCTTTTATGCTTCTGGAGGAAAAATGATGTAAAAGTAAATTAAACAGTGTAAAGGAGATGTATTCTTCAACGTGAGAATCGTGGTCTGTCAAAATAATTAAGGCATTTATTTTTTGTTGATTTCTAACTTCGAAAATTTCTCTACTCAAACTCAAATTTTCAATCTTACTCCTCAAACGACTCAATCCCTTTAAAGATCGCACCTTATCTTCCGTATAGTGTTCAGCACAAAGCGTCTGCGCCTACCGACATTTAAAAAAAAGCTCTCCTCTCCCAACGTAGAAAAAAAAACACCTACTAACTACGCACAGCCTCTAACTTACGGAAAAAGAACGGAGTCATCAGCCGCCATTGACATGCACGCATCGCCCTGTGTGATGAGAGCACACCTCGGTATGCGGCCTCTAGCATATCGCAATTAAACGCGATTGCATTACACGTTTAATTAAAAGTCCCGCCCGGCGGTAATAACGTCGCGCGCGCGGGCAAGGAAGGCATGAAAATCCATCAAAAGCTCGAACGTGCAGCGCGCGTCCCTCCTTTTCAATTAGATTAGTGCGCCGCACGCTCTCTCTCTCTCTCTCTCTCTCTCCGATGCCACCAGACACGCGCACTTTATTTATTTATTGTCTTTTGTCGTGAGAGCCAGACACTTTGTCTCTTTATTCTTCGTCGAGGGGGATTTCATGGGAATATCGGTCGTTGTTAAAATATTAGTTTTTATGCGCTCTCTTATAATTTTATAGGATGATTGAATTTTGTTCTTAGGTGTGCACGGTGTTATTAACGTACTTGGGAGCTCAAAAAAATATCTGCCTTAACGAATTTAATCCGAGCCATGCCCACCGAGATGGCAAAAATAGAATCCAGCGATATCCGGCATCGAACGTTCGAACAGTGACAACATTCCGTATGGTTTTAATTAAAGCTGCACTCTCGCGCACGGTTTCTATGCCATAGAAAATCAAAGCTGTTCTTTAAATGCGCCTTTTTTCTGGCGTGGCATCGACATGTGTGGATTCTTTGCCTTTGATTCCTTCCACCTCTGTAGTTTCGTTTGTCGTCTCGTCGCATATGAAAGCAAAGTTTTACTTTTTTCCACCTATACCTATATACACCTCGAGGCATCCGTTATTCCAAGCGCACCGCACTGCAGGTTATTGCAATCAAACTAGATATATATACATACGCGTACTCGAAGTAACTCAATTAATACCAGCAACGCGTCGATGGGGCACAGCCTTCTAAGAAAACATCATCCCTCTGCGCAGCCTCTTGCCGGATACTATTACGTTATACTTATGCCACAGAAAGCAGGAGGCCGCGTAACAAACCGGGGCAAACAAAACTCGCAACGCACACCTCGCCTATATACCTACTATACGCGCAAGCATCTACGGGGCGCATCGTTAGCAAAGAAAAACACGAGTCTGGCCTGCGGGGGATTCGCGCAAGGCAACAATAACGAAGACGTCGCTCGCTACGGCGCCGGAGATGAAAAGCAAAGATGAGAGCGATAACGCCTCTCGTTATAATTAGGCGCCGAGGCTTTGTGATGCGAAAACTATTCGCGTAAGTCAGCGCTGCTGCTACCGCTGCGGGCGCAGTTTACGCCAAGAGGCTTTACGACACTCGCGAGCGCACGCGGCTACGAACTTTCGCGGCTTATTAGGCGACTGCAAGCGCGCGGGGAAAGAGGAACGAGAGTTCAGTTGCAGCGGAGTGTTGAAAACCCTGCAGGAAGGATGTCGAAGGTGGAAACTGCTGCTGGAGGTTACGCTGGCAAGTGGTGCTTCTGATTTTGCGGAGGCTGCAGATGGTGAGATTTTTGATCAGTGTATATGTTTGAGAGCTCGATAGTTTTATAATTCGATATTTTGAGGTTACGTTTGATTGTCATCAAGAGAACTCAGCCGTATCAGCCCCATAAAAACTTTCACTGCATCACTGCAAAGTATTTACCGCCACTCGCATCACAGTTCCACCGAGCCCAAACAACACTCATATCCTCACCTCCGCGTATATATACACGTCCTCTTAAGTCGGTACTTCCGTTAGGTGGCGCTACCGTAGAATTCCGGGCTCGCTGGCGCACGTACTTTCATCCGCGGAAAACAATCCTATTATTGTACACATTCGAGCCTCTGCTCGAGAGCACTTTGCTTCCGCGCCTGCAGATTATGCCAGGTCATGTAGCAGACGCTCGAGTTGCCGCCGGAATGGCCCTTCTTTTGAGAAATTTTGCGCGAGCACACAGCCTGCATCCCAGATAGAGCTAGGCGTTTCCGCAGGTGGCGTGTGGTATACATATAAGTATACAGTTTCGCGAGATGCTTCTTTTAATTGAGATTGATCATAATTTTGTCCATTCAAAATAGTACTTATGATCATAAATATCTTAAATAATTTAAAATTGATAAAATAAGTGCCTATTTAGGTGTGACCATCCAGATGACCGTACGAAAAATGGGGACTATTAATGCTAGAAATTTTAATCATTCCTTCTTTTTAGTTCCTACTCTAAAAAGGACATAGTAATTATTCTATTCGTTCTAAGGTCTACGTATGCTTGAATTTTTAACCTCAAAAAGTGAAGAAGATTGAGAAAATTATCATAACAGTGCACTTATTTATATTTTCTCGGGAATCTAAACCTTTTCAAATCAAAATTTGAAGCTTGCTTATGTATTAAACATTTTTATTGTAAAAACATTCTTATTCCAAATTAATCTTAATTTCAATGTACATACATATGGATCGTTAGAGCGATCCTATCAATTAATCGAGACAAAGCAGTTTTGGACTGGCCCTTTCGTATGCGCCTAAACTCTCCGTGTCTGGCGCAGGTGAAAATAGGTGGCGCACGGGCAGTTTTTCATTTCTATCATAATAATACGCGCTGAGTCTAGATATAGTGGTGTGTCACCGAAGCTAAAACTGCCTTGTTTTGGCCTGCTGTTTCGGCCACTCATGCTATAACTTTGCACGATGGGCGTTAAAAGTCGCTAGAGTTTTAGATAGAAATTTCATTTTTTTCATCTCAGCTTATTATTTTTTATAGCATTTTTCTGAACTTATACATATAAAAAGAATTATTTTAATGCCAAACTAATATTATGATATTTCAAAATGTATAACTATGGGACAGCTTGAAGCGTTTATGTTAACAATGTTTACGGGAGCAAAACGAACAACTGAACAGAAGGCACGGAAAAGCGTCGCAATAATTTAATTCGGGTATAACGTTGGGTGCAATCGTCCGAATGACCAATATCGCTAACGATTGTTTCCCCGGAACAACGACGAAACCGTACATCGCATTAACCCACATCACGGCAAAGGCGCGAAGCGGCCCTCGACACCTCGATTACCCCCTTCTATAGTCCTCTCTCTCTCTCTCTCTCTCTCTCTCTCTGCTCTCGCGACTACTCTCTCAAGGGTCCTCGCAAATTCGCGCCCTGCAAAATCCGTCGGGGGGAAGTGGGAAATTCCTCGCGACTCCACTATACGGTTATACACGAGTGTCGTCCACGCCGCGCGCCTGCGCAATTTACGAGAACGTCGCGCTGTTATTCCAAGGACCATTTGCAATTGTAATCCGTAAATTTTGGTAAACTGTAGTTAAGGGGACAGCTTTAGCCGACGAGCCAGCGTCCTGTATACGGCTTCGCTGTTGTTTAGCTCTCGGCTTTTCCACTGTCTTGCTTGCTGCTCCGTGTTACGTCCCTTGCGCCGACTTATACCCATGAAGTACTTTCGCTTCCTTCCTTTGAATGGAATACCTTTCACGCGCTCTTTGTGATTTACTTAAGTTCGACCCAAGCAAGATTTAAATTGAAATGTTTTTGAATTTCGCGCGCAAATTCAAATAGACAGCTGGAAACGATAATTTTTGGATAAGAAACCGTGATGAAATTGTAGACAGACTATTGCTGATAACTTTTATTATGTCGCTTCTAAGGAAGACTATATTATAGAAGGCTGTCACATTAAGTATAACCTTCCGATCAAAAGTAGCACATTTTTACTAAAAATAAAACAGCCGTTATAACTGAACTGGCACCAGTCTGCGAGACGACTGTAATATATAGCCAATTTCTGATTTTTTAAATAATTGCTGATCGACTTTTAAAGTTTTTAATAATTTTATAATACTCAATAAGAACTGTGAACTGTGAAAATGTCAGATCGTTTTACAAGTCCGAAAAAAGCTGTACTCGTTGTTAAAAATGCTGCTAATCAAGTTAAAATTTTGATAGCGGTACACATATATATCTTATCGAGTATTTTAAAACTGGATGACTGAACATAAGAAGGATGAGAAATTCTGTATTCGTTGCGCCAGTCGAGCGAAATGTTTTGCTCTTCGCAGCAGGAGTGCATACTTTACCATTAAAAAAAAATGTAAAAACGTCAATTTTTTCCTCACAGCACAGTAAAATTGTCTACACGTGCTCCTTGTCCCACAATTACCTTAAATTTGCGTTTTTTTTCCACCCCTATAATTTTTGACGCGCAGCATTTTCCCAGCGTAGACAGTATACACTACGCTGCGCGCGATAAGCATTTGTAAATTGCTCCGTTTGAATAATAAACGAGCGCGCGCATTCCGCGTAATTTCTCAAAACTGCATCATTAATTCACGATACCCTACGCTTTGCTGGTGTGCCTACTGATATCCCAGCTCATTAATTCTTCATAGCATTACTATATACTATCAAACTCGGCATATTGAAATGCACTTATCCGATTGCATGGATCTGCGCGCGAGCCGAAAAACTGTACTAGAGTCGCGGAGGTAGAAACAATAAATCTAATCACGAGCCCTCCCGTATAATAAATTACTCTCCTCCGTAGTATGTGCGACACAGATATACAGGCCAGATAAGGCAACGCAGCGCACATTTACACGTGCAAAGCCGACCGGCCGATTTCATGCAAACGTTCTGCTTCTATGCAGCCGAGTAGACGACTTGACGTGTGCGCGTGTGTGTAACGAAAAGGAGGGAAAAAAGGAGAGGAAAGAAAGTCGGAAACAAAAAAGTATAACGAGATAGAGAGAGAGAAGTGAGAGAAGTGGAGACGAGAGCTGCAGAGAAGGGCGAAACGAAGGTAACGAAGTGAACGACACTTGGACGGAGGTGAGAACGGGACAAAGTATACGTAATAAAGCCAAGCGAAGCGAAAGTAGGACAAGTGTTTTTTTTTCGCCGCCGTGCGCCGGCTTCTTCTTTTCTTCCTCTTTTTTGCGATTTGTCGCAAGCGCGCGCGCGGAAAAATGAGGAAATCGCCGAAGAGGAGATAAACGCGAGCGTTTTTGCTTCTCGTAATGCTTTTTAAACTCGCGTAGGCTCGAGAGATCCCGTGGAGATACGACGGGGGGAAACAAGCGCTTCGCGCGCCTTGTTCTCGAACACGTTATGCTCTGTATAATGGGGATTGAGTCTTGACTTTATACAAACGACTTACGCGTACATCTCACCTGAAATAGAGAGGAGAAAAATCGCATATGCGAATGCACCAACCCCTTCCTCAAACACGTTATCCCAGCCAAAATTAATTTACTCAGTCAAAACAATCAGTCTCACTCCGGCGAATGTACACTTCGGAGGCGAAAGCCATCTTGCATATATACACACAGCGCCAGTCGTAACGAGATCGCGAAACGATGGATATAAAGATAAACGAAAGGCGGAAGGGTTGCATACCCCGCCACGCCACTTGGCGGCCGCGTGCGTGTATTTTGGCAGAGGGTATATGCGCGGCGCACGCGCTGACGTAGGGGCTTGCCAAAATTAAACATCAGCGTCCGGTGGGTCGCCCCCGTCTAATTTACAGTGGCTGTATGGAACTCGGAGTCAGCTTCATCCCTTACACCAACGTGGCGAATTTTTACTCGGAGGAAACTATAGAATATTATATTAAAACATCGGCAGTGGGCCTGATTAGCCAATGCACAAAGGTATAATTATATATAGCGCCTTGGCCTTTGTCGCTCGCGATCGAACTATAATCTGTCTCCCTCCGTTGTTGCTTGAGCTCTCTCCGTTTATCGGCTGCTCCGCAGACAGGAGCCAATTGTGCGGAGCTAATCTGCAAGACTACGCGGTTTACTGAGAGAGATTTGACCCTAACCTTCGAGAGTTCGGCCTATACCTGGAAGTGCACTGTAGATGTTTTTTTTCTTCGGGGATTAACATCCCGCAGCGCTTTCGAGAATTTTCCGTGTCTAATACTCGCCTCGCTAACTATAAAACAAAACAGCGGACGCAGGAGAGCTTATTATTATCTCTAAGCCCTATAAAAGCCGCATTTCTCAGGTTAAAATAACTCTCGACGCACATCTCCGTCCCATTCGAATAATCCATATTCGCAGAACAATAGCGAGCCTCTTTCTCTCGGTGCGAGCATTGAAAAGACACGCTCGAATCCAATTTGTCGTCGCGAAAAAAAGCCTCGTGCGCAGAGAAGCAAGTGGCCCTGTTAAATTTATACGCTTCTCTCTGCGTCTCTGGCGTTTCCACCCTCGCAAAAGCGCATTATAAAGTTTGCGCGTTTCTCTCAGTCGTCGTCACTCGATATCGGCCGAACAATGGGCTCCTATCTCTCTCTCTCTCTCTCTCTCTCTCTCTCTCTCTCTCTCTCTCTCGACTTTGATTATCCCGGACTATCGTCGCTTTGACTCGTCCTTCGATAATGGCGGACATCCGAGGAGCCGTGTGCCGCCGCTCTCTTTTCATGCGACCAAAGTGCCCGCGCATCATTATACCGGCGAGTCTCTCTCTCTCTCTCTCTCTCTCTCTCGGCTGTCTCTCTGCGTATATACTGCTCACACACACGAGGGACATATAATAATCCACAGGACGACGACGACGTCGACGACTGCGTAATTAATCCCCCTATGCGAGAGAGAGAGAGAGAGAGAGAGAGAGAGAGAGAGAGAGAGAGAGAGAGAGAGAGAGCCACTGCTGCGCGCCGGTCGGGCTATATCCATATTACACTTGAGCGAAATCGGACTACTTGGAGTGGCGCCTGCAACTATACTCTCCCGTGAGCGGTGGCTTGCATTTGCGAGCCAGAGAGCATTGGCTGATTTATCGGCTATCTCCTTGTTGTTGGGATGTGTGTACAACTGTTGGGATATTGTGCATATAAACATAATGCGTGAGCGCGCGGGGCTTTGCAGGCGGACGGCTTTGGCGACGAGAGTTCCGAAGTCGTATGTGTAGGTATCGTGCGGAGTACATGTAACGCTGAATGACTTTCCAAGTTTCGAATTGCTATGTGATTAACGGCTTACTGTCGCGTTAAAATGTGGTTAAAATGTAGGTTTTTTGAATTTGATATTGTAGAACAATAATTACGTTAATCAATGCATGATTTGTATACCAGAGAGTAAATCTGATAATATTCAACAGAAGAGTCGGTATGTATACATGCTAATTATAATTTGGTTGATTTCGTCATGTTATTCCTGTTCTTAGATATAAAGATTTTGATATTGCGAATCTGCCTTTTTTTATTTGATCGATTTCATAACTAATAAAAATACAATCACCAGTGATTATACGAATCACAATAGGAGTGTTGCGTCAACAGCTGAATAATTTTCGTTTCCAAAACGATGTGCACGCAAAAATGAAAGCTACCAAATCAGCAGTGCAGCAATCAGCAAACTTTCGCCCACTACAGCATCAACCTGAAGCGATCAATTACTCAAGCTCTCCTGCTTTTCCCGCACCTTACAAGCACCGCAGGCGTAAATCAGGTTGTAGGTACAATTTCGAAAATCCGGATTACAAGGAGGCGCCTGTAGCCGGACGGTCAAGACAAATGAACAGCCGGTGTGTACGCCGGCAAACGAAGCCCGAGCTAACTCACCACCGCCTCGTGTTTGCTTTTTGGTCGCCGGGACGTTTGCATGGACTCTAGCTCGCTCTCTCTCTCTCTCTCTCTCTCTCTCTCTCTCTCTCTCTCTCTCTCTCTCTCTCTCGGTTGCACGTGATCATTAATAAAAGCCCCGGCTGCCGTCGTTGCATTATGCAGTGTCCGCGGTCTTGTTCGTTATAACCGAGGAGGACGAGAGAGTTCTCTACTTTTTTCCTTCGGAGCGAGCGCGAGGAGGCAGTTAGTCAGGTGTCGCAAGATAGGTATACAGCATCGCCGAGGATTTGAATTATTAATGGCCTACCACCGGGATCTGTTTAATTGATAAGTTTTGATCGCCGCGCGTTTGTCTTTCGAGTACTACGAGCGCTCGTTTGCGGGGGAAGCATATGCATATTACTATTCAGATCGGCTGGATTTTTGACGGATCGTATGCATATGCATCGATGCACATGTATATATTCGTGAATCACTTTGCATAATGTGCTCGTTAAAACTTTGGCATTTTTTTTTTAATTTCAAGCGTCTGCGACGCATCGATAAAATGCGATTTCAACGTCCACATTAGCCATAGCCTATCCACTCAAAGTATAGAAGATGAGAAGCTCCGGAAGGTGGCAGTTTCCCGTCGCGGAAATTATGCGCGCCATGCCAGGCTAGCTTTTTACAACTCGCTCCGAGCTTTTATCTCGGCAAAATTATGCGCGGAAGTTTCGCGTAGGCCGCTTCACGCCCACAGTCGGCTATCCACCGAAAGTTTCGGCTGCTGAAGACGGCACTTTATGCATTATGCACCCCCACCCTGCCTCGATTTTTGCGGCATCCCTTTGTCCATTGATTACTTTGCAACTGTGTCGCGATGCTCTCTCTATTTCTTTTTTTATCAATGGCTGTGCTAGTTTTTCTTCTGGCAGCGGGAAATTTACTTGGACTCGGGTGAAAAAGCTCTGCTCAATGGATTGTTGCGGGAGTCGTTGCTTTTTGTGCAGTTTGGTCGTATATAGGGGGACCGATAAAGTATTGCCAGCTCGTAAAGCGTTATTATCGGAGATTCAATTTTGCGCTTTTTTTCTGCGCAATGGTAATAATTTTTAAATTTACGATTCGATCGGGAAAGTTTTTCATCCAATGCGTGTACAAAAACAAACATAAGCTTAAAATTTATACTTTATTCTACCGCGTTTTGAATTTCGCGCTCAAACGAAAAATCCGCAATAATAACTCCTGCGGATAAAAATCCGAAATCTCATCGAAGGCAAAAAAGCTGCCGCTTGCGCGCAATGTCCGCAAAAACCACGACGGCATTCCGCAAAGAAAAGTCAGCCTTGGCTTACAGTATAGCAGATGAACGGAATTTCATTCGACGCAGCGGTCACGGGTATTTCGCTAATGAAAATAGAGAAAGGAAGGGTCGGGCATTTGCAATTCCGTCTGGCAATTAAAAATGTCTGCACGCAACACCGGCCACTGCTTTGAGCTTTTTTTTGCGCTGGCCGCGCGGCACAGGAGCTTTTGTTCTTTTCTACCCGGCGGAGAGGCTCCACTACCCGCATGCTATATACATATATATAATCTATGCGTGCCGCGTCTCATTATTCATTATTCTTTTGCGCTTTTCGCTTTCCCTCCGCCGTCGTCGTCTACTATACTACTACTAGGCGCTTATTTGTTTCTCTCTCGGCGTCTCTGCAGTCGCGTGGTTATGATATATTTTTTTTTATTTTCGAGCTATTGTCTCTTCCGCTTTGCCTTTCAACGCCACCACGCTCTATTATACTGTGTCTCTTCTTCTCCTGCTCGAAGGAAAAATGAATTTAGATGAGCCTAATTGAAAATAATCTCGCAACCAATCAGCACCGAAATAGACATCAAGCCGCTCTCTCTCTCTCTCTCCAATGAACACACTGCAGAGAGAGTAGTCCTCTCTCGTCTCGTTATTCATTCATCCGCTCGTTTCTTCCATCGTCGCATTTATCTCGCAAACACACGCACATACACACACATAGCATGGAGCCAAACTCATCATCGCCAATATTTCCTTCTCCTCTTTCGTCCGCTTTATTTTGCGAGTCAGCCTCACCCTCAACTTTCTCGCTTCGCTTTCAATTTGTCTCCACTGCTGCTGCTACCGCTGCGAAACTCTCGTTACCCGCTATCATTCATCTCTGCGCTGCAGCGGTTTTCATCTTGCATCGACAGCTGATGCGTCGTGACGGAGATGCAGATTAGGCCTTTGAAGAGCGAGAGAAATATGGGAATAGGTTTCCTCTCGTCGTTATAAATCACAAAATTAAAAAAAAAAAATTACACGACACATATTATTATTATCGAAAATACTCGTGCGGTGGTTAACCTATTTACGGATAATCACCAGCGTGACAAAAACACGAGAGTGAGTGTAAGCGCCGTCGGTTAATTAACAATGCAGCGTGTACAGCAGCAGCCCGAAAAATACACGAGACAGGAGGACGAGGGATAATTTGAGCGACGCCTGCGGCCTATATACCATCATGTAAATTTTAATCTTCCGCTCGATCTGATCCGCTGGATTTCCGCAGTGTCAAAAACACCGGCTATTGTCTCGCGCGCGTGTGCTACGTTTTACGTTACGCACAAAGGGCTGTGATTGTCACCTGTGAAATTTGCCGTTAATTGAAGATGAAATTGTACGATAGGAGGCTGATGTGGATTTTTGGAGGTGGTGATTTAGCGGAGGAAGAGTAATTCTTTTTTGATATTATTATTTTAATAAAGTTTGATTTACGACTGGATTTTTTAGCTGCACAGCGGTTGCTTATTCGATTATTCGACTGTCAGTTTATTTGCAGTTTATTGAAAAAAAAAAAAAAAAAAAAAATTGCCTGATTGCTTCCTGCGCTATGGGAGAAACGTTCTTCTCTGCATTCGTTCGATTCATTTGAATACGCTGTATTTAAATATATTTGAAAAATCTTTCGTTAAAATAAACAAGCCGATGATTATAAACCCCCATGGATAATTGGTTTCGGTATCGAAATTTAAACACAAAATTGGAAATGTTTTATAGTAGAGTTAAAAATTAAACTTTTGGGATTGAAAGGTGTATTCGGGTTTTTTTTTTTGACATTCAAAAAGTATAACAATACCTTTCAAAGTATTATTTAATTTAAAAGATGTATAACAAACCATCAACGGTGCGTTTCTGATACGCAAATCAAAAATCTAAAACGCAATAAATTTTTCTAGCCGACAAAGTCAACCAATCAATATTCCGGGGCCTTTTCGTCCGCTTCCTTCCTCTGTGCACCCACGCCGCTCCTGAGTTCACCGCACACACTGCACTTAGTACGGACAAGACGACGACTATGACTATACGACGGTATTGTGCATGATGAGAGGCGAGCATTCTTAGGAGCGCCGAGGGAGTAGCTTTGCGCGTATAGCCCCTCGTAGCAATGGATCCACGTACATGATAATGAGAATAACGAGGGACAGTATAACTCTCTCTCTCTCTCTCTCTCTCTCTCTCTCTCTCTCTCTCTCTGTTCCGTGCATGTCGAGGCTACTAACGCCTCCGCTCGTCATCGTTCCGCGTATGCGCGTGTCTAGCTTTTGCTTCACGACGTTTCTTTTTGCCAGTAGGATATGAGTCATGGAAGGTCCATCTCGGGTTCACGGTTGGTTTGCCTTTAATTGGCTCTTTGTGCATCGGCGCTGTTGCGAAATGCGAAGCCTTTCGTTGAGTATAAACAAATGTTTGACGTTCAATTTCAAAGGGAAATTCCGCTTTGGATATAGTACAAAGTAAAGCAATGCGGTTTTACAAATAGATTCGTTGAAATCCGCGGTACTAGCTCTGATAAATATTCAATAGCAGGTGTGCCGCTCGATTCCTTGCGTTATTTCGCCAACGCTGTGTTTTTAATGAAAGCTCCGCGAGCTTATCAACATTGTAGATTCTTCAAATAAGCTCCAAACTTGCGGCTGTTCTGAAATCTTGACGCAAGAAAAAGCTGTTTCGCCGGATTAGCCTTGAAAAGAGCGCTGGCATCTGCATTTGCCGCAGCGCGGGAAGTTTGAAAATCAAGTTAATCTCGAGGCAGGATCGACGGAGCCACTTTGCGTATATTTATACGCATGACCGTAAAGGACTTTTGCAAGTAGTTTTACGACCGGATGGTAATCGATGAATATCGTAGTAAAACATTTACGAGAGCGTCGTTATACACGCCGCAGAAATTGAAAACTCGCGGAACAATCGTATAGCGACTTCTATAAGAGTCCTGAGTCCTATATAT
Source organism: Pteromalus puparum (assembly GCA_012977825.3). Taxonomy (NCBI): domain Eukaryota; kingdom Metazoa; phylum Arthropoda; class Insecta; order Hymenoptera; family Pteromalidae; genus Pteromalus; species Pteromalus puparum. The sequence continues at coordinate 11,040,850 of CM053172.1, read as the reverse complement.
AGTTAAAAATATATAAAGTCCAAAGAGGTGCACGGAGGAAGGAAAATCCCGGAGCGTCGTAAACGGCTGGCACAATTACGAAATAAACTGAAAGCCTCGCCTTTATAAACTTTCGGCCCCCCGTTACGGGCGCTTTTAACGACAAAGTTGCGCGCGAGCAAGCGAGCGAGCGTTATAAAATTATAGCGCTGGCCGGAGAAGGAGAACAAGTTACTAATTGAAAATAGTTCGTCAACTTGCTCCGATATATAGATTGTATTATATGGGAAAATAATCCGCGCACAGAGGTGCCTCTGACCGTCATGGAAATATAGTCGAAACGCGGTCATTTAGCTAATAACCTAATAATTCCGCGAAACTATGCGCCATCCATATTACCGGTGGATAACTTGTTGCTCGCATAATCCTTTGGCGAACGCGAATCGATCCCCAGCGGGGCATAAATTAACTCACGACGCGCGGTTATGTGTTATATGGATATACGAGTAGTTCGCGTAGAGGAATAAGAAAGAGATTGATCGAAGAAATAATCTCTCGACAACAATAGCCTCGAGATAAGAAAAAGAATGCCGCGAAATTTGTCACTCCCCGTCCATTCTCCCCCTTGTAATTTGCACTCGACGGTCGGAAAGTGCAGCAACAGCAGCGGTGTACCTATCCTCGACCTCAATCAAGGTACAAACGACATTAGCAGCCGTCGTCCAGTCAGGAGACTCTTAAGGCACGAAGACGCTATGCTGCCGCTGGTCGCCGCCGTCGTCGTCGTGCAATTTGCATCAAAGTGAAATGCCCGACTCGACTTCTATCCGGAACTTCGTCATCGAATTTCGAACAGTCACGTCACGCCCTCGTTACTCTATCTCTCTTTGTGTGTGTGTGTATAGGATAGGGTTGAAAATTGTCTCGGACATCGGGACAGTTTCTTATTGTGACCGATAGTTCGTTTAATATTGTTATTGATATGTCTGTAAAAATGAATTCAATCCATTGTAAACTTTCTTTATTTTCTACTGAGAAAAGGTGGTGTGTAAAGTCTCCTAAAGTTACATAGGAATTCCGATTCAAAATAAGGTCATGCTTTTAAAAAAGAGAGTTTCACAGCTAGTCAAACACTTTAAACAAAATAGCGATAATACTCATAGAGAGTAGGGCCTCTCAAGTATAAGGCATTCGACCAATCACGTCAGTTCGAGTCTGGCCGCACAAGAGAGAGAGCACGAAATAAAAAGTACATAAATTTTACTTTATTGCGTTCTCTGATGACTACACATGTTTCCACTACTTTCAACACCTTTTTTTGGATTAAAGTAAATGTGGCTTTGTCGACGGGCTCTACATTCATCGATCAGTTTGCATTAGTATAACGACGTTCGTCGAACAAAACAGCGAATTCGACGAAGCGGTAGGACAGATTGAATTCCCATTGAAATTAGTACAGCTAATAGGATACATTCCAGTTTGTGCACTCGACTCGACAAACAAACAAACAAATCTCCCGCTCATTTTTTCCAAACCCCGCGGCGCAATATAATCAGCTTTGACATGTAAATTCTACCGAATTTTCGTTTGCAAAAAATCCCTTTTACCAATCAGCCGCAACAAAAACACTGCGTCCGCAATTTCGAATTAAAGCAGCAGCCCGCCATCTCTCTTGGTTTACATTCGATCGACTGCTGTATCCAAGTTTCAGTAAGCGGGAACCTCTGGAGAACTTCGCAGCCGATAACTATACGCACGGCCGACTAATTCATTCCGCGAATTATTTGCCCCGAGCGTAATTAGCGGAGACCGGCCTCGCGGGACCGTAGCTTCCGCTTAAGGAGGATGGGCTCTTGTCGATCTTGATGCTTCGCATGTTAATGGCTTGTTCACGGGCTAATTGGCGCTGCTGCACAAAGCGCAGTCGAATTTAGCAAAGTTCAATGATTAAAAACACGTATTTATATAATGCAGGTATGAATTTTGACGCTCTATCACAGGACGATAAGATAGTTGGGCGGCAAGTTTCGAAACGAGAGGCTTAAATGATCGAGGATGCGGAATGCCTTGATCTGATTAATGTATCGGCCGCTGATATGATTGAATTTCCCGCGTGTTCGCAAGTCCCTTCGCGAAGCGCGCTTTGATCTTCCCCAAGTCTGTTAATTAATTACTCGGGAGGCCAGCAGTTTCGATTTTAAAAATATTCCTCGGCTGCGGCAAAGGGTATATTACCGAGAGCTTTTTCACCCAGTTAATGAGTTTGTTTTTAAAAGTATAAAATCGAGCTTTCCTTCGTTAACGAAACTCTACGCATACAACACGCGATTGATCGCGGATGCGTCTAAAAGGCTGCTGCTGCTCATCGCGACTTTTCCTAGAAACGATATACGAGCTTGAAAATCTCCGGCAAAAATTAAATTTCCAAGCAACACCAGCCCACACGCAAAGTCATAAATCATGATCCTCCAGCAGCGCGTATAAGCCTCTCCATCAGTCTCCGGTTAATAAACGCGAGATGAGGAAGGGGGTCCCGTCGGCAAACGTTCTCGAGAGAGCCGCCGCTGCTGCGTCGCATCGTGGAAATTGCGCTAAATGGCGAGTGCGATATCGCGCTCCTAATACACAAGCGAGTGAACGGCCGCCTCTATGGCTTAGTATAATAATCGTATACCGGCTCACACGACTCGCCGTAAACCAGTGCAGTGTACTAGGTATACTATAGGACGAGAGCAAACTCTCGCGAGTGCGTTGACACGATCGAGGCTTCTCTGGTCTGTCTTTCGACATGTCGGCGCGTCATCGATGTGTCCTGGAGTACCTCTCTCTCTCTCTCTCTCTCTCTCTCTCTCTCTCTCTCTCTCTCTCTCTCTCTCTCTCGAGTGTTTGTGCGGCGCAGTCTCCGCGAGAGAGGGAATCTTTATGGCAGGATGTTTGGACGGGGCGAATGTGTATACGCGTACTGATAAGTTGTATTGTAAATATTAAGGTATATGAGTCAGTCGTATAGCTTGTGATGTAGGAAAAAGATTCGGTTATCAGCCCGATAATAGTTTGTGTATAATATGCAGTGCGTGTCGGATCGTGGATTTTTCAAGATCACGAGTCGGAAATGAGGCAATTAAAATATCAAAAGAATCCCGAGCCATTAGCGACCGGACGTCGGTTGAGGCTTGGCTTTGAATCTCAACACCTCTCGCGTCGTAGCGAACTTATCTAATTGCTATCAAAAAGTCAAGACGACGAGCTCAAAGGCCAAAGTGCCTCGAAGAAACTGATAATCATAAAGAGAGAGACGGGCCAGCGATCAAAGAAGCGCAGCTTCTCATGTATATGCGGCCTTTCTATACCTTTTCTCAGCGATCTTTGTTCGGTGCGAGGAGCGATTTGCTTGGAATTTTCGTGTCTCGCGTGAAAGAGAAAGTCTTGGGTGTATACTCACTTTTTGCTGTTGACGACGTGGGAGGGGAAGATGAGTCGGTTCTCCTCTCTGCAACAGACGACGAGAAATTGTTTAGTGTTTTTCTGCTTGTAACTTTTGAATGCATATATGAAGAAAATTTAATAATCACTCCGCGATCGATGCAATACCCGCTTTTAATATTGCAACTACCGAACTACCGCGATATTCGATAATTCGAAAGGGCTCTTCTATGTTCTCTACGATATTAGATTAAAACGGTTATCAATTTCAATTTGTTTCTATATTAGAATTGTTCGATTAACGGTCAAATTAATTTACAGAAATCAATTCTACAGCATTTCGAAATACAACTATAGGTTGCGTTATTCTGTTTTAATATTGCAAATCCCAAAGTCTGCGATTGTGGTTAAAATTACAACGTCAATCATCGAATCCAATCAATGTCACTCGTCTTCATAATAATTTAGAGGCTCGATCGAGTTTCCAAACGCACAGCAGTCAAAGAGAAAAGTAGGCCTTCAACATTATCCCACACATTGCTAAAACGAGCACAACGCACAGTATATACGTCGCGGCTAAATACCAAGAAGTCCTAAACACGGTTTTTAACGTCTGTCGCGCACGTGCTCCGCGAAAAGGGCATAAAAATAAAGCGAAGCAGCCGTATATACGTACTCGTGAATATGCGCGCAAAAAATGAGAGAAACTGTTGACAATAATCACCACATTCGTTCGCAAATTGCCGGCCTTTAGACCGGAAAGCAATTCCCCTCCCGCGACATATTTTTCGGTTCTTGCCGCGCGCGCGCAAACGCGTCCTTTATTATTCACCATTGTGGCTACTCGTTTGTTCACTTATTCATCGTAACCGCAACTATATGGTATAATTTTAGCTCCGTATGCTCAGTGACAGACACAGCGTCGTATACGTGAGAATAAAAAGTTTCCGAATTACTTGTTACGAAGAAAACTCGCTCGTTTGATCGATACACACGAAAACTCGTGTGCAGCTGTCAGCGCGGTCGCAGATTTTCCAAGATACAAACCCCCCGCGCATAACGAGATCGCGTCCGGGTGGTCCGGGCCTTATTAGTGCGCGCTGGTTCTGCTCCGCGGGCACAGTACCCGTTATACATAAAAATCGGTTCGTGACCGAGGCGTAATGCACCTAATCGATCGGCTTCGTGCCTGCCGACGGTACTCGCGCCCGTGATACGATGGAGTTTATTATAAATTACACCGATATTATGTATATACGGCGTTCGATTGATAAGGAGGAAATAAAAAAGTTTGATCGAGATTTTTCTTCCGTTTTCTGTCACACCCGCGCGACACACGCGATCGTGAAATCCGAGGGCAAAACACGCCTCGAACTTTCCTTCGAATACACTTTATACTCGCGCGCGACAATTTCGCGGTTGCGACGGATATATGGATGTACGTGTTTTACGAGATCGTATATGCAGAACGCGCGCGACGAGGTGTCGGAAGCGTATAAAGGTCGATCGTTACCGATTGCATAACGTGCACTTTCAACAGATGTCGCGGATAATGACACACGATACGCTCCGTGCTTTTTCATGCTCGTCGCGTGTTTTATTAAAAAGACAGTTGATGATAGGCTATTATGCGAAGCGGGTACATTTATTCACTCGTGTAATTATTGTAACTCTGAATTATACTGGGCGAGTTAGCGGACACTGTAGAAGCCTTGTATTTAAATGATTGTAGGCTGTAGGGGATTGAGAGAAATTCAGTCTTTCAACGCGTAAAACGTTTCGCGCGGAAACGTGAGTAAATGCACTGTAATTTTTTTTGCATATTCTGTTTTTTTTTTTTTTTTAAATACAAAAATCCATCTATATTTTTTTTTCTTTTAATACACACTGCGCAAATTCTACACACTTGGCTTACTTGGCTGCACTCGAAATCTACAAAGACCGGGCTGTATCCAGAGAGCGCGAGACTCTCCGCTTGCGGGCGCACGTGGATACCGCGAAAGATTAAATTTTCAAATCCTCCTCTGCATCGCACACTTCGTACATAAAAATACGAAAATTTAAAAACTCACGTTTCTTTATCCCAGGAAAATCGCACTGCACTTCGTATAGTCAATAAGGTCCACTATATAGTATCGCACTCTTCGTATACACGTAATGCCGCAGGATTACAAGAGCTGCATCACAGCACGATAATAGCCTGTATTTATTATTATCACCTCGATCGTTTCCTCTCACAAGTGCATCCACACACTGTTGTATACCTTCGAACACAGGCTCACAAAAGAAAACCGCACAATCGCCGTTAATTTCGCATCGTATATACTCGTCTATATAGCCGATCCTTCCCCAGCACGCGGGCGCGAGCGGCCAATTCAAATAATACGATGTGTACACACAGCGCGATACAGCATAAGTATATAACCATATACCAGAGTAGAGAGAGCAGCGAGCGAGAGAGAGAGAGAGAGAGAGATAGAAGTTCACCGCACCAGAGTCCGGACACGAGTGCACTCGAGAGCGCCGGAGTCGTCGCATCGCTTGCCATACGGCGCGCGACCCCCTCTACTCTACACCGCCGGCAGCTTTCTAGCTCCTCCTACCCTCTCTCTCTCTCTCTTCTCCCTTTTGCGGGCTACTATTTTTGCCGCGGAGATTTTCGGGTGGGGTGAGCGACACGCATATAGTGAGATGATGCGGCGGGGGAGCTTGTTTTTTTGTACTATACATATACATACATATAGTGACCGGTGTGGAGGCTTGAGGGAGATCGGAGGACTTGATGAATTTGCCAAGGCTTTTGTCGCACTGCCGCGAAGCCAGGTGCGAAAGGAGGAGGAGAGGTTTTACGAGCTTGTCGCACCTTTGAAACAGCCCGACTGTGATTATTGGGAGACTTTTCTTCTCGTTTCGCTGCTGTATGGAGCGAGAGAGAAAGCTGAAAATTTTTAACGAGATGGTTCGAAAAATGATGAAGTTTTTATAGCGCCGAAGCTGCGTGCATTATATGGTCCTTATGAACAATCTGCACTCGGGAATTACGATTTTTTAGGTGTATAAATTAACAAACGTTTTACCAAACCAGAGTGCACTTAACGAAATGCTTCATTATCGATCTTAATTATTAACTTCATATTAACGATTCAATCGCTTAAAATTCATAATTTCAACGAAATACCGCTTGGTAGTTTGCTAAATGAGTAAAATTGAGATATGACGAGTTTGCTTTATTAATAATTCAAGGTCAAAACGAAAATTGAACTTAATAATTTCAACGAATTAACGTAATAATTTTGTTGAAATATTAAATTCATTTCGTCAAACGTATGTAAAAGCACAGCTAAGCACTGCAATAAACTCGGAAAAACGGCACAGCTAAGCAGTGCAACAAACTGTAAGGAATGCTGATTTGTAAAACAGCGTAAATGAAGAGCAGCTATAAAAGCTATTGAGTGTCAGTCGGGTTTAGGCAGTTAAACCGAAGTATTGAATCATGTATTGAAGTATGTACAATAAAAGTATTTTCTTGATTCCACATAGTTCTTTTAACATGGATATTCTAAAAAATTTAATTAAAAATTTCAAATTTATTCACAGGTATAAAGCCAGAACGTCGCTCCCATCAGCACAACAACTAGATCTAGAGCACAACCAGTTTGTTTTAGCCTCAGTGAAACTTACGGACAGCATGCTAATGGCCAGGGCATAACTGCTTCGACCGGTAAAACAGCCCCGAAAGCCGATTCGAAATGCAATGCTCCAGAGTGTATCAGTTATATACCAAAACTGCCTGGAAACTGTAAGTAATAAATGGCACTGACAGCAAACGTGCCTGGCGCAACTGACCGATCCAGACGAGGAACAACATTGGCGCGGCCAGAATATATAGTTTCAACGATTTTTTCCCCAGCGGATATACTATATCGATGCAATGTTGTGTGTGCGTTACGAATGAGCTAGAAATCATACGATTCTCCGTCGCGCAATTTGTTCACGAGTGTTTGTATTTGTGCAAGAGATTCGCGCCGTCAAAGCGAAATTTGCGTCGGGTTTACACTTATAAATAAGCCTTGTTTGCCGAGCTCGTTAATTTATCGGCCCACATAAAAATAAACGGCGTTTATTCAGGATTATCCCGCGATAAGCGATGATTGATATTTCGCGGTCGGTTTTAGAAACGTGCAACTCTTTGAAAATCCAGGCGTATACCACCAGCTCAAGTCCGAAAAACGGCCCACTCTTAGCAAGCGATTATCCACTTGGTGCATACATACGGCACTTTACGCTCGGATGACAATTGCATTAATTATGCAGTCGATTAGGGTTTAGCATATTCGGCTATACGCCGCGACGTCGCTCTCTTACCCCCATCCGGTCCGGATATCATTTTACCCGGGGCTCCCTCGGCTGCCATCAATCCCGACTGCGTCAGAGCTAGCGCGCGCGAGTCGAGAGAGAGAGAGAGAGAGAGAGAGAGAGAGAGAGAGTGAGCCAGAGATCCTGAATTCAGATATGTATATGCCGCTCTATACGCCGGCGATACGCGTAACTAGCTGCAGCTCTTATTAGCGACCACAACGACGGCGACGAGGACGAGGACTTTACATGCGCTGCTCTACACTGCATGTATACATATGTATTGTATATGTATGTGTGCGTGGGAGGAGGGTGGAGGTTTTCAAGCGTTGTCTGATGCGGGGCTGTTTTTAGTGCCTGGACGACGGCCACGTGGTTTATTGCCCTTTGACGTTTGTTGGGGTGAGATTTTTTTTTCTGGCTTTTAGGGAGATAGCGATTTGCTGCCTTTTCGTGTACAATGTACAATGTATATGGTATGAAGTTAAAGAGGGTAAACGTATAGTTTGCTGAGGGTTATTTATTGCAATGTAAGAATTTTATGACTGATTCGCTATTTTTAAAATTGAATTAAATGCGACTTGACTCAATCGAAGTTGTTTTTCGGAAAGATTCGATTTTTTGGAAACTTGGTTTAGCTTGCATACAAATCCCTTTCAGCACTCTACCGTGAAATTACTCGAGAGAAAAAACGCTCGTCGCAGTAAAAACAAATAAATCACAAAAAAAGTAAAGAGCTTGTCACCCAAAAAAATTTCCATACCCAAGCCAACCCCAGAAACGTTGTTTACCAATTATCCAATAAACCACCCCCGCCCCTTTTTCCCGGCTGACAGCCAACACGCGTCTGCTTCTCGATTTATAATACCCCGAGAGAGAAGAACCACAGAGCCTCGTTCCATCCGAGAGAGCCCGCGTGTGCTTGCGTGCGTATACGTCGCGCTCCTAATTTCCATGCACCGAAGAGCTCACCGCTCTCATTTATACACACGGAAATCCGACAAGCCTCCCTCGTTCGAACTTTTCCTCCTGCGGACAATTCGTCATCGTGCTTCTTACATATACTACCATAATATCGTAGTGTACTGCAAGCGTGCGTGAGAGTATTTCGCGGCTTAATGACACATGATTGATACGTATTAGGTTACGGAGAGCGTATAGGGTCGAGAGAGAGAGAGAGAGAGAGAGAGAGAGAGAGAGAGAGATGCTGCACATGCACGACGCACAATTGTGGTAATTGGATTGATCGGCGCGAATGGGGAGAGAGAGAGAGAGAGCGGATTGACGCTGCTATTAGTGGCCGCACTGCTGTGCCATGCCCACTGTGGAGGTAAACTATTCGACGCCGGAATCAGTGATTTTTTGACGGAGATGCCAGTGCGCGCCACTGGCTTTGTAAGGGGATTTCGGGGATTGAGTTTACCCGCCGATTTTATCGGATTCGCTTCTCCGTCGTTTGCTTCCTTTCTTTTTTTATTGGGCTATTCAGCGCCGGTTTCCGCCATCAAGATTCAATGCCCTAGTAAATTGAGTGACTCACTCGCGTTGTTATCAAGACGTAACGAAATCTGACGAAATATAACATATCTATGCGGAATATCAAGTCAACCCAATTAATTATCCATAGCCGAGCAATCAAGCGGCGCAAAACTTTTCAATCAATTTCCCGGGCAGATCAGCTTTGTCTCCACATCGCGGCTATATATAATACTACAGCGGTCGCAAGCGATTGCCTAACGATCGGCAAACGCCGCGCGCGCTCCGCCAGAGGATTCACGCGGAGCAATACACGACGCAGCGAACGTCAATCTGCGCGAAGCGACTCTCTCTCTCGGCTTTATTGTTCGGGATCATGCATATTCAGGCGGCGGCGAACGTGTCTCGCGTCGGACACAACGCCCCGCTCGATTAACGGCCCCACCCTTCGTCGTCCTCTGTATATAGGTGTATGTATATACACATACAGTGTTTATGCGCCGGTGCGGCTCGGGCCCGATATACTCTGCGACCATTCGTTCGATGATGATATTGCACACCGGTAGGACATCAGAGAGGGCCCTTGGCTTTTCGTACGACGTTGTGGCTGCTTGTCTGAGATGACGTGTGGTCAAGAGTTTGATAGCGCGCCGTGAAGAAAATTCTCTTTACGAGAGATGCTATAGCGATATGTGGGTCGTGTGGGTCAATGGACGGTGATGAATACTTTGCGGATGTTTTGGGATTTCGTACATCAGGCATTCGAGACATGGGCTGTTTTTTAATAAACAGAATAGTTTGAATTCGCAAGCGGAATTTTACAACGCGTGGCATCGAAAAACAATTTTTATATTATCAACGGCTTATTTCACAACAACCCTTTAAAGTTTTCTCGCGGCGGGCCGCCATACTCCTCAAGTGGAGTCGTAAGGAGGGAAATTAGCAATAAAGGCGAATGCGATAGGGCCTGTTAACGCTCGCGTCATGCTTCGTAAGTGCCCTCGTGACTGCCGAAGAATTTATACTCGCGCGAGAACGACGCCGTGAATTCACGGGACTGCGGGTGCTGCGATTCGATAAGGCGGAAATATTAAGTATACGCGATTTAATTAATTAAGATCTGATTAGATTTCCTCTATTGATGGAGAGAAAATCGAAGCGAAAAAAACGAGCTTCAAGCGCGTCGCTCGTTCCCTCGACTCTCGAGACGAGTAACGAGAAAAAGATAGAGAGGAAACGACTTAAAGCTGCAGCGTCGCTCTCGGAGCTGTTTGTTTGTACGAGAAAATTACGCTCATTCGTGCTTTCGAAGCTATCGACGCGTTTATACCGCGGAGAGAATGGTCGGCTTTGTTCCCCCTCAACCAGTTGACGTTTCGTTCGAATTTCAGGCGACAGATTTCCAAAGAACGAACCTCCAAGACAAAGGAAACTCCAAGTATATTTATAAAACGTTTCACTCCCGCTCGATTCGATGAAACATGATCAATCAGAAGAAATCATTTTTCATTATCAAAAGTGAATTTCTCTCGACGATACGCTCCCGTCGAAACGCGCAGCTCAGCGAGTCAAATTTCGCGCGTCGAACGCCGTATAGAACTTCACCCGCGAGATAAATCTTCGCGTATAAAAATGAACGACTTTATACTGCAGCTGCATACTATACAACACAGAGCAGAGCAGAGTAGAGCCGAATGTTTACGTTTTCATTCCCGCGTAGTTCCATCAACGTCAGCCGCTGCGACGCGGCTTTTATTTCTTCTTCTTCTTCTTCCGCTTCTTCGCGAGCGAGCGATCGCTACTCGAGGAAAAATTGAAACACGTTTTCCCGGGGATGGCAAGACACTTGGGCTGCTTCGAACTAACAATTGATAGATCGAGCGTCGTAAAGTTCGCGAGTTAAGTCTGCGGCGGCTTACATTATTTATGACCCGTGGAGCACGGAAGCTTGAGAGGAGAAGAATTAGGACGTGTATTATATGCCTTATTGATTCGAGCTTGCGGCGATTTTAATTGGTCGGTTGCTGTATCTTTTTGTTTTTTGGGAATTTTGTGGGGCCAACGAATTCGAACAACAAGTTTTCAAATTGACTAATCCCGCGTTATGGTCTCCCAGTGATTCGCGGGAAATTGAAACGTTTGTCAGCGGCTGGCAGACGATAAACGCGCGTAAAACCGGCAGAAAAAGCGAGCAGAGAAGCGAAACTCCCAAGACGTCTCGCAAGCGATCTTATCGAGCCATACGCGTGTCTCTGCTCGTAAAAGGTAGCAGAGGCAGCGTCGCGACGCAGGCGAGGCGACGCCAAGGCGGCAGTATCGAGTTTATAGATCCTGCTCTATCCCGCGTTTCCCGTCGTCACTTGCTGCTGCTGTGAGCCGGAGGGTGTATATACCGACAGTTTGCTCGACTTTGATGGGCCCCCCCCCCCCCGTACTTGCGAAATCGGACCCCTTGGACGACAAGCTCCTGCGCCCTTCGAGCTGTTTATAGACACGAGCGGGGTTATGCATCGGAGCGGGCTTTTTCTCGAGACAACGAAGTTTCGTGTTTATGATTATGAGTGCGTGATTCAGCGTTTTGGCGGGAAATTCGAAAAAGTTCTTGGATTGAGATATTTAATATAACGCTCTCCCGTAAGAGCAACGCTTCGCGTCGACTAAGCACACGAGAAGGGCGACGCGTCCCTTTTGAAAAATCCACGAAATCAGTTCGCGCTCACACACACACAAACACGGGGTCTACGTATACACGTCATTTATAATCCAGTCCGGCCGTCAAAACGCGAAAGCTTCTAGCTCTCTCTCTCTCTTCCCCAGCAGACACAACGTCGGACGCCTCTCGGCGTCTTTTCCCGCGTACCCTATACAATCCCGCTTAAATATTTAGTCATGCCGCTTGAGCGCGAAGAGGCTGACCGGCTTGAAATCTCTTCGCGTATTATGCGTCCTCTGCTGATATTAATGTTGCACAAAGCCGTACGCGCAGCTAGTACCACTGAGAGAATTTTTCGAATGCAGCAGTACTGCGAGATTTCGTTTCTCTACTTCGCTCTCTGTTTATGTACCCGCTCTTTTACGTCTGCCCGGGGAAAAGCAAGCGGGCGAAAGTCTGCTGCTCCTTTGGATTTCTTCAAGGATTTATCAGCGATGCTTTATGCACTGCCCTCTATCTGATCTCTCTCTCTCTCTCTCTCTCTCTCTCTCTCTCTAGCCCACTTTTTGACGTTTATCCGCTGGTTTATGTACATGCGCATACGACTGTGTGTACTTACTGCAATCGTTTGTATTATGCAGTACACAGAGCGAAAAGCTCGCGTGCGCAGTGGAAATCATGCGCGAATGAAAGTTGCCCGAAACAATGTACTTATATACGAGCGATTATATTTGCCGGCCGTAGTTAAAAGGCATCGCGAGAGCGACTTTGAGGCGACGCGATGGGGGCAGAAGTTTTGGCTGCAGTCGCGCGCGCAGCTTTTAACTGGAAGCCTGTTATAGTTATTGCGCTCGACCTGATTTAAGTTCGGCGCGCGTATATAAGTTCCGCGGAAGAATGTTTTTGCGGCGTGAGGCGCGCGCACAGCTGTGCGCTGTAAAAAGTAAAGAGGCCGTTGTTCTTACCGCTCTCCCACTCTCTTGGTGCACCTTAGCCGACAAAAAGCCAAACAATAGTCAACTTTGCGTTGGGAGAGTTTCGGAGAAGTTAATAGGGCTTCGTGAGGAGCGTTTTTAAATTTGCCGCGTCTGCGGATTGCAGCTTTGAAAAATTCAGAGTTTGTATAAGACGTGTGCTTGCACGAATATCGTTACGTTATCGAGCACTACATTCGCCGAACAGATTAAATCCGTAGAATATACAATCACCCTCGAAAGACGAGGCGCACAAAGGCTTGGCGAAAAGGTACGGCAATAAATTTCCATTTCCCCGATTTCAAGGCCCTCTGTAGCATCGCCGCAGTTCGCGCAACATTCCTCCGCCTCGGAAATAGCATTACGCGAGAAAGAGAGAGGGAGATTCGACCTCCTCAAAAAAAAAGATGAGGGAGTGTACAGCACGTGCCGTGCCTGCACATACGCGCGGGAGGATCGTCGCCCTTTTCGAGAGCGAATGAGTCACGAGTCTCGAAAGTCCTCTCGAATATTAATGGGCTCGCAAATAGACCGGTGAATCGGCCCGATGTGCGCGGGAGTTTACAAGCTCGCGACTAATGCGAGAAATATAAGCCCCTTTAGCGAGCGCGCACGACTCGTCTGTTCTCTATATACTTTTTTCACATTCACTCGCAGAGCTTGCAAGCTTGCTTGTTTCCTGGCCTGTCGATGGACTGTTAAAAATTTCAACGCAGCTTTGAAAAACACTATTTCTCTCGTTGACAACGAGAAAAGAAGAACTTGCGCTAGAAAAACCACCTGTGCAGCTTATACTAATTAGACCCAGAACTGGCAGTTATCCGAGGAGGAGAACTACTGCTGAATATTCAAGCCGTTGTTCACAATTAACAACCACACTGTACCTGGCAACTCTTTATGTACAAGTTGGTAATTACGCCGGAAAGGCAAATCGTTAAAAGTTCGTCGTCGCTTTGAAAAAAAGAAGGTAAAAGAGAGAGAGAGAAAGCTCTATTTAGCCAAAGTATAAGAAGGAATTTCGCCAAGTTGCTTCCACTTTTTGCCCGCACTTGCAGCTTTGTGCGCTTCGCGCTCTTTTAAAATCAGCTCCGAACCAAGATTCTTTTCCGCGCTATACTCGCGCTAGCTTCGAGTTATGAATATTTCAAGCTGCGCTCAAGCGCAAGCTTAACTATATGGTTATTGCTGGTCGCTAAAGCTCTCGAAGAATTTCGAACATTCTTCCGGAGGGATGCGGGTCTTTAGCTTTTAGATTGGAATTTTAGTTTGTTTCTGACGGCGATGTTGCTGCAGCTGCATGGACATTGAATTTCCTTGGGAATTTTCGAGCTTTTATTCTTCGTTAACTTTTGCTTGAGCTTGCAAAGACTATCTATTCCATCTATATATCTTGTCTAGAAAAAAAAGATTGATATTTCGTTCTGCCGACATTTCAAGCGTGGAATTATATTCGGATGCAATTTCGCTTGGTTAATGAAAAAATAACTGATGGAATGATTTTTAAGAACAAAGAAAAACTATATGTATAGTATTGACAATTGTTTGAAAATTGAATACAGAATTTCATTCCAGAAAAATTATTAAATTTTTTATTGAAATCCTGGAGATTTTTACTTTTTTAATTAAATTGATGAATATGATTGATATTCGATAAAACGCTGTGATTGTAGTTTTTTTCGAAACATGTGTTTGTGGCTTACAGGCAAAACGACTAAAGTCAATTTTTTCGAAAATAACGTTTACATTAGCTTTTACCTCTCAAGGTAGTTCACTCGGCCCAGTGGTGCTCAATTGAATTAGAAAATTAATTTTTCAAATACTATGCAGTGTGATCAAGTGTGAAAACTCTAGGGTGTTTAGTATCGTATATGATATATTAATAGAACGTGTTTAGAGTTTCAAATATCTTCAAAAGTTGAAAAAGTGAGAAACACTGCGCACATATCGTCGCTCCCTACCAAGACTAGCACTGTTAACATTTTCCAGCGAAGAGTAGCACTGTTGAGATTTCCTACGAAGACTAGCATTACTCAGATTCGTTTTAATCAAAAAGATTCATTATTTTTTAAAGAAAAACAAACATTATTCAGACAAAGCTAATAAAATTGGAATATTCTTTTAATTGCCGAACAGTTTTAAAAAATTTCAAAATTTTAAACAATTTTATCGTAAGCGTAATTTTTAATTAATTTTCAGTTTTAAAGTTTCGATAAAATTGTTTAAAATTTTGAAATTTTTTAAAATTGTTCGGCAATTGGAAGAATATTTTAATGTTATTAGCTTTGCCTTAGTAATGTTTGTTTTTCTTTAAAAAATAATGAATCTTTTCAAATAGAATGAATCTGAGTAGTGCTAGTCTTGGCGGGAAATGTCAACAGTGCTAGTCTTCGTAGGGTGCGACGATATGTATAGATACACTGATAGCATGGAATAGAAACTTTCAATTGTTGTAACTTTTAAAAAAGCACCGATTGCCCCATCAAATTATTATGTCCTTGATTCGTATTATGATTTTACATCATAACATAGTTTTGCTTCCTCCTAAGAGGAAGCTTTATAATACTAAAATTTTCAGTTTCGCTAATACTTCGTAGAAACGCATTTGGAGTACGAATCATACGTTTTTAGAAAATGTCCGTGCGGATGGCTGTGTGTGTGTGCGTGCGTGTGTGCGTATACCGCCATAATTTTGGAACCACGCGACGGATCGTAATAAAATTTGACATGCATATATTTTTTCTAATTCTGAATTTCGGTCATTTTTTTAATGATTCTGACCATCTTATGGCCATATTATAGCCATTTTTCTATTTTTGAAAACATATTTTTGCTTTTTTTTAATGATATAATTTATACAATATATTCAACAATAGTGTATCTAAAAGAACATAAAATTGTCTACTTTTTCTCGTAAGATTTTCTAGATTGACCGATCTGTTCATTCTTTATGATATAAAAGGTAATTTTTCGAAAAACATATATAACTCAAAAAACAAATAGTTAAATGTTTTGAAAAAGTTAATGACAATAAAAAACAACGATATCTACTAGTTGTAAAAATTTTAAGCCATTTTGGCGACTAGTTTTTGAGATAAAAATAAAAAACTAAAAAAAATGGTTTTCTATGTCGTACGATTACGGGAGTAAAATGGTTTAAATTGAGTTGAAATTTTAGGAAAAGATTTTGATTGATCACTTCTGTTAGGTTCTTTTTGTAACTTATGAAACCGTTTAGTTTAAAAGATATTAAGATTCAAATTCTTCAACTCTCACCATGTACAGCCAGAGTTTTCGTGTTATCATTCTGATGGTAACACCAGTACTGGTCCTCATTATGTGAAATTTATAAATTTTACTTATTTTAAACAACTTATAATAAATATAACAAAGGTTACAAATTTAGGATGATACGCGCAAAAAATTTTCCAAGCGCACTAATCCTTGGGACATCAAACAGCTGCTCTCAGCAGCATGCACATCGTAGATTTTGCTTACTTTTTCTTTAGTACATTTGTGATGCTAATATAATTAATAATGACTGTAAAATGCATGCACCAAAATGCATTATACCTCCCACTCATGGAAAAGTAGTAAGTGTAACTCGTGTGGCGTTAGCACAATCTACTATTACATTTAAAACAATAACAAAAAACGGAATAGGAGGAATCTAAGTGCCAAGGACTTGGCAGCGGTTTTTGTAAATAGATGTGTGATATATTTTCTTCGTAATTAAACAAAATGTACACTAAATTTAGACTTGACATATGCATCCCATGTTAAAATACACAACTTCAAGATCCGATATCTTTAAAAATCATACCGCTTGGGAGGTAACAAATTATACCACGTTATAGAGGACACTTATAATAAAATATATTTACAAAATTTCAGCGATTTGTAAGAAAATCGATTTTTCGAGTAAGCTACCTTATAAAATTTCCTTTTCTCACGTGAAAGATGTCTAAATTTTCGAAAGCATAATACGAAAACTTATATCTGGCAAAATGAATTGATTCTAGGTTTTAAATGCTTGCAATCATTTTATAGGGCAAGACACGTACAATGTTCATGTATAAAACGTTCGTTGTGTCCAAAGTTTGAACGTAGAAATGTCCTTAGAAACAACGGATATTAGATGCTACATATCAAATAATTAATATCAGGTAATTGTTCCAGAACACGTTCTATTATCTTGATTGAATGATCAAGTCGTATTCGATATATTTTCAAATCAACTTTTAGTAGCAATAAATGAGTAAATACACAAAAGACTTCAACAATTTGCATTTTCAGTTAAAAGACTGCCAACACAGCCTATAATTTAAAGCAAATAACAAGCTCGATCTCCAAAGTCAACACGAAGAACTTCCCTCTCGGTCGCAGCTATAAACAACTCATCAATCGGGACAATACTCGCGCGACCGCATTTTAAACTCGCCCAAAACTCGCAAGCCGCAATTTTCATCAGTTCAAGAAACTCAAACGGCTGGCGCGCGCGAAGGAACCGCACAATCCGCAAATAGCGGCGCATCGCGCGCGGCCCTCAAAACAAATCCCCACCACTTCGATGGAATCAATTTCCAACGTCGAACAAATCGCTCGGCAATCTCTCCCCCGACGCGTTCCTTAAAGGGTTTAAATATTCTCTCGCCTGACTCGATATCCCCGTCTCTGCTCGTATACACGTCGAACTTGGGCATAGGTAGGCTATATCTACCGCTGAACATCTTCGGATGGACGGAGATGCTGTACTTACGAGATACTTGGAAAATGCGAGCGTGGAAACTTGGGGAGGAAACTCGCTTCGATGCCGGAAAGCTGCTTGGACAAAGGAGCTGTGTATATATAGATGGAGAGATCTTTTGGACGTTGAGGGCGAGTTTGGGATGCTGCTGTGGATTTTCGGAGGCCTGTCTTGGCGGAAGATGGACGGACCTATTGTTGATGCTCTTTTGCCTCGAGTGTGTATATTGCGGAAGAGGGATTTCACGCTCCTAGATTGTATGCATAGGTAGCGTGCGAATTTTGATTAATTCAAAGAATCAACTTTGCATGTATTATATACTCGTGCAAAAACTTGAAGTTCGAGCACTGATGTATGACTATGGACGCTAAAATATTGAAAGCGTTAACGAGCCCGAAGTTTCGTGAATTTTACACAATTTAGCTTCGCCTTCGCCCGCGAACTTGCAGCCCTTGCATTTTTCATAGAAGCGAGAAAACTTCTTATGCACACCGCATACACTTTTGGAATCATGAACGGCCGCTTCTCGATTCCAAGACCGATAATTCGCAAGTTCCAGCTTTCCCGCGGTTATATTTGTGAGTGTTGTGTTTTATCGGCGGAATTTCGGAAATTCCTGTGTCGGGCGGATTTGAAGCGCCCGAGGATGGAATGGGATGCGTCGGAGTTTCGACGGGCCTGAAATAGCTTCTGGTTTTTGGAAGGCGCGTGAGAGACGTTGCAGCTGCGCGGTTGATGATAGTTTCGCGATAAACTGCAGGAAAAATGCCACTGAAATGAATAACGTTCCCTCGTACGCTTTAATGGGGTTAGTTGCGTATGCGAAGCCTGATTTGATGATATTCACTTGCTCGAGCATATAAGCGTATCAGATCAAAACTTTGCGTTCATCAGTTTCTGGCGTCCGAGTATATAAGCGCAGTGAACAATCATTCGCGTCCAGAAATAACCTCGCACAATCATACGGAATGGTAAAAAGCGAAAACTCGGAGAATCGACAACTTTATAATCCCGTATCCGATTCCACGTAACCAAAGCATCCGCGTATGCACGAGCGATTAACGCGCGGTATATAGCTAAAGAAACTGTTTTCATTGCCGCATAACTGAGAGAGAGATAGAGAGAGTGAGAGACTCTTCAATTATGCACGAGCAATTTCTCTCTCGCATGAGGGACCGCTTATACTACGGCCTGTACACAGAAACGGCTCCGGGAAGATTCCGCGCGCCGATAAGGCGATTCGCCGCGCCGGCAGATATTAACTTTATATAATAACGACGAGCCGTAATACTGCGCCAGACGCGAGAGCAACGGGATGAAAGAGACGGCGTATATATATACAGGGGGTGGTTTATTGGGTTGATGCTGCTTTGTGAGCGGTTTTTTGGTAATGGGGGAAGTTGATGGACTGACGGCCCACACTGATTGGTTTTGTGGATTTTTATTTTGTAGGATTTTAGTGTTGAAATTGATTTGAAATGTTAATTTTCGCTCTTTGTAAAAGGCATAATTTTAATAAAAGATATTTTTTTAACGCATCGATGCATTTAAAGTGAATTTTAAGCTCCTTGTTTCCCCCGCTACTCAAAATTTTCTCGGTTTTCTCGGAGAATGTATCGTGATGTATAAATAAATGTTTATAAACCCGTACAAATTAAGCACAGTTCAATATCAATAAATGGGTTCTGTCTCTTTTTAATTAGGTACTGAAAGATATCCAAGAAGAATTACTAAGCTATGCCGATTCAAAAGTTAGTATTCATTATAATATAGTAATTTCACTTTACCCAAGTTTTTAGCCATATTCTTTTCTGTTCAATGAACAATAAATTTTGTTCTGTTTTCAGTAAAATTCCGGATAATTACCGGATAATGTTCATGCAAGGTGGTGGAACTGGCCTTTTTGCGGCTGTGTCCCTTAACATGATGAAAACTGGAACTGTAGATTATATCGTAACTGGTAAGTCAATAATTACAAATTATCTGCACTATAATAGTAACTGTAAGTAGTAAATTGAAAGCTAATATTATTTATATTTTAAGGTACATGGTCATCTAAAGCAAAGAAAGTGTTAAGTATGGAAGAGTTAATTTGGTTGTACCCAAAACCACCAAATACACCGAAATTCCTGATGAGTCAACTTGGAATCTTGATCCTGATGCATCATACGTTCACTACTGTGACAATGAAACTGTGCACGGTAAGATTTACTCATGTAGAATTCATCGAAAATTATAGTAGCTCCTTAATATCCTCATACAAAAATATAGATATTAATATTTTATTTCAAATTATTGTTTAAGGTATATAAACAAGGTATATATAAAAAGGAGTTCCCCTTGTAGCAGATATGTTGTCGAACTTTTTATTAAAGCCACTCGACATTTCTAAAGTAAGCTTTTCTATTGATAAACAATTAAGTAGATTATGGTTTAAGTTAGAAAATATTTATACTTAATTTTTATTTTTTGCAGTTTGCCCTTATGTATGCCGGAGCTCCAAAGAATGTTGGCCCGTCTGGCGTAACAATCGTTATAGTACGGGATGATTTCATTGGCATTGCAATGGCCATATGCCCGTCCGTCTTTGACTTTGCAGTGATTGCAGCCGAAAATTCAATTCACAATACGCCGCCAGTCTTCCAATGAGTAGTGAAAAATAATTTATTTTTCATAATTTTATTTATTGAATCGATTAAGTTTTTATTTTATTTTTTCAAAATTTACTTTGTTGGAACAGTTTTTGAGTGGATCCGGAAAAACGGAGGAGTTGAAGGAATGGCAGCCTTGCTCATAAGAAGAGCAAGCTCATTTATGATGTCATTGAGCAATCGAATGGCTTTTATATATGCCCAATCAACCAAAAATGCCGCAGTAGGATGAATATTCCATTCCGGATTAAAAATGACGAAGCACTTGAAAATGGCTTTGGATCCGGTGCTGCGGCTCTGAACATACTCCAACTTCATCGTTCAGTTGGTGGGATTAGAGCATCGCTATACAATGCTGTGACCCTTTAGCAAGTAGAGGCATTGGCAAAGTACATGGAATCTTTTTATAAAAAAACATGCGAATAAAAGTATTGCGAATTAATATTTTGCAATATATAGTTTAAGCTGTATAAAATGTATATACTTTGTTAAGCTCTTTTGTTATTAAAGTATGCGATTGTTCTATAAGGGCTCTTGTATAAGTTTATTAAATTAATTTTAAAAATCATTGAAACATTTGTGATATTTTTTGCTTTCCTCTTTATCTATAATGTATTATTGCGATTGACGGGAATTCTCGCAATATCATATTAATTATTATAGTTGAACACTTTAGTCTCCCAACCGAAAATTACCCTTGTCGCCATGAAAATCAGAATATATCTCTATATGTATTATTTTATTCTTCATATGGATTATTCAAAGAATTATAACAATATATAAATATAAAAGTTTACTATTGTGGATTTTCGTTTTGTATGGGGCCGTAAGGCGTTTTCATTAAAATCGAATTAGAATATTAGTTTTTCTTCTTTCCAAAATATTGTAATAAGACGTCATTTTTAATACACAAACTTTAAAAATCACAGCCGCTATGCTACAAATCCCCTCGCAATATTATACCCATATAGAATTGAAACGAAAAGTTGAAACTTTATTTTTCCACTCAACGTCATACTCATCAAGATTCCGCGCAGCTCGATTCGAGAGAGCATTAAGTTGCCGGTCGCTCGCGCGCGCAGCCGTCGAAATACACGCGCGCGCATCTGTACAGATCCTCTCGAGGGTATATAGCAGCGTCGAGAAAACATCAAAGGCCGTCCTGGGATGCTCGAGCGGGTTCATATAATTTGCTTTTCGCTTCGGCGGATTTCAATAGTATCGGAAATCTAGGTCTCAGTCGCTCTCGATAGGGCGGCAGTGGTAATGCGCCCGCCCTGACGATCCACAAAAGGCGCACCAAAATTAGTTTCGCCTCGAAATTCGATTCTTTCTCCCTCCGCTTCTATCGTCTCTCTCTCTCTCTCTCTCTCTCTCTCTCTCTCTCTCTCTCTCTCTTCGCTTTATTCCGCTTTTTACGCGACTGTGTGTCTTGAGTGAAGGCACTTATAATACATCTACAATGCAGTGCGGCTTATATTCGAAAAGGGCAATTATTTCGATCTGAAAAATTAGCTTCGAACTATTATGACAATACAAGAGCTGTGTGCAGTTGAACCGATGCGCGCTTTTCGAATGATTAAGCAGAATTGTCATCCGAGCAGGAATTCATTCCATTATCGTATAGCCAAGGAATCTTGCACTGTATTATCGCGGAAGGAAATGTTTCGCAATATCTCGCCAATTGAACACGCCAATTAACGTCTTATACTGTGCCATTTCCGCCAAGTGCCGCGCGCGTGTAGGCTTGCCAACGAATCTCGCGAGTTTCTATTGTATCTCCACTATGCCATACGAATAGGAGTACTTGGAATTGTTCCCGTTTCGAATCCTTATTACGAGAACGGTGTTCTAATTGATTGATGAAAGTTTGGCGGGAAATTAAAAAATTTAGATTAGTCCGATAAAAAATTCACAACGAAACGATTTATACACCGCGACGTGGATTACGAGTATATAATATTATATTTCGATACACAGAAAGCAGACGGATACAATATAATATATAATCCCGTCGCGAGAGTCAGCGGCACGAATAAAATGACGGACGACGCAAGGAGAAGAAAAAAACCATAAAGCGATCATTCCACGCGGAGACCGGATCAAGAGGGAAGGAAAAAAGTAATCGCTGGACAGAAAAGCGCGCCGAGTGAAAGTGGAAAAGTGCTGGTGGCCTAGGAAATTGACGGGGACGAGCCATATATAGCGGAGTGTCCCGGTAGACTTCAAAGCTGGATTATGCGGGTTGCCTCTCGCTACCGTGTGTAAGTATTATATATATTATATAAAGTTTCGACGGATGCTTTGTTCTGTCGTCGTCGGCACATCTTTTTCTCCTTTTGAATCGTATTATACATCACAAGAAGCTTTGGTTTTATCGGGCCGGAGAGGCGAGCTTTATTGGATACTGCAGGTTTTGGTCGACGATTAAGATAGCGTATCTATATCTATATTATACATATACTTGTTAAGTGAATAAATTTCCGAGGGTAATTTAGACTAGAAACTTGAGAGCGACGTTTGTCAATTGTTGTGGAACTTTTTTAATTCCGCTCCTATTTCCCGCAGGACTACTGTGTGTAGCTTAACTTTAAGTCCAAATATGTGCGCAAGTTTTTCGACTTTCTCCGCGGGGCTTGACTGCGGCGGCAAAGTTTTCAGCAATCACTGCTCGACAACTATACGCGTCGTCTGCTAAAAAAAAGCTTCCGCTCGGGCTGAAGACAAAATTCTTGATTGAAAGATCGCAGAGGGAAGTCGAGTATTTTCCATCCGCAATGATTTTACGAAATAAAAACGAAATTCAGTCTTTGCTTCAATGCTTGAGAAGACCCCTTACATTTGGCCGAGCGCAATCGCTCTCCTCCATCGGAGCACACAAGTCCAGAATCTAGAGTTTCCCCTTCCGTCTCTCTCTCTCCCGTTGCAACTCCTAGCCGATTACAAAACTTCGATCCCAGGGATAAATCTCAGACAAGCTCCTACACACTATACTATACTCGGCGGTACAGCCACTCTAAACGTTATAAATCGCCCTGATTTAGAAAAGTCGCGCGTGCGATCAACCGCTGCTGAGTCACTCGACGCAAAGCCGCCTGTATACTATATAGTAGTATACGTATATACGTGCGTCTAGTTTCTCCCATCGGGACTTGGATCGTTCACTTTCGGTCGCGCTCGTTTATTTCAATATCAGACGCAGCCACGCCAATCACGAATTATCCTCTCTCGGGGTATACACACACAGTACAGAATCGATACGGCGTTGCACACCGGGATGGACTACTACTTGTCGATAAGCTTATTAGGCTCTGTTTTTAGGTTGGCTGGTTAGCCAATGAACCGGAGAGCTTTAGCTTTGATGCGCTGATCGACTCGAGGAAGAGACTCTTGAATAGTTATGACCAGCTGGGATGAGAGTCGAAAAGCGTTTTAAAAGCAAACATCGCCCGGTCGGCTGGCGAGGTATGATTTTCCATGCAAATCTGCGTATTCGTAATCCTACTGCTGCTGCCGCTGCGTTTGTCGACAAAGAGAGAGAGAGAGAGAGAGAGAGTGTGCGAGAGAGAGAGAGAGAGAGAGAGAGAGAGTGTGCGAGAGAGAGAGAGAGAGAGAGAGAGAGAGAGAGAGAGAGCTGCGCGCGATAAATCTGGAGCTAGCGCGCGTTGCTAGAATAATATGACGCTTTGTAGGGCTTGGCTCGCTTTGGAGTTTAAATTCGTAATGAGGCTGGGATTAGAGTAGAAGTAAACTCAATAATCGTAAAACTCGATTTGCGATTTTACGAGCTGCTTCCATATAACCAACCCGACCACTGTGCACAGTGTCGCTCGAACAACGTATATTACGCACTGCAACTTTTGTCCGACGGCTTCGCTGTTTATAATAGCGATGTACATTATTTGATTCGCGAGCGATGACTGTTATGAATGCTGGCATTCATTTCTCAATCGGGAAAGTTTGTTGCTCCGCTGCGAGAGCTCAATATGGGTGAGTTTATCGGGCGAAACTAATTTTGCAAGATAATCAGGCTGGGATTTAGATGAGCGACTGGTTTATGCGAACAAATATCGCGATTCATATAATTAATCGGCTGGAACAAACGTTGCAATATGCGGTGTGGATCGAATTCCGAGAAAATATTGCATTGAGCCAAAAGCCCAAAACGTAATAAAATCGCAGATGAACCGAATGCATCATTATCAATCTTGGATATACATGCTGCGCTAGTCAGCCATCTATACTCGGCGCCATACGCTGCCGCATGCGAGTTTCTATGTGCAATTTGCTTCAGCGCAGATCAGTATAAGACGGACTGTGGCATAACATCCAGCTGACGTATATGTTCCACAGAGCTAATATAGACGTTGCTCTCGACTTGCGCCTTAATTGATTTGTAGTTGATTTGTTTTGATGGATCAGTTGGGTGCTTATTACGGTAATGCTAAATTTCGATACTACAGCATGGTTATCAGGTCAAGGTAATCAAATCAAGACAATGTTTACATTGCGTAGAATTGTTTGATGAACGATTAATTCGTATTAAAAAATTTTTTTTTTTTTTTTAATTTCTTGTGAATTTGTTAAACGCACCGAAACGGCTATGGAAGTCATACTGTGAGATTCATCCCTAATATGAACTTGTGTAGATACAACCATTACAAAACAAAATTCTAGTTTTCGTGACCACACCACCGTAAAAATAACGACGTTTCTCCAAATTTCTAGCTTATACAAAACAGCCCCCAATTAAGCACATTCATTAGTATTTCCGATCTCGGGTACCAAACCGACTATGTAATAATAATAATAATAATAAAATGAAGTCGACGGGAGACTTTTCCAACTAGAGCCCGCACGCGCGCTTCCTCGGTTGTATAATTTAATATTTATACAATTAAGCCGCCGGCTGAAAGGCCCCCGGCAAAATCGAGTTAGGCCAAGCAGAGCGTGAAACCGTCAGCTCGGCCCCTCTCGAGGAACAGCAGACTGAAGACGACGTGTATAGTAGTAGTGCGTCCAAGTGGCGGGGAGATCGAGGGCTAGGTTGGCTCGTTGGGGCTAATTTTTCCAAGTGTAGCAAAGGCTCCACCCGATGCTTCTGATTTGAGGGTCTGGTTTAATGTTGGAGAGAGTGAGGACAAAATGGCAGGTGAACTTTGGCAGATAGTATAACGACTTGAATTATTTCTAATGTTTAGGCTCAAAATACCGATGCTAATGCATTACCGTCACAGTCTCGAAATTCGAAACACTGCGCGTGTTATAGCAGCGACACTTGAAACACATAACGAGGGCAATATTACAGGTCGTATAACTCGAGAGAACAGCCATTATCGAGTAATTATCGAGCGCATAACTTTTGACCTAGATATCACGGGGCGTGTAGCGTCTCAAATGCTAAGCATACACATATTCTCCGTAATTACATGCAGGTTTATAGGTGCTAACGCGCGCACATCGCATATCCCTTGAGAATATACAAGAGACGTCGCGCGCGGTGCGATTTAATGATGAGCTATAGCGCTATATAGCTGCGCGTTGGCATCTCTCGAATCTGAAATTCCCTGCGCACTGTGAGATCCATCTGTATCATCCTCGACAAAGGCACCTTGTATATACAGTGTGCACTTTCAAACTTTCGCGCGTCAGGCGGACGATACGCGAGGAAGGAAAAAAGTTAATGGCAGCCATTATCCCCGAACAGCTTAATTTGATTAATTCGCGCGACGAGGCTGCAGTGTCTATTATAAATGACCGCTTGCTTATATACAGGCGCACATATACAGCGGCTGGCGAAATGTGCCAAAGCAGCAGCAGCAGCAGTATAGCGTCGTCATTTCGCCGAGGTCGGTATGCATAATAATTTATCGCGTATACCCCTATACAGCCGAGTAATAATCTGGAATTTTGACAGTTATACGAGGAGGCGTAAAACCCGGTCGTACTTGTGGCAGTTATTTACGATCGCACGAGCCTTTGACCTCCCGCGTTAATTGCGCGCGGCAATCGAGGAATGTTTTGCGTAATCAACTCGATATGCATGTCCGGCCTGTCCCGACAATTATCGCAATTGTCGATGTGCTTGTTGACGTGATTTTACACGGCAGTTCGGTATTATTCTCTCTCATTCGCTCGCCCTCCTGTGTTTTACGTCGTTGACGTTGCTGTTGTTGTTTGGGTTAGAATTTTAACGAACAGCCGATTGATCTAATTTGCTTCGCGATTTATCGCGGATTCGCGAAACGAGCGCTGTGAGAGCAGGTGGTGCGCGACTATTGAATTTTAGCGCGAGCTTTTAGTACCGTTTTAATTGCAGCGTGACATGCTTTGCCGCTTTGCGGTTGAACTGCTCGATTTGCGAATGTTCTTTCAAACTCTTTATTTGAACCTGATTTTCGGACTAGTAAAGAAGATTTTAAAATAATCACGCAGATTTGCATAATATCAAGACACATTCCAAAGTGTAAAAAGAAAACCAGTCCGACCCACCAGTCGGTAGACAATACCTACCAACGATTTCGCAAACATTCATTCATCGATTCGCGCCGTCGCAATAATTGCCGAGTCGACTCGCGGCGACCTAACAGCGAATGTTTCATTCATCGCGACGACGCAAAGCCGAAAGCCATTAACGCTACTTCTCGCAGACTCGTCGCATACACGCAAATCAGACCCGCCGAGACGGTCTTTTTCCCGCGCGATTCAATTACTTGCGGCGCTAATTCGAAGACGCCTATACATGTTTCTGTTAGGTGAGCAATGCTCGTCTGTCGAGCGGAAGATGAAGATGTAGAGTTGGGGAATGTATAATCGAGTTATCTTTTCAGCCTTGTTTCGAGTATAATATATCTTAATGAAATAAATAAGTTCATAAAAAAATTCATTCAAGCAGTATAATTACCATAGCCGCGGTATACGCTCGCACAGCGAAACAATTTTTAGCATCTAACCGACCTCTTAAATTCCAGCGTAAAAATAATAAAACCGCAGACTCGCTTTTAAAATTATAAGGCGGGAAAAGAGCTGCCGCGGAATTTCGGCCAGCGCAGCGCATGTAGCCTCGATTAATCGTCTGGTGCAGACACAAAAGCAGCTGCAGCTGGAAAAACACAGCAAGAGCCTGGGCTTGCGCGCGCGCACGTCTTATTAATGCGCTGCGAGTTTCTCTTTCTCTCGCGTGTTTCGCATAATCCGCTAAACGCGTGGGTTGTTCTCTCTCTCTCTTTCTCTCTTTCTCGACCCCCGCGTTTCCTGTCTTTTCTTCTCGCGCGCGCAAAAACTTTGCGCAATTCTTGGAGAGGCGCATATGCGCGCTTAAGTGCTGCTTCGCATTTTTACGCTGTTCTTGGGATGGATTTAACATCGTTACGCTACTGGGAGAGTCATTTTGATCGAGTGGAGCAAGTTGGGAATTTTTTCGCATTTTGCTTTTGTAAGAGAGTATTTTGAAGAATGTATCATAGCTTGTATTACTTTGTTAGTACAAGTAATTATTGTCACTCCGCTGTATATCAATTAGCCAGTTTACGCGGGAAATTAAACGTGTTTCCTCGTAATAGGCCGCAAACATTATTATCGCTATAAACACGGCGTGCAACAAGAAACAACATCGGAAGGAGAGCGAGTTTAGATATGTAATAATTCAAAGCAAACATTACGGCCGTACACTCCCTGCCATAAACCGGCTGTTATACTGGTTAATGTATACAGAGGTATTTACCTAACGGCGGAAATTTCAAATTCAAATATTAACCGCGTCTTTTCGCTATTTTAAAATTCAATTTTCCCACGACGAGCGTTAGAACGTTGTAAAAGGACTGTGTCGTGGCGACGAGATAAAAGTGCAGTAAAATTTATAACGATTCCGGCCTGGAGTCTTAGACCCGACTGTGTATATAGACATACGTGCGCAGACCGAATGAAAAGCTCGAGTATAGTGTATTTCGCGAAATTGAGGCGCCCCGGAGTTATTACTTATATAGAGCTTTATAACTGACGAGTCTCCGCGCGGAGTAGGTCATTTTCCACGGAAGAGAGTAATTTTTTAAATTAAAAATCATATCCTTTCTTAGATACTTACAGCGTATTATGTGCGTTTCGAAAAAAAAGTCGCTCCCATGAAATTCCTCCGCCTCGTTTTTCCTGCGCGAAGGAGATTACGCAAAACCTCGTTGCCACTAATCGGCGCTAAACGTATTTCCCCGGCATTCTTCGCTTCCTTTGTGTCTATCGAAAACAGGAGAGCAGCCGCTCTCGCATACCTTCTTCCCTCGTCATTTTTTTCTCTCCACAGCACCGCCACCGCCGCCAGTTAATATTAGCCGCGCGGCTGTTTCTCTTTAATGTTTACTTTACGCGGCCGTAAAACTTTATTATAATTAACGCGTGCTTGGGAGGAGGATCTACTCGAGTAAAGAGAGAGAGAGAGAGAGAGAGAGAGAGAGAGAGAGAGAGAGAGAGTGAATAAGAGCAATGACTGCGAGCGTTTTTCCAGGCAATTATGGTGCATTTAATATCTCGGCTCGCACATTGTTTGGAGAGAGGAATGGGTCGTTGCGGCTCTGGAATTAGGAGATTGCTGCGGAGTCGATGAATTAAATGAGGGAAGTCAAATGTCTGAGAATCGTTAGCGTCGCTATTGTAATTGATTGTCATCATATCGCGATGTAACTGCTGTTGTCGGAAGATCGTGATAATCTAAATATATGTCGTTTAAATTATTGCTTTATGTCGATGGAACAATGATGTGGCGCTTCAAAGTCGAAACTTGTACTTTAAAGTGAAGTGTGACTAAGCGATTTGAAAATTAATTTGCAAGGAATTGAGATTTGGAATAAGCTAAGGAAGGAAAAGATTGCATATGAGATTTGAGAGATTTCTTCTCATTGAGAAGCTAAGGTGAAACTTTC
>CM053172.1:11000601-11011657 GCA_012977825.3 Pteromalus puparum | reverse complement strand
TTGTTGTTGAGAGAATTTAAACCGCACCGAAACGGCTGATGGAATCATACTGTGGATTCATCCCTAATATGACTTGGTAGATACAACATTACAAAACAATATTCTAGTTTTCGTGACCACACCACCGTAAAAATAACGACGTTTCTCAAAATTTCTAGCGAGACAAAACAGCCCCCAATTAAGCACATTCTAGTATTCCGATCTCGGGTACCAATCCACTTGAATAATAACTAATAATAAAAAATGAAGTCGAGGGAGACTTTCGCAACTAGAGCCCGCACGCGCGCTTCCTCGGTCTGTTATTATTTAATATTTATACATGAAGCCGCCCGCTGAAAGGCCCCGGCAATCAGTTAGGCCAACCAGAGCCGTGAAACGTCAGTCGGCCCTCTCGAGGAACAGCAGACTGAAAGACGACGTGGTATAGTAGTAGTGCGTCCAAGTGGCGGAATCGAGGGCTAGTTGGTCGTTGCGACTAATTTTTCCAAGTGTAGCAAAACGCACCCGGATGCTTCTGATTTGAGGGCTGGGTAATGTTGAGAGAGTGAGGACAAAATGGCATGTGAACTTTGGCCAGATAGCTTAACGACTTGAATTATTTCTAGAGGTTTAGGTCAACAATAACCGATGCTAATGCATTACCGTCACAGTCTTCGAAATTCGAAACACGCGCTGTTATAGCAGCGACACTTGAAAACACATAACGAGGGCAATATTACAGTCGTATAACTCGAAGAACAGCCATTATCGAAGTAATATTGATCGAGCGCATAACTTTGACCTAGAATATCACGGCTGTAGCGTCTCAAATGTTAAGCATACACATATTCTCCGTAATTACATGCAGGTTAAGGTGCTAACGCGCGCAACATCGCATTATCCCTTGAGAAATACAAGAGACGTCCGCGCGCGGTTGATTTTAATGATGACTATAGCGCTATATAGCTGCGCGTTGCATCTCTCAATCTGAAATTCCCTGCGCCACTGTGAGATCCATTGTATCATCTCTCGACAAAGGACCTGTATAACAGTGTGCACTTTCAAACTTTCTGCGCGTCAGGCGTACATACGCGAGGAACGGAAAAACTGTTAATGCCAGCCATTATCCCCGAAACAGCTTAATTTGATTAATCGCGCGACGAGCTGCATGTCTAATTAAATGACCCTTGCTTATATACAGCCACATTATACAGCGGCTGTGACGAATGTGCCAAAGCAGCAGCAGCGAGAGGATAGTCGTCGTCATTTCGCCGAGGTTCGATGCATAATAATTTGTATCTATCCCCATACAGCGATAATAAGCTGGAATTGACAGTTATACGGAGGCGGTAAAAACCCGGTCGTACTTGGCCATTATTTACAGATCGCCGTAGCTGACTCCCCGCTGTAATGCGCGCGGCAAGCGAGAATGTTTTGCGTAATCAACTCGATATGCATCGCCGGCCTGTCCCGACAATTAACCAATTTCGATGTGTTGTTGACGTGATGTTACACGGCCACAGTTACCGGTATTATTCTCTACTGCATTCGCTCGCCCTCCTGTTGTGTTAACGTCGTTGACGTTCTTGTTTGGGTTTAATTTTACGAACACGAGTAAGCTAATTTTGCTTCGCGATTTATCCGCGGATTCCGAAACGAGCCTGTGAGAGGCAAGGTGGTGCCGCGACTATCTGAATTTTAGCGCGAAGCTGTTAGTACCGTTTTAATTGCAGTGACATGCTTTGCGCTTTGCGTGAACTCATCGAATTTGCGAATGTTTTTCAAATCTTTATTTTAACTGATTTTCGAGACTAGTAAGAAGATTAAAAAATCACGCAGAATTTGCAAAGCAGATCACATCCAAGAGTGTAAAAGAAACGCAGCCGACCCACCATCGGTAGACAAGACCTACCAACGATAGTCAGCACAAACATTCATTCATCATTTGCCGCCGTCGCAATAATTCCAGAAGTCGACTCGCGGGCGACCTAACACGAAGTTTCATCAAATCGCGACGACGCCAAGCCGAAAGACCATAACGTACTTATCGCAGACTCGTCGCTACACGCCAAATACACGACCGACGAGACGGTCATTTTTCCCGCGCGATTACAATTACTTGCGGCGCTAATTCGAAGACGCCTTAACATGTTTCTGTAGGAGCAATGCTCGTCTGTCGAGGCGGAAGATAAGATGTTAGAGTTGGGGATGTATAATCGATTATCATTTCAGCCTTGTTTCGAGTATTAATATATCTTAATGAAATAAATAAGTTCATAAAAAAATTCATTCAAGCGCATATTACCATAGCCGCGTTGACCTCCGACACAGCGAAACATTTTAGCACTTCTAACGACCTCTTAAATTCCAGCGTAAAATAATGAAAACCAGCAACTTCGCTTTTAAATTATAAGGCGGGAAAAGAGCTGCGCGAATTCGGCCAGCGCAGCGCATGTAGCCTCGATTAATCGTCTGTGCAGACACAAAAGCAGCTGCAGCTGAAAAAACCAGCAAGAGCCTGGGCTTGCGCGCGCGCACGTCTTATTAATGCGCTGCGATTTCTCTTTCTCTCGCGTGTTCGCTAACGCAACGCGTGGTTGTCTCTCTCTCTTCTTTCTCTCTTCTCGACCCCCGGTTCCTGTCTTTCTTCTCGCGGCGCAAAAAACTTTGCGCAATTCTTGGAGAGCGCATATGCGCGCTTAAGTGCTGCTTCGCATTTTACGCTGTCTTGGGATGGATTTAACATCTTACGCTACTGGGAGAGTCATTTGATCATGGAGCAGCAAGTGGAATTTTCGCATTTGCTTTGTAAAGAAGTATTTTGAAGAATGTATCATAGCTTGTTACTTCTGTGTAGTACAAGTAATATTGTCACTCGCTGCTATATCAATTAGCAGTTTACGCGGAAATTAAACGTGTTTCCTCGTAAAGGCCGCAAAATATTTATCGCTATAAACACGCGTTCCAACAGAAACAACATCGTAAGAGAGCGAGTTTATATATGGTAATAATTCAAGCAAACATTCACGGATAGGCCGTACACTCCCTCCTAAGACCGGCTTAGCTTATACGGTAGTATAGCAGAAGGTTATATACCTAACGGACGGAAATTCAAATTCAAAATATTAACCGCGTCTTTCGCCTATTTAAAATTCAATTTGCCACGACGGCGTTAGAACGTTGTACAAAGACTGTGTCTGCGACGAGAGTAAAGTGCAGTAAATTTTTGTATTATTCTTTTTTGATCTGTTATGAGTTCAGATTAATATATTTTTAAAATTTTATACATCTACTATTTTATACATTATCATGATATCAATATGCATTTGGTATTTTAAGATTCATCTATTATTTAACTCGTCCTTTGTATTTTATCGACCTTGTTATATTTTATTACATATTTAGGTTTATGTTTTTTTTTTTTTTAGTTTTATAATAATATTAATCTTTTTTTTGTTATGTTATATTATTATTTTTTTAGATATTTATTATTTGCGTTGTGGTTATAAATATTATATATTGGGTCGTATTTCTTTTGCTATACTGTCGATTTATCGCGTTTTCCGCATACCTCGCTTCTATTCTCTCTCTCCATCATTCCTCTGCCCAATTTTTCTATATAAGAACTCATTCCGGCCTGGAGTCTTAGACCCGCACTGTGTATATAACATACGGCGCAACCGACAATAATAAGCTCGAGTATAGTGTATTTCGCGAAATTGAGGCCCCCGGATTATTACTTATATAGAGCTTTATAACTGACGAGTCTCCGCGCGCGGAAGTAGTCACTTTTCCACGAGACAAGAGAGTAAATTTTTAATTAAAATATCATATCCTTTCTTAGATACTTACAGCGTATTATGTGCTCTCGAACTCACATGACCACATCTATCCGTCGCCCCCATGACATTCTTCCGCTCCCCGTCTCTTCTTCCTCAGGCGAAGGAGAACGCGAAAAACCTCGCTTGCCCACTCAATCGCGCGCTAACCTATTTCCCGCATTCTTCGCTTCCTTTTTCTATCGAAAACGGAGAGACCAGCCCCGCCCGTCCTCGCATCATCCCTCCTCCTCCCTCCTGTCTACCTTTTTTCTCTCCACACCTCACCCCACCGCCATTACATTCATAGGCTGCGCGCGTTTCTTTAATGTTTACCTCTACCCGCCAGCCTCGTAAAACTTATATTAATAATTAACGCGTCGCTTCTCGGTTCGACGGAGCACTCTACTCCGAATAAAGAGAGCACCAAGACGACCAGAGAGGCCAGAGAGAAGAGGAGAGGAAGAGAGGGACAGAGAGAGAGAGAGAGAGAGAGAGAGAGAGAGAGAGAGAGAGAGAGAGAGAGAGAGAGAGAGAGAGATGATAAGAGCAATGACGCGAGCGTTTTTCCCGGCATCATTATGGCTGCATTGTAATCTCGGGCTCGCACATTGTTTGGACGAGAGGATGGGCTCGTTGCGGCTCTGGAATTAGGAGATTGCTCGGAGTCGATGAATATGGAGGGAAGTGCAAATGTCGAGAATCGTTAGGTGCGCTATTTGTAATTGATTGTCATTCATATCGCGAGGTAACGTGCTGTTTCCGAAGAATTCGTTGAGTAATCTTAAAATATGTACGTTTTAATTTTGCTTTATGTCGGATGGAACAATGATGTGCGCTTCAAAGTAGAACTGGTACTCTTGTAAAGTTTAAGTGTGACTAAGCGATTTTAAGAATTAATTTGCAAGGAATTGGAGGATTTGGAATAAGCAAGGAAGAAAAGATTGCATACTTGAGATTTGAGAGATTTCTTCTCGATTGAGAACCTAAGGTGAAAACTTTTTCCACAATCAAAATTAATTTTTAAAATTTCATCAAAGTTGGTGCGTAATTGATAACATATAATATTGAGAATTATATGCGAAATTTAGAAATACTGGTTTAATATCGCAATATGTAAAAAATATATGGAACAACTATATAAGAAAACGTAACATTTTAAAAAACTTTTAAAAGCTAACAGAAACCGCTGGAGCTATTATGAAAATAACGAGTTGCATGCATTATTTTATATTTTAAAAAGTAAAGGATTTTATCACGAGCATGCACTATCGCTCCATTTAAAAAAATACTTATTCAAAGTATCG
The DNA here is from genome assembly GCA_012977825.3 of Pteromalus puparum. Taxonomy (NCBI): domain Eukaryota; kingdom Metazoa; phylum Arthropoda; class Insecta; order Hymenoptera; family Pteromalidae; genus Pteromalus; species Pteromalus puparum. Next base: position 11,006,553 of record CM053172.1, on the reverse strand, counting down.
TGAAAGAAGAATAAAGAAAAATTTAAACTCACTTATTCGGTATCCAAAGTCACTTTTGTTTACTAGAATATTACTTATTGTTATTTTAGATTAACTCTCTGAACGTTTACTTGTCACTTCATAAACGAAAATTTCCAGCCCTGATGCAGAAGGAACGTATAGGTTCACACCTTTGAGGGAGTAAATCAACTGTGAGAGATACTTTGATCAAATGCGTTTCTACGAATATCGCGAGAATTATTGATGAGCCTGAATAATTCATCTTATAGTACAGCTCGAAAATCTAATGTTGGTGAATTATTATAAACAATGCACGAAACGGAAGCCGATTAATTATGCAGAAGTGTGTGAGACCGTCTAAAAATTCATATTTTTTTTCGAAATCCTTCATCATTCATAACGCAAGGCTATACGCTGCTCCTAAATCATTTTTTACGCTGCAGCGTCGACCGAAAAATCCTTATCTACGCTTCCCGAGAAGCTACACGCAATACGCAAAGTGGAATTTAATGTCCGAACCGTCGGGCCAGATAATTTGAAATATGAACGGAAATTTCGCGACACAGATTCGCTTCGCGCAGCGCTGCTGTCAGTGCTTAAAATAACACTGAGAGCATTAGGTGCAGCGGAGAGACGCGCCGAGCTCGTCGTTTTTTTAACGGCGGATATCGGCGCGCTGGTTGTTTGGAGACTAAATAGAGGATCCTGAACGAGAGGTATTCGATCTGATGCAGATGGCGTGCTAATAAAGCTTTGGCTATTTGCGAAGATTCTGATTTTATAACTTTTATGGTCCTTTAGTATGGCTAATGTATTTATACACGGAATTTGATCAGGAGAATGCTATTTTGAGAATCACTACGAAGATATTTTAAATTTCGCGTCAAAAGTATCAAACCAAGCAACTTTCAGTGAAAAAAGGACTTTCTTGTAAATATAGTTTCGAACACATGTTTTCAACTTTTGTACCTTACGAAGTAACAAATTCATACGTATAGCTGTTCCTTAATCCCGAAAAAGTGAACCAAAAATTTCACTTTTCCGCGAGAGCGTAAACAAACAAGCATCGCATACTTATACTTTTCCCGTTTATTCTGGGAGTTAAAAAATATATCGGTGTATAGAGCCCGCTGTGCCGTGCAGGCAAATAAACTCGTTCCCGCGTTAGAATGCAAAGCCGCTGCGAAAACAAAAAAAGTGCACTGGCTTGAGGTAAAAAATGCGAGACAAGGAACGAGAGCGGAATGGAGAACCGGACTAAAAGGAGGAAATAAATCGACAGGACGGCGTGTCGTGGCGCAATTATGCTAAGGTTAATTACGCAATTACGGATTCGTGGTCGCTCTGGGAGAAAAGCATTTCGCCTTTGAATTCGGTTTGTCGTTAAAGAAAATGCTTTATGTTAAATATCGCCGAGAGAGTGAGCGACAGAGCAATTAATTACGGCTGAGAAGATGGGAGAATTATTTTAATAGGCGGTAAGCCGCAAAGGCAGATGGTGGTGAGCTATCGTCATTTCGATAACTCTTTGATTTATAACCCGTCCTGTTCCTTATTCTATTCCTGAATTCTTTTAGCGTTTTGAGGTTATGTTTGTTTTCATAGAAGAAGAACCATTCAAACGAGCCAAAGCATATAAACGCAATCGTTAAAACCTCAAGCACGCCTCATTCCAAGCGAACGATCATAAGTGCATTGTCGAGTGTGGTCCATTGGTGGAATTCGTGGCCGTTCTTTGCGCGTGCCTTAACTACGTTATCGCTGCGCGAGATACGCTGAATTCCGATCGGACGTTCGGACGTGCGACGCCGCGTAATTATGTATCGCTCGAACTACGTCGCTCGTGCGCTTCTTTATTTATGGCCTCGTGCTTGCAGCTGCGAATACGTGGTCTTTTTAAGGGATTAGATTTTCATTTAGTGATGGAATTTCAGAAATAGAATTTGGCGGGAATTTCAAAAGTAATTACGAAAGTGCCGATGTATCTATTCTTGAATAAATAATTGCGTGACATCGCAAATAGTAGATGTATTTCTGTTCTAGTATTGCCGCCGCGATGAAAATTCCTTCGTGAACTGCACATCGTGACCTATATGGAAACAATGGTCGGAAGCATTATTTCTGAGCTTCTCGGGCTTTGATATGAATCTTAATTTTTCCGTCCCTGAGCTCGATTGCTGCATACAGCTGCACGCATACGCGCGCCGCGCGTTTGCGAATTAGATACCAGCTTGATTTCCTGCAGAAGAAGGTGTAGATATACCGTTTGTGATGAGCAGAAGAAAAAGCAAGTCAATGTCCTTGTTCAGTTGAACGACAAGGTAAGAGCACAGCGCTTGCTCAATCGTCCTTGGCTTGTTTATTTTAATCGCAGCAGGAAGAGCCGTCGTCTCCAGCCTAATCTTCCCCGGCAGAGGGGCGCTTTTCCTCCTTCAATCGCGATTTTTTGCCCCTGCTTGAGTCGTCTCCTCCTAATTTATTTACGCTTCTCGCGATACGCCCAATGCCAGCCGGAGACATTTAAGAAACCTCTTCAGTCTTTTATTTCCCTCTTGCTTACTTCTCTCTCTCTTTCTTTGTGTGTGTGTGTGTGTGTGTGTGTGTGTGTGTGTGTGTGCGTACTGTTACGGTGCGGATGAGCAAATGGATTTACGTTTTTACGTCCCCGCGCGGGATTTGAAATATTCAGCCGACGAGTAATTTCTTTTTTCTTCGTCTTTTTCTAGGAAAATTGATTTCCTCGCGCGAGAGGGTTTAAGAATACCGCTGCTCTGGATTCGCACGCGCAAAGTGTGTAACTGTTGTCGACTATTTGAAATTCAAATTTCTTAGTCCGCCGAGAAATTTTCCCTTTTTCCTGCGCTTATTGAGCGCGAAAATTGCTTCTCCTGCTGCTCGAGATTCGAGAAAATGTATATACACGGCGGCAATAGGGTAGGTGAGTTTTTTTTTCTGTGGAATAACACTACATAGATGAAAATTCATAAATAACCATTAGAAGCTTTAATTTTCAAAGATGCCAATGAATAGATGAACAGAGTATAATTAAAACTCTCCAGCAGCGTGAATAATAAATCTCGAATCATTAACATTCATTAATCAACAAGTCACGGGACTCGTGTATCTTTCACCGAAAAACGAGGGTCTCCCAAACCTCCGGAGTATAAAAGACAAGCCTTACGACACACGCGCGCCGTCCATAATGCAGCCTCGCATTACCTCCTCCTCGTCAATGCCCTCGATATAAATAAAACTCGGCCTCATATACGCGCGGGCGTGGACCCCCTTTTCATTATTTTTTCACGAGGGACATCGAGAGATAGAGATTGTTTTTCGTCGCCGCATCAGCTCCTGGGCCGAAACATCAATGTTTCAGCGGAGACGCGCGCAATCTCGTCGATTAATTCGCCAAGTTATTCTTGCAAGGAAATTTCAGGATTTTCATTTTCTTCGAGAGATTTTTATGCAAATTTATGGAGAGACAGAGAGCGAGAGCGCTTTTATTGTGCCTGACTGAGCTGCTGTGATATTTACAAGGGGCGAAATTCATTTCGACCTCTCACGGGACTCGCGAGTCGCTGCTGCTGCTGCTGCTTTACGAATGCATTTTTTAGGCGTGCGTAGGTGATGCGCGCGAATACGGGGAAATGCCTTGCTTGGTAGAATTATGGATTGGCGGGAAATTCAATAATTTAATAAGGAGCGTGTACTGCGAGGCTTTTATATTCGCTTGAGAATTGCTTCCTTCCTAATAAGGAAGCCTTGTAATAGTAATTTTTGGAGTTTGTGTAAAAACATGTGGGAAGTGTGTGTTTTGGTTAATGTTTAGTCGAAAAATGGTGTTTTTAGAAAATGTCCGTACGGATGTATCTGTGTGTGTGTGCGTGTGTGTGTGTGCGTATGTATACGCCTGTTTCTCAGCTTCTACTTGGTGGATTTTAACCCACCAAGTCTCATTTTCTTTGTTTTTGCTAGAAGATAGTGGGACGAAAGTCCGTTTTTACAATTTATATACGCGTTTTTTTTTATAGTGATTTTTTAGTTTTGAGATTTCAGTTTTTGCCAACAAAGTTATCGGAAAAGTTAATAAAAGTAAATTACTTAATATGTACCTGAAAGAGAATAAAATTGCCTATGTTTTTACCATGAAAAATTTATATCATCGTTCGTCGTTCTTTTATTATACACCAAAAACTAAATAGCGAATCATTCTAAAAAATATATGATTATTGAAGGTAATTAGAACTATATACCACTTAAATTTCAAGTCATTTCATGGGGCAGATCCTGAGAAAAACATCAATAACTGAAAAAAAATCGTATTCTACGTGACGCGATAACTGGAGTAAAAAGGCAATAATCAAGTTCAAATTTTGGATTTAGTTAGCATTATATAGCACCTTTATCTCTTTCTTTGGGTTGTTTATGATACCAGTTAGTTTTAAAGATATTAAGCTTCAAAATTTTGTTTTCTTACCCTGTATACTCTATATAACTGAAAACTGTATCGCTTCGATCTCAGTTTCCATTAATGGATTTTAATCTATACTTAGACTCGTTTTTTGCTGTTTTTGTTTTATTAATTCGTTAAAAATAAGATTTTCAGTTACGCATGTGCGTATATTCATGGCGATTTTTCGATCACTGGTGATTTTAGATACGTTCCGCGAACTATATCCTTATCGTTATATCTCGGAAACTAAATTTTGAACTTTTCGTTAAAACATCACGATTATAGGCTAGTTTTTTTCTGTTTTTTGTTTTATTAAATCGTTAAAAACAATATTTTCAGTTACGCATTGATTATGTAATATAATTATTTCGAAATAATTTTATCCATTAAACGAAAAAGCATAAAAACTTTATAGAATTATATAAGAAGTAAAAACAATTCAAAACAGTGTCATTAGGCACATTTTAAGTGTTGGAAAGCGGTCTTGCGTTGTTTTAAACACGTAGAATTAGAAAATCTTTGATGCAGCCGCGTGCCCCACGATTTATTTTTACCCATTTTTTTACCACGGGACGGATTTTTTTCGCGTTTTCCCTCTTATCTTTTTCTTGTGACACCCTTTCTTTGTATGTTATACTCTTCCCTTGTACATGACACCCCTTTCTTGCACGTGACACCCTACTCATCCTACATCAGGTATATAAGGTCACAATTTTTCAGCTTTAATCAATCCAAGGTTAGCTTTCAAAGAGTGCTGAGCATTTTGAGAAAGCTGCCAACATGGACTCCTTCAAGCAACTGATGATCGCCATGGGCGTTCACCACCAAAGCATCGACTTCATTCGGAGGTTTTCGGGCTCCTGATTATCTTGCGAGACTCATGGCTCGACACTTTTCAAACGTACGGCTGCAGTATAGTGACTCTAACTCGGCAGTGGAAATTAACCAACAAAGCAATATATGTGTATATATATCTACCTATATTATATAGTTGTTTTGGAGATACTCCCCCGTAATCGAGCAGCAAAAGAAAACATCATTTTTTTTATCGTGTTTCGATTTATTAGCTGAAAAATAGTAGAGCCAAAATCACTTGAAATTTGTAATGAATATTAGTTTGACATGGTGACATAACATGAGTTTTTGCGTGAGGTTAGAGGTTAGTTTCAGAGATTATGAATTTTTAAAAAGAAACCTTTTTTCATTTATCTGCCGAAGCGGAGCGGTCGATCCCGAGACAAACGGGAAGAAGTAGCTTAATGGTTATTTCTTTAAAATGCATTTTAGCTGAATTTGTTTGGTAACAACGGGGATGATGAAAAACGAAAACAAAAATTTTTTAAAAATCAAAAATCGCCCATAAAAAAAAAATGAAAAAAATTAAAAAAAAATGTTTTTCCGAATTCAGAAGTCAAAATAACATAGGCATGTTAAATTTTGATTAATATGACGAGTAGTTCCAGAATTGAGGTATACATCAAGCAACACACATCCACACA
>CM053172.1:10880360-11000011 GCA_012977825.3 Pteromalus puparum | reverse complement strand
TCCCCGCACCCCCCCGCAGCCCCCCGCAACGACCCCCCCGCACTGCCCCCCCCGCAAATAGCAAATCTTAAATTTTCATGTGATTTGGAATAATGTGAAAAGCCCGCCCCCGCAGCCCCGCACCCCCCCCCCCCAAGCCCCCCCGCACCCCGCCGCACCCACCGCCCAACACGCTCTCCTATTAGGAGAATACTTCTAAAAATTTTAATTGTTAGTACATTTTTTTTATTTAAAGTTTTTTATTAGCAAAAAAATCTACATAACGAACATATGTAATAGTACATCGGATAAAAAATGGATCATATTTTATGACACACTTTTTTAATTCATCTTTACGACATTTTTAGTCGTGCACTTCGCGAGCGCGTAATAATTATTTCGATTTTCTAAAATAAATTATTAGGCTATATTGACTAGCACTATAATTAAGATGAATGTATAAAGGTTCACCTTCCTCCGACTCTACCACCACGACTGCGAGCAGATACCAATACATTTTGGCTAAAAAATGTCTTGGAGCCTCGAAGCTCCTACATCCTTTGTAGAAACTGTGTCCAAGCCCTCATAACAAGCTGATAGGCACATCATGTATCAAAATTATATATTAAAGTAAGATAAACTATATAAGAGATATACTTAAATTTTATTTTCTATTTTTTTCCACAGCCACTATGAGGTAAATAGACGGAGGCGTTTTTTTATAATTTTTTGTTTAAAGTTTGACTAAAAGTTTGAACTTAGTTTGAAGTAATAATTCTTATAAGGTTTTTTATTTTGCTTGTTGTATTGTTATACTTTGATGTGCGTTACTCTACAATTGACTTTTGCTTTTGTATTAAGTTGCGACACTCTTGATGTGTTTATACTTAGCATTGTCTTTTGCCTTTTGTATATATATTCACTTTTGCGTGTTTAATAACTTCAGCATTGTAAAAAACTTTATAAGATCATAAATGTGAATTATATAATCAAAGCTTAACAAAAAATAAAGTGTATCCCCGATAGGCAATCGATATATATATTACGCGATTTGTTGAGGCCCTTTAAATATTATTGGAGTAAAATTGTAACTCATGTACTTCAGGTGCAACAGATTTAAACTTAAGTTTTTTCGAAAGATGTTGACAAAAAATAATTAAAATAAAGCTAATGAAGCAGTTCACAAGTAAAGATTTTAAGAGTATTTTTAACTTGCAGGAATAAGATAATTCGTTAAGAAATAAGAAATTGAATAAACAAGAAAATCACTCCGGGATCCAAATTTTTATATGATTTGTGCCTTATTCTTTACTTAACTTGGTCTGTAAATATGCAAAGCTTCCCTACGGTAGGAAAAAATTTTAATTTTTATAATAATTGAGTTTTTAGGAACTAAAACATTAATAAAATGAAAACATTATTTCGTTTCCTCATATGCACGTTAAAAACAAAGGATCCGATCATCAACATATTTAGAGGCCACAGTCATTCACAACGTCAGCAATGTTATTTAAGAAATAAGTGTGGACCAGACTTTATGTATAATTGTAACATATAACTTGAAAGTGGGAAGAATAATAATTAATTTCAAAACAATTTCAAAAAAATGAAAAAACTATATATTTTAATGCCATAAGCAGTATGAAGTTCGGCGTAATTCAGTACTTTTAACTTTTTTTTCTTTCGATTTCTCTATTTCGAACACCATTAATTCTGACTATAATTTATGAATCTACAATTTTTATATACACACACACACACACACACACACACACACACACATCCATACAGACATTTCCTAAAATCACGTAATTCGAACTTCTAACATCTCAAAACATGTTTCTATAAAGATTTAGCGAAACCGAAAATTTTACTATTACAAAGCTTCCTCTAGGAGGAAGCAATATATGGCGATCCGGTGATATTGACTATCGCCTAAAATATAAATCCATGTGCTTTAAGCATATGGATTTGTAATATAGCTTCAAGCATTATTTATAGCATTTAAGAAAGTTTATCATTGCTTTGTAACGTTTGTAAAACTTTGAATAAAAACTTATAACGCCTACGGTTTTTGGATTTTTGCATCTTATTCTATTTTACCAAAAGTTGACACGTTGAACATGCGCAAAGTTGCTTAGTCGAAACCTTGCTAGGGTGATAGCCTGTATCAAGATCTTTCCTAAGGGGGCCGATTTCTCATATCCGTAGGCATCCTTCCTTTTCAGCGGATAAGCTAGATCAAGGCGTAGTTCGCGTCAAGTTTATTTGCGTTCGTGTAAGCTGTGAACAACGAATATTAGAAATCAGTACACGCTGATTTCGGATATGCATGAGGACGCTTGAAAATTCAAGTACGCCGATTTCAGAGCACAACGTTACACGTAGGGTGTATCACCGAGAGTTATGAACAGGTATGAATTTAACGTTTTTCAAGTACTCAAGTCTTGATATCCTCTCTTAAAAAAGTCATGATCGGATGTTGTGAAGCCTATAAATGAAGTTAGCGCTGAACGTGATTGGTCTACAATGTGTATCCGGTTTAGATGGCGCCAACATTTAAAGTTTAATATTTGAATTTGAATGGTAACGAGTTTAATAAAAAACGATCGTATTTTATTAATTTAAATTCTGAGATTAGGTTTGTAACAATTAATTATTTATCTATAAAATAAATAACGAATATCTAACCTCAAAAATTGAAAAGCACATAACCTACATTATCATTGGTGTATTATGATGGTGAGACAAGAATACATTATATCACAACGTATTATAATTATTATAGAGTAAGGAAAAGGTTAACGTTTGGATTCTATTTAGAATATAAAGAAAGAAGTGCGTAACGATATACCCGCGCGAAGCGCGGTCGATTTTCCTAGTAGTAGTAAAGAGTGCTCTATACACCTGAGAGAGCCAATCAGAAGCCCGGATTTCAGCTGATCCGGAAGCATTTTGCTTAACTAACTACGGCTTTATTTCTAATAGTTAATAAAATAAACAGTTGCATAAAATTGTTTGTATTTTTCTGCACGTGGGATGATTCCGAGATTTTGTAACTAATTATTGCAATGCCGTAAAATAAAACTTGAACGTTTTCTGGGATATGTCGTCTGCTTCTGCAGCATAAGCCACCAAACAAGTTGAAAGAAAAATGCCCGATTGACAATTATCTGGGCTAAATTTCAACAAAAAGGTATCATCCCACCTGCCGAAGAACCAAAGAATATTGTTTATCCTTTTTCGTATCTCAAAACGAAGAAATGGAGCCGTAGTTAGATAGCAAAATAGCTGTGGTAGCGGAGGAGCCACGCATGCTGCTCCGCGTGTTATGTCGATAAAACAGGGCAACTGTTATATGGCGCGCGAATCTCGAAGTATCGGAATGAGGATAGAAGTGCCGTACACATATAATATCAAAATACGATTGAAGGGCACATCTAACAGTTGCCCTGTTTTTCGACATAACACGCGGAGGCAGCATACGTGCTCCTCCGCTACCACAGCTATTTGTTCTCAACTAACTACGGCTCCATTGTTCGTTTGAGATACGAAAAAGGATAAACAATATTCTTTGGGTTCTTCGGCAGGTGGGATGATACCTTTTTTGTTGAAATTTAGCCCAGATAATTGTCAATCGGGCATTTTTCGTTCAACTCGTTTGGTGGCTTATGCTGCAGAAGCAGACGACATATCCCAGAAAACGTCCAAGTTTTATTTTACGGCTTTGCAATAATTAGTTACAAAATCTCGGAATCATCCCACGTGCAGAAAAATACAAACAATTTTATGCAACTGTTTATTTTATTAAACTATTAGAAATAAAGCCGTAGTTAGTTAAGCAAAATACTTCCGGATCAGCTGAAATCCGGGCTTCTGATTGGCTCTCTCAGGTGTATAGAGCACTCTTAAAAACATACTTTGAAACCGAAAATTGAGGTTAAGTACGCTCGTCTGCAATACTCCGCTATCCCTACTGACAAAAATCATGTGATTATCACGTGATAATCACGTGCTTATTATGCTATAATCACGTGAAAATAACGTGAAGTTATCGACAAAATTATCACGTGATTATCACATGATTATCATGTGATATACTCAATTTTTGTTTAAAAATTTTTTTAAATTAAATATCTGCGTTTAAATCAGCGCAATATAGATACAAAATAATTTTAAGGTTAACATAATTTTAAGGTAAATAACGGCATATTAATGGAAAATAAAATATTTACTTATCAAAAGTCGCAACAGATTGTGCTCTACAAGTTTAACTGGGGATCTACCAGGAATATGATCGTGCACATTTATCAGGCTGAACGCTCTGTTGGCAGGCTGTCTACTGCCACCCCAAAGGTGCTTAGCAATAGTAATTACAAAATAGGACGGCGGCTCTCCTTGAAATAAGTCCCATGCTATCTTCTCTATGCTTATATTTTCACCAAGGTAGATCTAAGGATTGATAATACAATTTTAAGAATAATTATTCAAAGTATTTCTGCGATGAACCATAATTTTGCATGGCTGATGTCGCAGTCGTCTTTGTAAATAAACATTATGTTGAATATGTGTTCATTGCATAATAGATACAAAAAAGGTGCTATATAATGCTAACTAAATCCAAAATTTTAAATTGATTATTGCCTTTTTACTCCAGTTATCGCGTCACGTAGAAAAACGATTTTTTTCAGTTTTTGATGTTTTTCTCAGGATCTGCCCCATGAAATGACTTAAAATTTATGTGGTATATAGTTCTAATTACATTCAATAATCATATTTTTTTTTAGAATGATTCGCTATTTAGTTTTTGAGTTATAACGATTTAATAAAATTGCACTGTATGGTGTATAATAAAAGAACGACGAACGATAATATACATTTTTCACGGTAAAAGCATAGGCAATTTTATTCTCTTTCAGGTACATATTAAGCAATTTACTTTTATTAACTTTTCCGATAACTTTGTTGGCAAAAACTGAAATCTCAAAACTAAAAAATCACTATAAAAAAAACGCGTATATAAATTGTAAAAACGGACTTTCGTCCCACTATCTTCTAGCAAAAACAAAGAAAATGAGACTTGGTGGGTTAAAATCCACCAAGTAGAAGCTGAGAAACAGGCGTATACATACGCACACACACACACACACACACACACATACATCCGTACGGACATTTTCTAAAAACACCATTTTTCGACTAAAAATTCATGAAAACACACTTCCCACATGTTTTTACACAAACTCCAAAAATTACTATTACAAGGCTTCCTTAGGAAGGAAGCAAAATGTATTCATGATTATTGTACAATTGTAATATTTTTATTTATTTTCATTTCCATACACAGTTGGATGCTCAAGCTATAATGAACATGATTATTGCAAATGCTAGCAATATGAATGTAGTCAAAATATAAAATACGCAGAAGAGCCATGTTAACTCAGATTTTGTACAGAAATAGAATATAGGAATTGATAGATGCTACTTCTTCAAAATACCCTAGCTGCAAGTTACCTCCCGAGTTAACTACTAAAATTTATACAAAAATAAACAACCAGTAGACACACTATTAATTGAAACTTTTATCTCATACAAAGCATTTTGCATAATAGAATTCGTTTTAATTATTCAACCCATTGATTTTCAGTAAAAATGTAATTATGAATGCATGCCCTTGAAAAATTCCTTGAAAAATTCTCTACAGAAGAGATACAATCTTCTGGCAATGAAAAAATTTCATCCTCACAAAGAAAACCGTATCTCGAACAAACGAACGAAAAAAATAAATGCACCCCACGCAAAAGCTCCTGACAAGCCACCAAAATATTTACCAAAACAACGTCGAGCGTACGCTGCAGCGCCGTCACGCTGGATAAGATTCCACTTGTCTCGCCTGCAGAACGCGCGCGCAGCAGTAACCCACTAAAATAAATCTTGCCGCCCTCGCTCTCTTCCTCTCTCTCATGCGCGCGCTCAACATGTAATGGTGCATCTGTCGCATAGGCCTTCCACCGACCAGCGTCTGCATGTTTTATATCCGGGGAATCGATGTTTTTGCATAATTCAGGAGTTATACGCAGTCTGTCCCTTCTTCATTTTTCTCCGTTTCTCTGACACGAGGGGGATTTTCGTAATCGATTATGCTTTGGGAAATCATGGAGGTGTTTCAGAACCGCTTATAAGCATGTAGACTACATTTAAATGCTATTGAGTGTATTTAATTTTACAAGAATCGGGCGAAGTTTCAATTTTAAATTTTTAACCTGAGATTCCGAGTACTCGTAGAAGAGATAGTCCAACTATATAAACACAGGAAGACTATCCTTTTTTCCTGAAACCGCCAGGCTATACCTATACACTTGATACTTTACTCGGGAGTATAAACGCAGCGCCGGCGTCGTTGATGCTGCCACGCGGCTGCTCTCTTTTACGTGCTTGTTTGTTTCTTTCTCTCCTTTTTTTACCCTCTTTTTGTCCGTTTGCTTATTCTCGGTCTTTCTGTTTTACCTTTTTTCCCCTCCCACTCTTTCCTCAAACCCGAGGCTTTCGTTTCGTCTGGCGCTGTGTATATAACTGTATAGGTATATATTTGTTCGGGACACGCAATGAAGTCTTTGCTTTGAAAGGGGCATACATAGACGTTTTAGGGATGCAAAATGACATTGTTTTAGTTATACGAGCAGCGCGCCCGGGAAAAATAATGAAATCCTGTATAACGCTGTGCCCGTATACTCCTATATCTATATATACCTTTATTACGCTGGTATTTCTGGAGATACATTTAGACGCACGCTAGTATAAAACGATGTTTACAGATATTTTCTGTATTGTGTAATATATGCAATAATAAATTATGAAAATATCTTAATTTGTGTCTTAGTGTTGTGCTGGAAAGGCTTTCAAGTTTTGGTATTTGCTTGTTGGTTTTTTGAGTTGTATATTATATTATATAATAATATATTAGTGCATTGTTTATTTTATAAAATAATAGGCCACATTGAGTGTATCCCTCAAAATGCGTCATTTATAAATAAAAACATTCTTATTACCAACAACCTAAGTCCTACCTAAAAGTTTCGATCGCTCCATCTTGAAGAAATTCTATTTGTCGTCTGATTGGTCAATTAAACAGGGGCGCGGTAGCGGTTCGATTTTGAATTCAAAGTTGTATTTTAAATTTTATAAGAATGATAAGTAAAGCAATAATGCTTGTAATAAAATGAGATATAAGGATGGTTTCTTATTATATTCAAACATATGCTACTGATATTTATTTACTTTCTGAAAAAAAAAAAAAAATACTTTAATAACAAAAAGGATAGTGTGTCCCAGACTCTTATGAATGAGTCGTTAATGTACGTATGTATGTATGCACAATGCACACGTATCTAAAAAATCTACTTAATCTTAAAAATGTAAAAAATTAAAACGCGCGGAGCAATAATTTTGAGGACCGTTAAGAACGATATCAATACCAAAACTTGGACTGGCTTTTTTGCTAGCCCTTTCGTCACCACCTAAATTATTTGTGTCTTAGCAGGTAAAAATAGGTGGCACATTAACACTTTTCCATTTCCCTCATAACAATATGCGCGCCGAGTCTAGATATAGTGGTGTGCCACCATTGCTAAAACTGCCTTCTTTGGCCTGCTGCTTTTGTCGCTCATGCTGTAATAGCTCGAATCGCATCTAAGTCGCTAGTATGTTTTATTTTCATCCTCTTATAATAACACCTGTGCAGTCGTCCAATCCAAATATGAATATTTGCATAAATCTAATCTCATCATTCCCTACTGTACATACGAGACCCGCTATATGAAATTAAGCATAACTGCACTCTATGCCCATTTAAACACCATCATCAACGCGACCCTACAACAACCAAACTCTCAGACAAAAGCCGACTCTTCATTATCTAGTAATCTAAGCATGCCATCGATCGATCATCTGCGAGCAGCGAGAATCGCTCTCCTCGTAAAAGTCCATCAGATTGAAACTCGAGCCGAAGAAACGGCCTCTTCATTACTCGCGCTCGCCGTTCAAGTGACCCGCGCGCCTCGGATTTCCAGGGGGATGCGATGATAAAGCCAACGGATGAGCCCCAGCTTTTTCGGGCCGGCTGCAGCGCGATTCCGGCCTCTTGAAAAGCGTATAATGGGCTAAACGCTCGACTGGCTATCGATGTATTTGATATACGTTGCCGCTTGATCGGACGGCGAAAGGTAAGCTGGTATGAAGCGTATATGGATTTTTTTCTTTGTCGAGGGTCGCGTTGCTGTGATACGCAAGGGTCTAGAGTGATTTACTGTTTCGAAACAATATTCTCTAGCATTAAAGGCTAATTATATAAGAAAACGCGCGGACGAAATGGCGACAGACGTTCGAGGTGTAGATCCTTTATAATGAAAAACCTGTTATCGGCTATGGCAAATTCAATCGTCTAGAATTTCTGGCTAAATTAACTGATTAGTTAGCGGTTCTGTACTGGCCGGTCAATCGCTTAACGAATTAACGAGATAAGCGCTTGGCTTGTGAGCACGACCTCTATCCTGTACGTATACCTATACACTCTGAGAGCTTCTAGGAAATTTTAACTGATTTTTGAGGGAGTAAGTGAATCTTGTGAACTTGCTTAAGGGATTTTGTCGAAATACTAAATGTAGCACAGGTGCTTGTGTTGATATCATTCAACCGTTTTAAAAATAGAAGCATGAGGAGCTCATTAGTTCACGAATCACGAAGAACGGTATTAAAATCTTAGCTCAAAGATGTTTTCCTTGAATTATATAAGGCCGACAAGAAAGTGATACTTGGAATTAATCTATTTTGAAAAAAGAGTTTATACTAAAGTCAAGTATCGCTCATTAATTGTAATTGGTTGTATATTGATGAATTTCATTTGAAAGACGGATATATTATATTATAGAGTAATTACTATATAATAAATTCGAATCGATTTTTATTTTGGGATAGAGTTCTTTTTTCTACTCATTTTTCATGCACCTTTAAGAGATTTTTTGCTATTTTCAATTGCTAATAACGTTTAATGCAGGAATATCACTGCCGATATAACTGCATTGGAAAGGCTTAATTATAACTTGCCGACAAACAAATTTCGAAGCTTGTCTTGGAGGCTTGGAGGCAGGCGTTGCTTATTGCTATAAAATATTGTACAATGCGTGTGTTGAGACTAGTATCGCTATGTACTGTTATATTTTTAGATCCTTTTATTTTCTTTATAACGATTTTTCGCTTTGTAATATAAAGAAAGCCTCGCACAGAATATATAGTAATAATTGAAACTATATAAAACTATAAAAGCATTCGAATCAGTTTTTTTTTTATATCAGCTTCTTCCTCTGTGCATATAAAAAAAAATATAAGTCTATGAAATTTCCAAAATTCAGTAAAATAAACCAATAGCCGTCTCCCGCACACATTTATTACAGCCGATACCCCCAAAAAATCACCAATTCAAATTCACAGTCCACAGGCAAACCTCCGAAAATCCTACGGCAAAAATCTGCATTGAAAGAGCATTAGGCTATCTCGTAGCGATTCCCGAAAAAATCCAAGTACCCGGGGTCATGCACTGCCTCTCGGGCGGCCTAAAGTGGCCATTGTGCCGAAAGTCCGAGGCATAATTTAACGCCTCTGACCGCGCGCGCGCCGCGTAATTTCCAATTCAATTTACGACTTTTTCCTTCTCTCTTTCTCTCTCTCAGTCGAGGATTCCGATGATTCAGCCGCGCGCGACCGTTTTAATATTGAATCGGGCCGCGTAAAAAATGCAGCATCGGGGCAGTGGACGAGGAAAATTAGAGCCGGCCCCTGAAATTTCCCCAGCCGCGTCGAGATTAAAGGTGGACGTAAGGGAGATTTCATTTGGTGGGGGAGGATTATTAATTTTGCGACCTTTGACTTTACTTATGCGATCAGGAAACTTCATTTGACGCGTTAAGTGGATTTTTTTAATTGGCGCAGCAGCGTATAGATTATGTGATTCACCGCAATATTCAGCACAGAATTTGGGCAGCAGTGTTCCAGAAAAGGTCGGAATAATAAAATCCCATGTGCATTGCGTTAATCGGATAATAATGTTTGTTGGAAAGCACTGAATCTTTCAGTGAGCAAACTTAAAAAAAAAATCACAAAAATGCAACGTTGTAATAAACCAGCAAATCCAAACAATCCCATGTCCCCCAGAGTTATTTCACGCTCAAAGTATAAAAGGCGCGGCAGACGCAAAAAATTTCGAAAACTCCCCGGAGCCTCGAAAATAGCGGTGCTTTTTTTACATCCGATAAATTCGGTAATTAAGGTTTACACCGCGACGACGAGAAAGAATATCGGAAAATTCTTCGTCGCCTCGTCGCAATGCAAGTATGCGAGCGTTAATAAGCTCGACTTTATTTTTGATGGATGCATCAGCGGCGATGTGGGCCAGGAAATATGCAGCGTCGACGAGAGACGTCTTGATATACGGTGAGAGTTTTATTTTAGTTGAAAGATGACGTATGAGGAGAATGTGTGTAAAAGCTTTTTTTCTACAACAGATTATTCTGTATAAAACAAGTCCCTTTCCTTTCTTTGTACCGTTTGGAAATGCTTTTTGAACATGAAAAAGTTATGAGCTGCGACTTTATTCGATTTTTGGAAAAAGCTTATTTCAGATCCAGTAGAATATTAAAACGTGCATTACGTGATCAATAAGTAACTATTCACGCACACAGGATGTGTGGAGTTTATTTTGAAAAACAGTCTAAAGCTTCTTACTGCGATGTTTATTTATGATGTATGATTTAATTTTTCTTTAATCCCCATAATCAGCCGACGCAGCGAACCGAGGCTAAGACGTTTTGATACTCGCTTGTCGTATTTTTGTTAGTCCGTAGTCGTCGTCCATGGCTGTATGCCCTTTAAGCTAAAATATATTCTGCTTTAATTATACGCATCTCGCGGACGCGTGTCGAGAAACATCAGCACCGTGGTTAATGAAGTTTTATTTTTACAAACCCGAGAAAGGGTATAGGTGACTCTCTGGTGTTGACTTTCCGATACTTTTTTTTCGTCTCGGGAGGAGTAAGAGAGAAAAAAGTCGCATCATGATGTTTGACGGCGCCGCGGTTTCTCCACTAATTATCTTCACATAAACAGCTGCTACGTTCGTTAGGTGCGCCTGAGTGTTATATATTTTTGAATTACGTTGTCGATGACGCCCTGACTTTCGAAATCGGGGACAGCTTTGACGAGCGGGCTTATTATTATTCGAATACAATGCATCGTGTGCATTTTCAAACAGTTTTTTAATAGATTGAGAAATACTGTTTGGAGCAGAGAGATATTTTTAAAATGAAAAATCTAGTGCGCTTTCGCTGAGAGAAAAATTGATGAAAAACGAGCGAGATGTTAATTTAATTTAGATAAAGAAGATTTCATTGATATGATTATATTTCTCACACAGCCCAATGTACAATAAAGATTAAATAAAGCCAATTTTAAAAATATTTTAGTATAGATTTTTTTTTTCTTCTTGACAGGTATAATTACATTTGTTATAAATGACGTAAATTTTTCTGGGAATGAAAACTAAAGTGAATTATATATAAGTTATGTGCCCATCCTAACGAATCTATCTTAGTATTATAATTATAATTCATCCTCTAAAAAGTTATAAAATCCTTAAAGAAATTGTCAAATGTTTACAGCTTACAAAAGTTTTTCTGTATTTTTATCATTATACGCTAATGAATGTAGTGAAATCAGTTTTAAAAATGTCAAGTGTTAAAAATCAGCACACTAACAAAAATCATTTTTTACTCGAAGAAGAATTAATCTGAAAACTAAGCCGAATCATCTTGTGTAAAAAAACGAGCAAAATCATAAATATACAAAACAGAGTTTCATCTTGAAACTATAGTGAGATTAATTCTTCTTGGAGTAAGAAATTATTTTTTTTTCAGTGCAGGTAAGCTAGAATCTGTTGACTAGTTTGTAAAAAATAAGATGGTTGTATACTGTTCAAAATTATTCTTATAATGCTTACTTGCCGTCCCGTTGTCTTGTAGTCTACGATGTGCATAGAGTAAATCATATGCTTACAAAAAACAAATTATTGATTACTTAACGATCGATACCCACATAAATATGAAAATTTATCGCCTTTTCAATCAAGACAGATCGTAAAGCAAGATTATCAAAGTAAAAATAATATTATGATTCCAAAACTACTTACTATTTATTCAAATTATTAAATTTAGTTTTGAGATGTTTTCTTTGCAACAAACATGGTATATTTGAAGATTTTTGCGAAAACATGCTGGTAGTAAAGCTTCATAGATTATAATAAAAACTGTTGTAATTTGAATTAATATTATCTAACAGATTCACAACACCTTAAAACTAATAATCCGAGTGTTTCATCGATAGACTATAAGACAACGGGACGGCAAGTAAGCATTATAAGAATAATTTTGAAAAGTACAACCATCTTATTTTTTATAAAGTAGTCAGCAGATTCTAGCTTTAACCTGCACTGACAAAAATCATTTCTTACTCCAAGAAGAATTAATCTCACTATAGTTTCAAGATGAAACTCTGTTTTGTATATTTATGATTTTGCTCATTTTTTTGCACAAGATGATTCGGCTTAGTTTTCAGATTAATTAATTCTTGATATTTTTAAAACTGATTTCACTACATTCATTAGCGTATCCCTATATAAAAAAGTCATGACCGGATGAAGTGAAGCCAAGAATGCGTCAATATGATTGGCTCGTGTAGTGCGCATGCGTCAAAAGTATCGTTAGAATTTTTTGATTTGTTTTTGATTTCTAAAATTGATCCTAATACAAAGAATGTAATATATAATATATTATAGTAATATACTATAATACATATCAATAATTATTATTTGTGTATTTATAATATTCTATTGTAAATATTATCATTGTTACAAAAAGTGACATGATGTGAACGTTGACACGAACTGAGTTGAGACATAACCTTAAAATTTTAAAAGGTAGTTGGTGACGAAACCGCGGCAATTTTGAAATTTACATGAGCGCGAAATGAATCATATATTGTAAAGTTTGATATATTTCCGTAATAGAAAACAAATATTAAAAATATCAATCAAGCATTTATATTTCATTTAATAAGTTAATGAATTAATATTCTACTACAGTGCGCGCAGCGTACTGCGCCAAGTCTAGTAATGATAAAAATACAGAAAAACTTTTGTAAGCTGTACAAATTTGACAATTTCTTGAAGGATTTTATAACTTTTTAGAGAATTAATTATAATTATAATTATAATACTAAGATAGATTCGTTAGGATGGGCACATAACTTATAGTTGCCAACATTTTACCTTGTAAAAGGTGTTCTTTGAACTGATTTCACAACCTTTTAATGAGTTTAATTAAATAAACTTACATGGAAATGTTTTTGACAGAAACAATCCTTCAAGGGGCTGTTGCAATATTGTCGATTTTTACGAAGTCTAGCAGAATTCTGATTTCCAACGAATACTTGCACAACTCAAATTTTTTGCCCTTTTTTTAGTAGTCATTTTTTGTAAGGAAAACGGCTAATATTGAGTTGCGCTAGTCTTCGTTGGAATTGTTAAGTATTGATATCGGCCCAACAGCAGCAGCGTAGTAGGCTATAGGACTTTTTATCGGGTGGTACGGCGGGTATGCTAAGCTTGAAGCTGGTGGGGCCTTTGTCGCTGCCGATCTCCAGGACCATGTCGGTTCAATAACGTCCACCTCCTCCTCGTTCTCGAACTTGATGAGATTGTTGCCATAGTCGATCGCATTCCGACTCGAAGTTCTTGGGATCTGCTTGGGCGTGACGCACCATTCGGCATCTGCTGCAGCTTTTGCTTATAAGCACGGACTTCTCCATTGAGTTGGCCTAGAGCGCGAAGTGTCGCTTGCTGGCCGTTAGAGCCGTGGCGCGTCTTCGGCGGTTGTCGTTGAGGTGCTTGCCAGCTGCGGCAAACTCTGCTGCATCGATGACATGCGAGGCCTTATCGGGTTCGAGGAGTCGACCATGATTGAGGTGGCGTTACTTATACAGTCACTCTTATGTCGAGGTTGAAACAGCTGCAACGAAAGAAGGAAGATCTTGTCGTTCATTTTCGACTCCGGAGGAATAATTGGTCTTGGAGTTAGAGTATCTGGTTGCCATTGAGCTAGGAGCCTCTGGTATACAACTCAAACGACCACCAAGTGGAGAGAGCTAAGAGTGGCCACTGATCACACTATCGGTCTCGCTCTTGATGTGGCAGTCCAGCATGTTCTGATGATGCAATTTGTCGATGTCCAGTGTCTAGTCCAGCGTTGTGAGCCGGGGGTCCTGTACCGGTCCCCGATCCGGCGCGCTTGTGTGGCTATTCTCCATCTTCATTCAAAGACGATCTATATACGCAAGTTCTCGCTCATTGTCCTCGACGATCTCGTCATTTTCATCATCCTCGGACTCGGTGAGATCGTTACCATAGTCGCATTTCTCGAACTCGTTCTCGGCCTGTGGAAGAACAAGAAGGCCTCGTAGTCTTCTGCTAATTTCGGGGAAACAAGCGCTCTAAGCCTGTGGAAGACAAGAACAGTCGAGATCTTACTTATTATATCAATTTGTGTTACCTTTGTGTATGGTTCTGGTGCAAGCAAAAATGGTCGTTGAGGTTAGAATTGAAGCCAACGGGATCTTTGTAGAACTCCAGTAAGCAAAAACTTGGCGAAGTTACGGTCAAGCTTCGATCGATTATCTGTAGATCACGGACGCTGTCGACTCGATCTCTATATGTCGCACTTCGCAGTTTGCAATCCATCGATGTGAGCTAGGGGTTCCGAGCACGTTGCTGTGTTTTACTATCTGTATCCAGCATTCATGTACACGTCGTGTCTGTGACGATCTGCTTGGACTTGTTGCGGAATATTGTGCGGGTTGATATCTACCTCCTCTTCCATGTGCTCAAACTCAATGAAATAGTTCTTGGACTCACTGTCATAATGCGCCGCCCAGGAACCGCTATATAGCTGTTGAGAAATAAGACCAAGTTCAGGTTGACTGATAATGATCAAGGCGGCGTGGGCGTCGCGCCGCTCAGGTTAAGATTAAAGTTGTTGCTGTAACGGAAGGTTGAGGAATTACCTAGACCTTGCAGTCTTCAACACGTTACGGAAGTTAACGCGAAAATGAGGCAATTTCCTTAGAAAAATACTACGGTCATTAAATCTGGTTAAAATCTTCAAAATAGGATACTCGCACATATGAGTCAACAACGGATCAAATAAAATATAGACAGAATGAATAAAACGTAAATATGTTAAAAAGTAAATTCAAAGTATAATAGGGTCGCGGGGCTCCCCGACGGCACACTGTATAAAAACTTATACTTGACATCGGGGCGCTACCGCGCCCATTGATATAAAGTAATTTTCTCTTCTTGACAGGTATAATTACATTTGTTATAAATGACATAAATTTTTCTGGGAATGAAAACTAAAGTGTGAAACTGTCACGACTTTTCTCGGTCCTGTAGTAATTTAGATTTATGCAAAAAATATGTAATTTAATGATTTTACTAGAGAAAAGCAGTGAATGTTTACTAGTCTGTGTCGTCTTTCTGACAGCAGACTAAATAGAATGATTTTATTTAATATTTATATAATTTAGTCAGGTCCGGGATACGAGGTAGTGGAAATTAACACAATAATAAGACTATAATTTTAACCACATAAATATATTCAAATACAATTGAGAATATTGCCTTGATTATTGCATATATTCAGTATCACAAAATGAAATAAAATAGTAAATCTGCTTTTGATTTTTACAAACGAAAATATAAACAGATACGCTTTATTTGCGTTATCTGATAATTCGAAGTTTTACAAATGTTTGGTACTTGGTGAAATTTGTTGAAGTCTAGGACAGATACGCGTTAAATTGCGATATCGTGCCTGACTAGATAGTTTTTATAAATATAAGAGTATTCGAAAATTTCTCTAAGTCTTTTGAAAGGAACTGAAATTGTTCTAAGTCCAAGACTGATACGCTTAAATTGCTATATCTTTGCTTGACTAGAAAATTGTATAAGTCCTTCAAAAGTGAGAAAACATTCTAAGTCTTTTTACTACCAAGGCTTAATGGTTGCTCTTAGTAGGTCTAGTGCGCTGANGTAGGACTAGTGCGCTGATAATTGCGCTGGAGCTAGTGACTGGCCATAGGCCGCGCAGGTCCTTATAAAGGCTACGGAGAGAGCGGGACTCGAGCCGCCGAAAAAACGCTTACATACAAATATATACACACAATACAATACACCTATATACAAAAACCATTCATACAAGTATACAGAGATGCGCGCGCCGCGCCGCCGCTACGTCATCTTCCCACTCTCACGCTGTGCACGCCGCACCGCTCGCTGCGCTACATGTATAGATATACGCGCTCGCTGCTGCCGCTGCCGCCGCTACTGCCTGATGGCACTGCTGTTGTTGCTTGCAGCTGGCTGATCAGCTGTGGCCCGGAGCGTCTGTGAGAAAAGTGGGAGAGTACGCTTATTTGCGTGTAATTTTTCTAAAAAGCAAGTCGCGAGACTTTACTTTTTTGTAGTTTTAAATTGAAAACCCTGCGGAGCTGGTGTGGGGTGTTACAAGTGAATTATATATAAAGTAATAATAACCAATTGAGTTCAGTTATTTCAATTTTGCTTCCTCCTAGAGGAAGCTTTGTAATAGTAAAATTTTCCAGTTTCGCTAAAACTTCATAGAAACATGTTTTTAGATGTTAGAAGTTCGAATTACGTGTTTTTAGGAAATGTCCGTATGGATGTGTGTGTGCATGTGCATGTGCATGTGTGTGTGTGTGTGTCTGTATACCGTTATATTTCTGAAACTACTCCGTCAATATCAATCAAATTTGACATGCATAGCTACTTTTGGATTCTGAATTCGAGAAAAACATTTATTTTTTCATTTTTTCAATTACTTTTTTTTATGGCCATTTTTTGATTTTCGAAAAACATTATTTTCGTTTTTTTTTTATCATTACATTGTTACAAACAATTCAGCTAAAATGCATTTGAAAGATAATAAAATTATCTACTTTTCCCCGTTTGGTCCTCGGGATTGACCGCTCCGTTCGGCAGATAAAATGAAATAGTACATTACGATACAAGTGTCCTATGAGCATATTACGCCGTGCCAGAATGTGCCTCATAGGACTCGAGTATCGTACGATATTTTATAGCAATGCTTGCATAAATCCGCCAAGTCACGCAAATCCGTGGCGTATGCAGTTCTTTCGGGCACCGTGAGGTTAGATATACACGGTGCCAGAAAGGGCTACATAGGACACGGATTTTCGTGACCTATAGCGGATTTAGGCCACCCAGTGCTATAAAAGGTGATTTTAAAAAAAAATTAATATCTCTGAAACTAAACATCATAACCTCACGAAAAAAATATGTTGATGGGTTAAGTGTCAATCTATATTCCATTAAAATTTCAAGTGATTTGACTACTTATCTTTTCAGTAATAAATCGAAAATTGAAAAAATGAGTTTTTTTTGAGTCTCTATTGCGGGCGTAAAAAGGCCTTATTGCACTTGAGATTTTGGGAAAAGGTCGATATTGTATATATTTTGGTTAAGTTCATTGCGCAGCTTTAAAACCCCTATGGTTCTTAAGATATCAAGGTTTGGATTTTTTTTTGAAAATTTTTTGATTCCTTATATCTCTAAAAAAATGTAGTCAAATGCTTCAAAATTTTATTTGGTGATTCGCCATAAACGAGTATATCTGCTGTTAAAATTTCAAACGATTTCGTTGAACGGTTCTTAAGTAAAGAGCTGAAATGTAAAAACCGATTTTTCTAAAAAATTTGTCTTTCTCTTATAGGGTTGTCGTTGCACGTCGTAAAGTCGCTCCCTACGAATTTATGTCATACTGATAATATTAAAATAGCATTCACATACTGTATTTGAAAATAATATTTTATTTATTGGAACAATAAATTTCGTTGGAGGAAGCTACGTGCCAATGAATTGGCAGCGGCTTTTACTATATACTAGTAAAATACTAGCGTCGTCAACTATACAGACTGAAAATTCGTATACAGCATTGCAGCAACCACCGAACATAGAACGAAACCGATTCCCAAGCAGCATTCCATCAATTCGGCATCCTCCATCCGAGTCGATTTTCCTTGCGCAATTCGCGTCGCTCGCTGTACAGCGAATAATTCATCAGCAGCTTTACTGATACCTGCTACTCCTCTATATATAATTGTCCCGCGAAAGAGGAGCTTCAGTTTCACTTTTGCGCTCGTGTCTCTCCGGCCGAATGAATAAGTTATGTGTGTGAAAAGTGGAGACACGTATTATCGATTTGCGCGAGTCTCGCGTGACGCGACGAGCTGTGTATCTTGTATACCTCGAGGATTCCTGAGGAGTAATTTTAGAATTTTATGAGCCGCGAGTTACACTAATAGCCACAGCATTAATTTTTATCGCAT
Organism: Pteromalus puparum; assembly: GCA_012977825.3. NCBI lineage: Eukaryota > Metazoa > Arthropoda > Insecta > Hymenoptera > Pteromalidae > Pteromalus > Pteromalus puparum. The sequence continues at coordinate 10,981,504 of CM053172.1, read as the reverse complement.
ATATACAGCGCGGCGAATGGTAATGAGGGAAATCGCTTACAACTGGGTCGACAGCTAGTTGTAAGATGCTTTTCTTGTAAAAATTAATTAACGCCGAGAGCTGTTTATTTTTCATCCGATTTACGAATGCGACACATCGTTAATTGAAGGACTTCCTGCTTCAAACAACTTTTTCCACTCTTATCTTTTAATTGCACTTATTTATTTATTTATTTATTTTTGCATCCGAATTATAAATTAAACTGTATTTTAAAAGAAGAAATAATTCGACGAGAAAAAAATTCTCTCGTACTCAAGTGTGTTCTCTCTGTTCTCTCAGGCTTTTTCATTCTCTCTTCCAAGTTCTTCCCCCTTTTTTTTTATTTCCGCTCGGGCATCTTTCCGCGTTGCACTGATTGCTTCGAGGCTGGCTGTCAAAGACGGCCATTCATGTCGGTTTCGCGTAAACGTCCGAGTCGATGACCTGCGGCCGCCGTCGTTGTCGCGAGTAATTTTCTATGAAAGTTTCCGCGCGACGGATCTTTCGATATGCAGAAAGTACGCCGCGTGGCTTCCGAGAATAATAAACCGTCGATGACTTCTACGGAAGGTGCTGTTTTAGTGTGTATATACTGGACCTTGTTTGCTCGTTCCAGATTCAACTTAAGTTTTCATTGCATTTCACTCACGATAGTGGATGCCTTGTGAGAATGAACATAACCTCAAATAATGCATCAAATTTCATAATCGTGACATGCGTGATTATGCATTTACGTCCCTCAACTTGCCAATTTCCCGGCGTAAAGTGCACGATCGGAGAAAAATCCCTTCGCGCAGCTGACTAACGTATTTACGGAAATTGAATAAATTTTCCGAGACTGCAGCAAGAATTAATCGTTGCGCACGTGACTTAATTCTCACGGGAGTGAAGAGAACATCGCATGAATCGCGGCCGTAATCGAATTTATCGCGAGCGAAACGAAAGTCGCCGGCCGAATATTAACGAGCGGCGAGAGAACCAAAGAGAAAAAACTAGTGTGCGAGAGAGAAAGAGCAATTAGTGTCGAGCTTATAGGAGAGAAGAATGGAAAAAATAGAGTCGCTCCGGGCGTCTTGGAAGACGTGTCTGTGTAAAATCTATTGGCTGTCTTTTCGGTGGAACGGAAGGAAACCTCGTTTTCTCCGTGATGCGCGATTAACGATTCCACCTTGCGATCGTGAAATATTGATTCGCGTTTTTTTTTTTTTACTCTCGATGAAAGAGGCGATCACAGCTTTGTTTATTATTACGCGCGCGTTTTTGAAGAGAGAGCGTATAATTTTCTCATATATTTTACGATTGCGCACACGTCGGGACAAAAAACTTGGAGAATAGTCCTTTGTACGGAGAACTCTCCTTTTTTGTAGGGTTAAAGGTGATTTTAGATGAAAAATTCACCTGCGCTCATAAAGTGAAACGGGTCAGGGAATCGCTTATTCATGCTTTTAAAACGGCCGAGCTTCATATATGGTACTTTAAATTATTCTGTCAAGTAGAATTAATGCGAACTTTTTTTTTGTTTCGCGCGAAAAATTTAGCTTTGCGCTTTCCGTCACTCTCAACAAGTACATGTTCTCTCATAAATACGACGAGTAAAAAACAAACAATGAAATATTCAATCCGAATATCCGTAGAATTTTATAGCAACAATTTTTGGTTAATTAACGAGCAATATTCGGCGCATACAAGCGGATTAAAAAATAAAAATAATGATAATGAAAATAAATGAAAGCCTGCGAACGTTTCGCGAAACGCGTCTCTTCCGCCCGTTCGCAAAAGCCGAATATTTTTACGAGCGTCGTCGAAAAAAGTGTAAATCCAAATCTGATAGAATAACAGCCGCGATAAACCGACCATCTCACTTTCATCGAGATTGATGACTCGCCGTGGCTCTTTTTTCATATCAATCCCAGCGTATACGTATGCACGCCTACCGGGCGGCAATTGAAAACAAGAGCGTATCAACTTCACGGCCTTTTTTCCCCCCTGGCAATAATCGCATCGAATCGTTCGGAGCAATTTGCCGTTGGAAAAAAAATTGTGCAAATGAGTCCGATATATACAGCGACGTGTCAAGAGAGAAGGAGAAAAAAAATTGGAGCGAGCAATGCGATCCGGAAATTCGACGGGTGCATTCCGTCGGGAAACGTAATAAACGAATGCCTCTCGTCTGTCTCTCTCTCGCTCTCAAATTACGCGAAACAGGAATGTGTGTGCGGGCTGCGGGTCGAAAATTTTCGTTTTCGAATTCTCGCGCTTTGTGCGCGCTCCAGCGTCAAATCCACCTCTGTTGGATGCTTGCGTGTATGTATGTATGTATGCGCGGTCGGTTTTCCGATTAAAGTACCGCGCGCGCGCACGAGAGAGAGAGGGACAGAATTTATGATGCTTTTTTGAGCCCTGTAGGACCATTATCTTGCCGCGGCGCGCACACAGTGCGCGGATCTAATTTAACTTTGTAACGATTTCGACGTGGCGGCTGTTTCAAAGAGCCGCGAATAGTTTGGCAGTGGAATAAAAACACAAAGGTAATGCTGATTTTGATGGACCATCGAGTTTCTGTATATCAAGAGGTATGCATGGTATATTTTTTTCAACATTTTTCGTTTACTTCGGTAATTTAGCAAGTATTAACGATGCTGCTTAACAGCTGATGGTCATAGAAATATTCGATTATAATGATGATAATGATAAATAATTCATAACTATCAAAATCCGATTAATTTCGGACAAATAATTGACCCGCAAATAATGCAGGCTTGTGCAATACCAATATTTGCCGACGCTATTACTACGACATAACATAATAATAATAGAACGCCGAACTCGTCGCCTCTATGATGTAACATTATTAACAAGCGAGGCAACGCACTCAATATGCAAATAACAAACATAATACCAAATCCATTACCTGTAATCGCATAAAACGTCAAAATGATTCACCTAAGCTGATTTTGTGCCAATCAGCGACGTGACGTCGCTTGACTCGTCTCCTCTGCAGTGTATACAACCTTATGAAACAAAGCGTAATATATAAACCGAACAGGACAGGCTTTCCCCGGTGCTGTAGAAAAATGCACTCGAGCCGAAAACTTGCGCAAGGCCTGACGTCAGCCACCATAAAAATCTCTCTCGTGGAAGACGAGCTTTGACATCATTGTCATCGGTTTTAGCACGATTCCATTACATCAGCGCCTTTTCCTTTTCTCTCTCTCTCTCTCTCTCTCTCTCTCTCTCTCTCGTTCCTGTGTCCCTCGGTTTTCGCATTAACAGTTATAGGATATCGTGCGTCGTCGTTTTAACGCTCGCTGAATCATTCTTCCCCCTACTGTGTAATAACAATAATTGGCCGTTCGTCATTTTCTCGCTGCTCTTTTTTACGGCGCGCGAAACGGCTCGGAAGTGATTGCGTGTCCGAGGCAAAGCGAGCGTTCGTAATCGGGGGTTGTTCTTTTTGGGTTTTAATTCTTTTTTTGTTGGTTAAAATGGGATGCATTTACGTGCGCTAAGATAAAAAATGTTACAGACGGGGACGACAGCACTCGTTTATTTTATGAGTCTCTAATTGACGTATCTTTTTGTTTATTCATTTCTTAAACGACACTGCAGCTGGATGTAAATTAGAAATGCGAGGTATGAGTGTTTTCTTTAGAAATAAGCTGATGACAATGAATAAAATAAATTATTTATTTTCTGAGGGATAAGTTACTAGCATTACTATTAATAAATAAAACGATGCAATTGTACACTTACGATGTATGCTATATATGAATTGTAATTAAAAAGAGCTGAACTGCAATTTTTCGAAACACCATTCAAATTCTAACTAATATTAAAATCAAGTGTCCTTAATTGGCGTAAATTATTTTAATTATATAGTTGCGGATTAGTCATATGTAAGGAACCACTTAAGGTTGTAGTAGATAGGAGTAAACCTCATCCAAAATGCTGCCCGAGATGCACTCATTGATAGATGTAATACATAAACTTACAGAAACAAATTCAACAAAATTCTTACAAATTTTTTTATCAAAATCAATAAAAATTTAGGAAATTTTTCATAAATGTAAAAATTAAGTGAATAATAAAAGCTTCTATAAATATTAGGCCTACAAAAACAAAACATAATTCCTGACATATTTGTCGCAGAAATTGAGTAATCAAATAGTCTGAAAACTGTGGTATAAATATCATAATTGCATGTTATAAGTATGTATAAGTGACAGATAATGCGTATCATTGCTTTTTTTTGTTACTTTTTATATTCTACCCAGACCCAGAGTAGTATGTGTATTTATATGTATTTAGCGTTCTTCAATTTATTTCTAGCGTTTGATATTTTTATATCATGTGTAAATTTTTCTCCGCTTCAGTGAGCGTTTACATTTAACAGCCATAACTATCGACCGTATTATGATTCTATTGGTTCTATGGATACTTATTTCAATGTTTTCAGAAACAAGTACTATCAATGTAACATTACAATGCCATTTACTCAAAAGCATGTATTATTTGAATCGAATCTATTATTTATCCCAGTTTATTTTTTTGTTTCTATCATTTTAGTTGTACAGTTGCCGGACAAAATAACTTTGAATATTAGGAATGTCAGCCATGACACATCTTATGTACATATTTCTTATGAGAGGTGATGTCATTTAATGTTTTTTTGTCCGGCGACTGTACCAAAATACCTATATTATTTAACTTTAACATACCCTTTCCATATCTCGTGAATGTTTAATTTGTACATAATCCTATATACTTTGTTTTTGAATATGATATTATTGAATATAGCGCAAATTCCGCATTGATACATTAACTGCGTTGCTCCTATAGTTTGCTAATTTGCATCATTATAACAACGCGCTCTACCTCAAGGTTAAATCAGAGACAACCGTGGAGGTCAGCCCGCCGTGGTTACTTAGTTTTAAACCGACATGGATCAAGAAGGATCAATCAAGATCACACTACCGCCAACCTAGACTTTTTGTCTGCTTCTGTTTCAATATATTCGAATTAGTTTTACTATTTTTTTTGGAACTCTAAGTATATTTGCTTATACTTTTTCACAGCATTCAATGTTTATTATACGTATCAAATTAGTTTTTCTGAGGTGTCCGCAGTTGCTGTTTATTCATTTCTCGAATGTAACACTGCAGCTGGATGTAAATAATAAATGCGAGGTATGATCGAGTATCTTTTTTAGAAATACACTGATGACAATGCGTAAAGTTATCTATTTATGTACGTGCTAAAGGATAAGTTGAAAGCATTACTATTATTAAATAAAAACATGCAATTGTACACTTACGATGTTTGATATATCTTGATAAAAAAAGATGACGCTTGAGCTGATTAATTTTTACCTATAACAGAAAGCACATTGTTGAATCAAAAATAGGAATGTCATTGCACTGAATTATAATTATAAAGAGCTAAAGTGTCTCTTTTCGAAACACTATGCAAAATCCCACTGACATTAAATTCAAGTGTCCTTGCGCGTAAATTATTTTAATTATATACGCACACGTGATTATAAATGATTTTCTGGGATGTTTTTTTCACTTTATAAGTAAAAATCTTACACATTTTATTTTTATATTAATATTATTTGCAGATGTACATTTCGCAAATATAAAGAAAAAAAGTAAATTAAACCAAGTTGTTATATCGATTTGAATTATTATCGAGATATAATTATTAAAATCATTCTGTTATCATACTCTTGGAAAAAAGCGAGGAAAAAAGTCTGTAGAAAAAAAACTTCCTTTGTTATTCTATCCTTTCAAAAATCTATGATTCGAACGATTTAAAAAAATCATAGTATAATACGGTCTTTGTCGAGGTTAGGTTGGGCTCTTAACCTAAGGGCGACTTCTGGGCGTCGTAACCTCGGCAAAGACCGTATAATTACACTATGATGTTTTCAAATCATTTGAATCAGATATTTTTCGTCTCAACTGTACAAAAATATTAAAAATAAATTTTTGGCATTCACGCCGTCGAAATCAAACAACAAATTATTATTGCGTCAAGGCCTAATTTTCGATATCCCTTTATCACTTGGAAATTGAGTAATGGGGAATTTCGTTTCAAAATCATGCGTGGTTATGTAATTAATCCAATTACATTTTGTTCCATACTTAGATTTCTTGTTAGCCGATTATCTACCGATTTTTTGTTTCTTTATTATTTGATATAGATTGTAGTATTGCTATATATATTTGGAACTCTTCAATATTCTTCAGTTGAGATTCATTCTCTGAGTTGTTAATACGGACTACGTAATACTTATATTACAAGATCAAAAATGAGGTACTTCTACAGTTTGGTTTTTGTTTTATTAAGTGTATGCTTCTTCACATCTCTAAATGGTACGTTACTGCTATTATTGCTATTGTTTGTTTATTAGTTTAAATAAACATAACGGTTGTTTATAATTAATATTTTAAGCGATTCCACAATTACGCCACAAACGATGGGTAGCTCGGGAGCATTGTCCCGAAAATATGACGAATAAACAATGTGAAGACTATGCAAAAGAAGAAGTTAAAGGAACATGCCAAACTTACGGAGTCAGCGATGGAGAAATTAGTTATTTGGGGTACCTATATATGTTTTTATAATAATTTTGTTAAGAGTAATAAGTACGTAAAGTTTGCAGTACCATAGTTTTTGTGTTGGTGAAAGTATAAAACTAGTTCGTAAAATGACTAATTAATTTTTTCAGTTGCGGGTTAGTTTTATGTGAGGAACCACTTAAGGTTGTAACAGATATAAGTAAACCTCATCCAGAATGCTGCCCGAGATGCAGTCTTTGATAATTGTAATACAGGAACCGACAACAAAATCAAAAAAATGTAACAAAATCTTTTATCCAAGTCAATAACAATTTAGGAAAATTTTGTAAACATTATTGTAAATAAAAATTACTATAAATTGTAAACCTATAAAAACAAAATATAATTACTGACACATGGATATTTGTTTCAATATTTGTCGCACAATATGAGTAATCAAAGCTGTGGTTGATTATCGTCGTTGCATGTTATATGTATGTATTTAAGTGACAGATAATGCGTATCGTTGTTTTCTTTGACACTTTTTTAATTGACCCACATCGTGACATTAGTATTCATATTTATAAATATATTTAAAGTTCTTTAATTCATTTCTGGTGTTTGATCTTTTTCATATTATGTGTATTGTTTCTCCGAATCATTAAATGGTACATACGTTTTATTACTACTCTCTGTACACGCATTGCGCCTCAAAATCTTTTTTTTAACTGAAACCGCTGCCTACTTTAATTTCTAATAGCATTTGGAACTCGACAGTTCATCGCCTCACCTACGAGAGCTTTCCGTACAGCTTTAATTTATTTATCTGCAACTTTAAGATACCCTTTCCCTACCACGCAAATGTCCAATCTGTCCATAATTAATCATATACTTTGCGTCTTTGTATGTTATTCTTATTCACTATTTTAAATCATCTGCGTAGCACAAAATTAATTGTTCTATTATAACTGTTCCTCCTATACTTTGCTAACTTGCATCTTTATAACTAAGCACTCTACCTCAAAGTTAAATTAAAGATGACCATGGAAATCAGCCCAACCTGGTTTTACCTGGAATTAGTTTTACTATTTTCTTTGGAACTCCGAGTTCTTTTGCTTATACTACTTCGCAGCATTCTACGTTTAGTATACGTATATCAAATTATTTGTTCTACGGTGTTCATTCATCTATCTTTACGTTTTATAATTTATAAATATTATTTTCCTTGTTTTCATTTGTATCGTAATTACGAAAGTCTAAGTGATGGTATGTATATGTCTACGGAAAACCAGACACTTATGAGAGTCTGAAGAGCAGACAAATTTTAATTTGAAGGCACATCTACCTGACCAACTTTTTTCGGTTTCTTATAGGTTATCCGAAACATGAAAAGCCTTGGATTACGTTTCTCGCGATTTTGAAATAGGTTTTTTTTTGCTATAAGTTTAAGATCTCTTATGAAAGATTAACATAAGAAATAATTAACGAAAACTAGCCATCGTTCGACGAAACGCACTCAATGTCTAGGGGCGCTAACACAAAATACGTATTACTATAGGATGGAACTATGAGAAACGATCTGTAAAATGAACGCAAATACTTTTTCTTACATACGTGCGCAAAGTTAAATTTTGCGAACGCAAACGCGTTCGCATAGACGAATTTGTGCACGTATAAAGTAGGAAAAATAGTATACGATACTTCTGTGCTGCGTAGGTGACCCACACTCGCTTTTAAACTAAACTTCGCTCGCGCAAGAATCACCTACTTTGTACACTCGTATCGTAAACTATTATTAAACAGGGAAGCTTTATTTTCTTTAATTCTGCGACACACTGTCTTAACTGTGAGCAAGTGAAAATCAATCTGCCAGCCGTCGAAGCGCCAATCTGACGTATTTGAAAAAAACGAATAAATTTATTGATTTTAGATACTTTACCTGTTTTGGTGGTAAAACTAAGAACTTTGTGGCCAATAAAATACATTGGCTCATGAGGCTGATTTTAAAAAAGGCTTTCTTACAACATCTGACTGTTCAAAATGTTTAAAAATTGTTCTATTTGTAAGAAACACTTACACAAAAAAGTTTGAATCGCGTATGAAATCGGTCTCATCAATAAGAAATATTTTTGCTCCCTCCTAGAGGAAGCTTTGTAATAGTAAAATAGTATTGCTAAAACTTCATAGTAACATAGTTTTAAGATGTCTGAAGTTGCGTAAATGTCCGTATGGATGTGTGTGTGTGTGTGTGTGTGTGTGTGTGTGTGTGTGTGTGTGCATGTGTGCGTGTGTGAGTGTGTTTGTGTGTGTCTATGTATGTATGTATACCGTAATATTTCTGGAACTACTTCGTCAATATTAATCGAATTTGACATTTGACATGCATATCTATTTTTGGATTCTGAATTCGGAAAAAACAGTTATTTTTAATTTTTTCAATTACTTTTTTTATGGCCATTTTTTAATTTTTGAAAAACACTACTTTGCGTTTTTTTCAATCATCCCATAGTTACAAACAATTTAGCTAAGATGCATTTGAATGATAATAAAATTACCTACTTTGGTTTTGGGTCAATCTTCAACAATCGTCAACCATCTTCTTCGATTGATAACAACCACGCATGATTTTGAAACGGGATTCCCCATTACTTTATATATAAGTTCTCAACGATGAGTACATATTGGATGTTGGACCTTGACACAATAATTTATAGAGGATTTCCAATCACGCGCATGGTGATGTTCCAATTTATGTCACATAAACAATTTATTGGCGCGTAGCTTGCTCCAACAAAATGTATTATTCCAATAAATAAAATATTATTTTAAAATACAGTATGTGAATGCTTTTTTAAATATTTCCAAGTTTAATTATTTTACTGTAGAAGCAATTGCTTCGTTCCTAAACAAGCCTTGTAATAGTAATTTTTAGAGTTTGTGTAAAAATATGCAGGAAGTGTGTTTATATGCATTTATAGTCGAAAAGTAGTGTTTTTGGAAAATGTTCATATGGATGTATGTGTGAGTTTGTGTGTGTTCGTTCATATCGCCTCTGGCTCAGCTTCTACTCAGTTGATTTTAATCCATCAAGTCTCATTTTCTTTGTTTTTAATAGTACATAGTACATATAAGGGCTGAAAGGGCACACCCTCTTGTCAGTCGCTAATCGAGTACCAATAAGTGAAGAACAAATTTTTCCATCATTACAATAAATGAATATGAACAAATAATATTAGCAAAATTGTGTAATTCACACTTCCACAAACTTACATATCCTTATTTGCTTTATAAAGCACAGGGATAACTTGTGCATTTCACCAAGAAAAAGTAAATTTCATTCTATGACTAAGCCTCAAGCATATTAATCGAAGTAAACAATTAAACAATAAATAATTCAAGCTCCATAGTCGTATAAAGCATAGTTTCAACCAACATCTCCAATTATCTCCAACTTACATCCAACGGCCAACAATGTCTAGAAACCCAATTAAAACATTCCGGAATTTGTTTGTCAAATATCATCATGACGTTTTTATCAACGCGACACCGGTCTCGCGGTCTGCCAAGCATCTCTAGCCGGTATACAAATTAGCGTCGAACAAACACACGAGAGAGCAAGACTCGTGGGCCGGGGTCTGGGACGCGAACCGCGAAACTCCGCGCCGGGAGTAATATAACGAGAGAACACCAGCAGCAAAAGAGAAGAAATATTCCACGAGTCCGGTTATATTATAATTGTTATATATCCGACGGTAAACAGATGGCGAGTATAATATTCATTTGTCCTGAGTAGCCGGGGAACGAGTTTAATTAGCTTTTCTGAGGATTTAGAATATTTTTGGAATGCGTGACGGGGAGGAAAAAGGTTGACGTCGCCGAGTGAGAAAATCGATAGTTTACATGCCAACTTTACAGAATACTCGCGATATCTCTGGCTGGTTTGCTAGAATTCCCGGGAACTTGTTCCCGAGAAACTGATACGAAGTTGGCGATATTTTACAAGCGATTAATCTTGTTTGACCAAAATACCAGCGCTTGCAAACCATGGCGCTGCGAAATTCGAGATTCGAGTGTAATGTCGTCGACTCTGTTTTTATTCAGACTCACAAGTGCAGACGTGCAGCAAAATGGTTCAGAATTTCGAAAACTGCAAACGGAAATTGCACCAGAAAGATTTATGTATTTACGCAGGAAAAGTGGGAAACTTGGAATAGGACTCGGAAGAAAAATCGCTTTCCTACATATTTCCTACATTTCATAAAATAATTTAAACGTCCGATAAACGGTATAACATTATCTCAAACAAAGCTCGCAAATTAAATTGTCCTCATCCCCAAAAATAAAAAAATTCGTTCTTTCACATTCGATAATAATACCCGAAAAGCGGCAGACAAAAAGTCACACGCAAATAACGAAGCGCGAGAACAAGGGAGACGGGCAAAATGTTTTGCGAGAGCCGTAAATATTTAGGGATGGCTCGTCGAGACTATAGAGGTTATGTTCAGTCGTCCTATCTTGTCCGCGTCGGTGAAATAATTAGCCGGGACCGACGCGACAATTCGTTAAAAGTCGCCTGCCACGCTTGAATTTTACCTCTTTTTTTGCAGTCTTCCTCTCCTGACTTTAGTTTTTTTGACATTGAAATTTTTTTCCACCGCCTGTGTATTGTTCCGCTTTTGTTTGTTTCGAGGCTCAAAGGCGCGACGGGATCGAGCCATCGAGGCCGTCCTCCCACCCAAGCCTTTGATCCGCGAGTTTTCATTTAGAATGTGTAAGGTGGGTCTGTTGGCGTGTGGGTGTCGAGAGAGGACATTGATTGTTTTCAATTTCATTTGAATTCGTTTATTGGGTATCTATGAGACAATACTATCAATATTTTATTTATTTAAAAAAAATGCAATTAAATACGTACAATAAAGTATAATATAAAATGAATCCCACATTTCTTAAACTGATCAATAATAATTACATAATATACCAAACATTTATAGTATGTCGTAGTTCTATTTAAAATTTTTTTCAAAATTTCAGAAAATTTTTGTTAATTGTTTTACTCGCAAGGTTGCGTAATGTGCTAGACTTCTCGGCGAGAAATGTAAATGTACTAGTCTTTGTTATTAGGAGTGACGATATACCTATAAACTTCAAGTCAGGCTCAAGGGGATGTCGGAGATAACGTGACCAATTGTGATCCCACCTCGAGTTGTGTTCAAGATATACTTTATATCATCAAAAATCAAATTGATAATTGTTTATTGTTATGTATAACTTACCACGAAACGCAGAGTTTTTGTTGACTTATAGAACTGTTATTTTATCCAATATTGTATACGAAAGTGAAGGTCAGAAATGTAAGACTTATAGCTAATAAAATTGTTACAATATAGCGACTGCATTGTGATGCTGTAAGCGAGTGTATTTAATTATTATTTATGATCTCGAAAATGTTTAAGCTTAGGTAAGCTATAGCACTCGAACCAATGAGCGTAGCTTCCACAACCTCTTAAACAACCACATATTACACGGCAAACGAAATGCAAGATTAGCCGGATCTCATCAGGTGAAAAATTCATCCCCCAAAAATTGGCCTACTTCGCTCGAGTTCTGATTGATGCTCATATTTCACAGGGCGAGAGTAGATAGTAGAGCCGCAGCGAGCGAGAGAGCGAGAGCGTGCAGCGCCGAAGGAAAATCCTCGCTTAATGAATTATTCCAGCAAGTCACCCGGCGCCGCGGCTTAAAAGCCGCTGCCTCCTCGCGATAATGAAGGCGGCTGCTACCTCCTACACGCGGCAAAGTGCGCCAAGTAATAATCCCGCGGTGGCTCTATGCTATCCTGTGTATAATAATGTATATATGTATACCTGCGAGCGAAGCTTGCAGGGTAATAGACGCCGCACGGCTCTTTTTTTCGCAACAACTTTTTCACTTAACGATTCCTCGTGCGCGTCGATAATAAGGAGACGCTATACTGCGCGCGACGGCGATGGGGTGATCGCATAATCGCAGAGAAGGTAAACAAGTTTGTGCAATAACGTCACGATTATAATATGAGAAATTCGCTTAATCAATCCATTATCTATACGTATATGCTGATGATTATTGGAGGTTAGCGAATAGCGTGTGGCCACCCGGTACGCATGCATAACTATGCTTTAATCGTTATTCATCGATTCAAGACGGTCGTGATCAACAAATCAGTTTAGCACGCCATATGGCCGACACACGAGTTTCCGTGACGCTGCGTCATTGCAGTTCGCTTCGGCGATCGGTCAGAGAAGCGCTCAGTCGTGGTCCACTCAGCTGATGCGTGTATGTGTATACGGCGCAAAGCTAACACGGCCGTTGACTTCAATTCGCTTCGATTGATTTTGAAAAACGATGATCGAAAATCGTTTTTTCGTGGCAAACATTTGGTCGGCTGAACAAACGCTTAAATATATATACGTTGATTCCGAGGGTATAAGCAAATTTCAATTATATATGCGATACTGTATACAATTAGCCATCCGAGCGACTTCAAAGACACTTTTGCCGAGCCATAACCGAAACTCGCCGTAAACACATATCACGCAGTTGAACACGTATATCGAAAGACGTCCAAAGCACGCGACTCCCTACTCGCGCAGTATATTGCCCGCGGCTTCTGCGCAGCTAATGCGAAAGAGAAGCTATACCAGACTCTCTCAAAAAGTTTTCGGCATTAGGGACAGAGCGCAAAGCGTTTTTGAAAGGGAAACGCGAGCGACACTCCTTTGTCTCCCCCTTAACTGGAAAAAGCTTTCGCTGCAGGGCAAAGGGAAGGTCGGATGTGCGTGAGCTTTAATTTGATGTCACTGCGCCTTGCCGAGCTGTATATAGGTAGTGCCTTGGTGCTCTCGCTTCGTGCACAGCTTTTTCGGCCGAGGTTTAATGTAGTCGTCGTGTTACGCCCTGGAAATGGCGCTGAAACACCGAGTGCACGTTGGGGGAGATGCTCGAGTTGCATTAGATTAAATTATTATTTAGGGCGAATAATTTCGCTAGTGCCACACTTGGAAAAAGTTTCAGAACGAGCTGATTTATTTGGGATTTTGTTCGGAAGGTTCGGATCACTGAAGCAAATTTTTGCATTGAAATTCTGCGTTGAGAAGCTATGCCTGTAACTATAGGAAACAAGTTATAGTTCGATAATCGGATAGAACCCGTTGGCGTATAATGGGAATCACGAAAGCGTTCTATAGCCGCAAAGTCTATGCCTATACAGCCTTTTCATCTACTGTATGAAATATAATATAAATTATATATATCATCACATTCATGCGATGGCTGTATAATTATCGGAATTACTGTGTAAGCTGTCGCCTAACATTGGCATTGATTTAAAAATCACAAAATAACCAAACTCTTCTCTCAGTACAGAGCTAATCATACAGAATTATTTACCATCCTTAAAGAGAATATCGTTCGTACAAGCAAGACTCCATAAACGAATTTATTAATCACACGTACTGTGCTTCCACGTATACGAGCACAATTGGCCAGAAGCAGCGAAGCATCTCGTGAATCCGAGCACGTGCCAGGACGCATCGCGCTAATTTCACGACTTTTAATCCATATCCTCCTCGCTTCTCCCCATTTCCTCCTCCGTTTCGAGCCATTGTTTTTCCCCGGCGGTATATATAGGGAGCTCCGCCTCCCCCCTTTTCTCTCTTCCAACCCTCGTGTGTACGTCCCTCGAGCTCTCAAACGAAATCCCGTCCGGGGGCTACTGGAAAATCAATTTGTTCCCGACGTGACATCCTTTGAGATCACTTAGAGGAAATTCCGCGAGGCGTGCTGTGTTGGATCCATCTCTTCGTGCATGTATACCTTTGTCTCTCGCTCTTCTTCCTTTTTTTTATCTTCTTAGTCGAGAGCTGATGATGACGAGGCTTGAGGTTTTTCGAGGGGAGGCTCGAGTTCGCTAATTTGGTTGGGTAACTCGAGGGTATGATAAGCGCGGGCTTGATGATTAGTTTTCTCGAAGCTTCGCTGATACTTCATCGATGCATACGCAATCACATTCTCTCGGTGAGAAAACGTTAAAAATTGACTGGCTACGGGAATCAATCGCACGTTAGACAATTCTCACGTGACTAGTCGATCGTGACATCACATTGTCCCGGTCACGTGTCCACATTTCTGGCCTTGTTGACGCTTGATTAATGGTCGTCGGTGGCGAAGTTCGTCGAACCTCGCACTGGCCGAGCCATTCCAAAAACGTGGTATACACACGTCCTCGTTCTAGCAGAGCACAATCCGAATCTCATTATTTCGCAAAACCGATCGACACACATAAGCATAGACTGAATTCCGACCGAATGTAAATGTCGGCATTACCACACGGTACACCCCAAATCCAGTTTTTATATAGGTATAGGTAGTGAACGATCAATCGATCCTTGGCCGAGTGCATGACTCATCATAAATTCATGCTCTCATTGAAAAATCCCCTGCATCGGAGCACTTTTTCCCCGCGACAATACATATATCACCACCACGTGCGCCACCGTCGCTGTGGCTCCCCCGGCTGATGTCTGTGTCATGTCGACAAATCGGCTACTGGAGTAGAGAACGAGAAAAAAAAGAGAGTAAAACTCGGTAGGATGAGACGGCGGAAAGGAGATGAGCCACGACGACGTGCGCTGGGATAACGAGCTTCCGTAGGAAAATGCGCGTGTGCTTCTATACCAATGAGCTCTAATTTTCTGGATTTTGTTTCTTGTTTACTCAAAGCTTGATTAATATCCCGATTGTCATTAGCTGTCGCACACGCGTCATCGAAAAGACGTAAAGCGAAAGTCCGTGTAATCGGATTGAAAAACAAATCAACCCACGGCTAATTCTGACTAATTGTCCGCGTCGAGACAACGTCCTGTACGTCCAAGCGCTTTACTGCAGAAAAAAGAAAACCGCAGCATCATTCAATACTCCCTCGTGCGCGAGCGCTTTGACTCATGATTAACGATTTCCCGATGGCCTCTTCCCTCGACTGACGGGAAACCGCTCCAACGGCGCGCAAAAAAAGCAGCCGAAGGGGGTAGGGGTAAAAGGTCGTCGCGCGCCGAGTAAATCTTTGTCTCTCACTCTCGTAACTCGAGCTCGTCTATATATTTCAGTGCAAGCTAGCGTCCAGTATACAGCATCAACGAGATGTCCGTTTTTGCACGAAACCCGAGCAGGGCTCTATATCGCGAGGGAAAAATTCATGAAAACTGAAACTTGTCCGGTCTCTCAAGTTGAGCGGATCGCTGGCGAGTATAAATACTTCATCAGCCTGTGTGCAACGTATGCGTGTATAAGGTATATAAGCGAAACGAAAGGCCAAACAAGCGACGGACTGTTTTTCCGTGTATACTCAGAGGATAATAGCCCGACCGTGATACTCTGCAGCTTCTGTGTGTGTGTGTGTGTGTGTGTGTAAGCGCGGTTTATACTCTTAACGAATTCAATTTCACGGCTTGACGCAAAAAGCTTGATGAAAGAATTTTTTTAATAAACATTAAGAGAAGGAACAAAGAGCATAATGTAGCTGCCGCCGCTGCGGCGCACTAAAATGCAAATCGACCGAAGCCGATTTAATTAAATCAGGCCGTGCGCTGTATGCTCCGTGTACACGCGAAAGCTCTTCTCGTCTCGCAAATTGCACACACCCTAATGCGGAAGTGGAAGAAGAAGAAGAAAACGATGGTCTCTCTCTCTCTCTCTCTCTCTCTCTCTCTCTTTCTTGGGAGAGTAAGAGCAAGAGAAAAAAAAAGAATTATATTGGCCATAAAGAGTAGCGACCGGTTGATGATGTTGATGCACCGGAACGGACCGGATAATGGAGGAGGTCGTGAGATTTATTCGGATGTCCTCTAGTCCGTAAACTCGTTAAACTATTACAGGCAGATCGAGTTTCTTTTTCATTACCCCCTGGCGCGCGCTGGTGACGAGTTGCTGATTTATCGGCTCGCGTGCGCAAGCAGTGTGCTTCTTCCTGAATAGTCTGAGATTTTCCTTTTTTTCTTTCGTGTCTTGTTCGCTTGTGCGCGCGTGAGAGTTTGAATTAGCCTGCCTGTTTAGGAAGTTAAATGCCCGGAAGACGAGAGCAGGAAGCGATTTTTGAGGGGATGAGAGCTGGCGAAAGTTTTTTCATGAAAGGGTTATTGTGGTTTTTTTACGCCGCCGGTTTATATATATTGTGAGAGCGTGCGTGCTTTTGTTGCGGGATTTAATTAAAAGTTGTAATCCGCTCTTCTGCTGTTGTTTATTTATAAAAATCCACTGCGGTAATTATAAAAGCGTTTCGCGAGTGAAACGATTGACAAAAACACACGGATCACTGGGTAAATTTACTCGGCATTACGCGTACACACGCTCGTGTGTTTACGAAATCGGATGTAAAGCATCGGAGAGATTCTCGCGATCTGCGAAAACAGGCTAATGATACACACCGAGAGAGCGAGGGAGAGCTTGGAAATAAACAATTCAAATGCAAATTTTCCCATAACGAACTTCGTCGCAGAGACAACGCTCGAAATAAGCCACGCAAACACGGCTGCAGCTCACCCGCGGGCTAATTAAAAGTGGCATCGAATAACATTTAAATTTAAATTCGATTCTCCTTACTCGATTCACTTAATGAGCATCATTGTGCGCACACACATACGCGCGCGTACACTGCCGGCTCGAACCTCGAACCGCGAAAAATATAAATTCGAGAGTTATAGTTCAAAACACACCAGAGGAGAATAAATCCGCGGCTGCTTCGGTGCGTCGAACCGGCTCAGCGGATTAGCGCAACGCGAATTCGGACCCCCTATACTCCGCATAGGATTAAACAGAGTCTTTTTTCGAGCCTGAATATTTCACGCGTGGCGCCGAATAATTTCTCACTATCTCGGCGAAAAAAAGAAACGGCTTTTCCAAACTGTCGGTGTGTATGGAAAAGAGCTTATGAAGCTCTATTTGCCGAAGAAGGGAAGATATATGGCCAAGGGGGTATTCGAGCCCCCCGGGGATTCTACGAGTATTAATATTTTAATGCTTTGCTGCGCCGCTGCTTTTTATAGTCTCTCGGAGTTGCGGCGAGTTGGAGTCGAGAAAAGTACGAGTATAGAATAAAGTATAGCGAAGCGCGAATTGAAAAACAGAGGGATGGATTTTCAGTACGATTAAATTGCTGAATTTTGAATTTGAATTTTACGTCTATAGCGTGGCGCACAACCATTTATAGAGGATCAGTGAAAATGCGCGTATTCGAATTTTCAAAGTGATATTATGCTCGTGTACGAAAATTGCCTGGCGCAAGTTTTCCAAGGATTTATGTCTTTCAAAATATTCTGATGCGCGACTCTGCCGAGTTTCGCGGGCAAAGTTTGCGATTCTTTCGATACATGAAAACGTACTTGACGTGCACGTGCATAAAAAAGTGTGGACTTGCATTGAAAAGTAGAAAACACGCTTTGCTTATACCTCGAAATAATATTTTAACTCGACAAGTTTGATCATTTGAATATAATGTATATTATAATGATAGGCGAACTCTGAATAATTTCGCTTCAATTTAATGATAAATGAATCTTGTATATTTATTAAATGTTGGAAGGTGTTAATAATTTCGCCATTATTGAATATTTTAATTGACAAACTATTCATAATAAAATACCTACCGATATGAAAGCCGAAGATATCAATAATTAATTTACGCTACTTATCTTCTTCACGTTCAATCGTCGAGTGTACATTATTGACTCGACTCATATCAAATGTCAAGCCAGAGGTCATGCAAAATGTTGAACAGTTATTATTTTATGGTCTACCTTCCGTATACCTCCGACGCAGTGAATATAACATTTTATTTTACTTTAAATGCAGGAACCTCGCAAACATATTGATACTCATTTTAATGTCTTCGCGCGTTCCATTCTCGCAATAATTTTCGGTTATTTGAATTAATTCAATAATATACATATTTCATTAATTCGGTTAGGTACACTTTGTCAATATCGTTTTTGATAAAGTGTGCAACGTTTCAAAATTATTCTATTGATTTAATGATTAATCGCGCAACGTCATTAAATAAACGTAGCCATATGCAAATATTTTAATCAAATGATTTTAATGATTACAGATGTCGACGATTTGTTATTTTATGTAGGAAGGATTTCTATATTTTGCAGTAATCACTGCAGGATATACGTGCATTGCATTAATAAGGGGGATAAACATTTGCAAAGTTCAATTTTTAATTCGTTAACGATGTGTTATTATGTTGTTATATCACATCTCAGTAAGAAATTAATGAGTTTAAACGCAATTAATTAACGAATTTTTACGTAAAAGGGGATTGTAAATAAGTAAAATTTGATGTCAAGTTCATTTAAAAAAATGTGACTTATAGTCATTTTGCCTGATGTAAAGCAGAGAAATTCTCGCTGTAGAATCAAAGTACTTTTCTGAAATTCGAAACACAACGTTTTTACATAATTATCTACAACTGAATCGATAAAACTACCTTAACGCAGTAGAATATTACGTAACTATATATATTGCTGAATTTATATAACATCTCTTCATTGATCATTTTTCCCCGTCTATACAAAATTAAAATAACTAAAAGATAAAATAAAAACCGCTGCCAAGTCATTGGCACTTAGCTTCCTCCTATTCCGCTAGTAGAAGATGATTACATAGTTTCTAAAAAATCTGTACGGATGCATGATATTCCTTTGACGAGTTGAGAGTTTAGATGCATGAACACGACACTTGTAGGGACGGGGTATCAGGAAGGTGGGGGATAAGGTGGATGCCAAAAAGATAGGTATAAAAGTGCTGCATCAAGCGAGAGCGGAATGGTGGGCCATTTGCTGCCTAACAGTGAGGTCGATCTCGAGGGCTAAGCGGGGAAAGGAAGGTAATTTTATTCTCTTTTAATTGCGCTATAGCTGTATTTTTGTGTAACATTAATATTATAAGAAAAATGCCAAAAATAATTTTGCAAAATTCCATAAACGGCCATAAAATAAAATTTAGTTAGCACAATTGAAAATAACTTCTTTTCTCGAATTCAGAATCCAAAAAAGGATATACATGCCAAATTTTGTAGAGATTCATAACCAGGATTCGATAATATTGCGGTATACACACACACACACACACACACACACACACACACACACACACACACACACATCCGACGGACATTTTCTAAAAACATGTGATTCGAACTCCAAACACTTCCAAATGCATTTCTACAAAGTTTTAGCGAAAGTGAAAATTTTATTATTACAAAGCTTCCTCTAGGAGGAAGCAAAACTAGTAGCACTCGCAATAATCGCAGTCTCTATACACCCGCAGAAAAAAGCTCAAATAAACACAGCCTCAAAGCTCTGTTGAAATATCGCGATATTCCCAATACTCTTACTCTTTCGCGGAGACGTTATGGGGCGACTAGCTCGCGATCTTTTATAGGTAATAAAAGGCTTCACATACTCGGGCCTGTGCAGAAGCTGCAGCAGCAGCAGCAGCAGGAGTAGCGGAGAATTTCCGCGATCCGTTTTCCCGATATCGCGCGTGGAGAAGGAAAAGACGCGGCAGCTGGGAATTACGCGGTCTGACGCGAGCGCGACTCGCACTACTTGTGCCAGCGGCGTTTTATGGACGACGCCGCGGCGACGCGGCGAACGATTATTGCAATTGTTCGTTCGTAAATCCTTCGGAACTTGCCAAATCTCTTTTCTCTCCTTCTCTTCTGCCTCGTGTGCTGCTTTGTCGACTCGGCGAATAGAGGATGCGTCCGGAATTGCTTTGGCGGAGAATAGAAATAGTAGGGACACTTTTATATACGCTACGAGAGAGGAATTTCCGTTCGGCTTTGTATTTTTATTTTTCGCCGGCTATGCCTGACCGGATTTTTCGCGAATACGACTTTTCTCGAAGGTTGCTAATGTTTTGGGACGATAATGGAAGAGGCAAAATTTCATTATTACAATACCGGTAATGGATACTGTTTTCAAGTTACTCACAGATGCGCTTTGCGGTATAGAATTCTGGGTAAATTCGGTTTATCGAAGGAAAATTTCAAACAACCTGCGTGCAGTCCGATGCATTGTTTGATTAATTAACGATGGAAACGCAATTAATCATTTTTATACAAGCATGACATATAATATATATATATTTCAACAAATCATATCGAAAACAATTTATAGACATATTATATAACAATGAAAATGCATAACAAGAAATTTCGCTGCATGGCAAAATTTCTGTAACAGGAAGCTCGGCAATAACAAGAGGGATATTGAATTTTGTTCATCGAGATAAATTTCAAACAATGCTATAGTCTGATTCTTTTTTTGAATAATTAGTACAGATTTGTACGGTACATCAGAAATCGAGTTATATGAACGTAATGATGCAAATCATTCAAACAATACACAAGTGCATAACAAACGTAAAAATCCCACAAATCATCAGAAATATTGTAAACGTATTTGTAAACGTATATTTCATATTAACGATATGAAATAAAACAGAATTACAAAAACATATCGTTTCTTTAGTTAGCAGCGGGAAAATTCCAATAACAAAAAAGCTCTGCAGATATAAGCTTTCCATGCCGGCAAGTATCATCGCCTTAAAACCCGAGCCATCAGTATCCACCAGCCGAAGTATACATCCCATGTTCGATTGCACACCTTGAAAGCCACGCGGTGAGATGGTTGGGTCACCTCCTGAATTTGCGAGCTGATGGGCCGCAACGACACTCGGCTCACAGGAATTTCAAGACGGTGGTCAGCCTCGATTCCGACTTCAGTCCGGGATCTCCTATTATATACAGCGTCCCGCTGTCCTTATAAACCCTTGCCGCGTGGTCTCGTGCCTTTTTACCCCGAAAACTCCGAGCGATCGGCTGATCATTTTATGCGCGCTTCGCTTGAGTTTTGCGCGATCGCTGGGATTTTTGACTTGCAGAGATTTATTACATTTTACATTCGACGCGAAAGTCAAACGTTGATTGTGTATGCACACGATATACACAGCGGGAGTTTATTAAAAGTTGAAAAGCCACCAATGTTTCCAATGCGTGTAACGTAGTATTGTTGACTCTGGGCAATCGTTGCATACACGAAACGAGAGCCAAGCTTTGCCAATACATATAACGTAACAGTATTTATCGAAAAACTTTTGGCCCCAGACTGGGTAAATAAACTACGTACATCGATACCGTGCGACGTGTCGCTGTTTTTTTTCCTATACTCCTCCAATTCTTTTCATACTTTTCAGATATTTCATTTATTCTGCGATCGTTTTCTCATCCCAGCGTCGTCGTTCTCTCTTTTGGCTCTACTATCTCGTCGCAGCACACGTACATAGCCTCTCCCTTACAAATACGTCGATCTATACAGCGGTAACCGTTTTCCCCGTCGTTGTCGCGTCTATGTGTATTATATCCTAGCCTGATGCTCTGGTAATCTTTCTATTTTTCTCTCCACATACAGCTTGTCTCTACTCTTCTCTGTCGCGATCTTCTGTTTTATTCCCATTTGCACCGTAATCCTGTCTAGTATTTCATGTTCTTCTGCTCTAAAATACACACCGACAAGCCCTCGTCCATTTTTCCTTCTTATCAAAACGGATGGACTTTTAATCCCGAACGAGTTCGAAAAGACTTTATTTTTCCCAACCACCAAGGCGCGTTCCACTTGATTTCTCCAATAACGTTTCAAACTTTTTCGTCTCGCGTGAAATCAGTTAGCGGCCATTCAAAATCGTTGTAATTGCCGTGGCCGTTTTATAAATCCCTCCAACTCTCGCAGTCTACCTTTCTCTCTATCTCGCGTTCTATTTTTCCTTCCGCTATCTCGGAGAAGCTTTCAACGCTGAAATTCCCAATATAACCCCCGACCGACGAGACTCGCCGAACGAGTTGGACGTACACGAGCTGGGCACGACGACTGATCGAAGCGATTTCCAGCGAAGGAGGCGGAAGGAAAGTTTCTCTTTCTCTCTCTTTTTAGCGTTTTCGAGCGAAGCATCGTCGACTGCGTTGTTGCTCTCTCTCTGTTTTCGCGCTGGCCTTATTTTCGAGCGCGTTTGCTCCGGTAATTTTTGTATTGATTGCGAGCTAGCCCATTGTTCGCGAGATTTTTCATTCTACATACATCCTGTTCCAGCGAAACGATATTTGCATATCGCGAATCCTTATTCCGCCGCGGGCTCATCCCGCTCAGTAAATTGAAATCGACAAGCTGACCGAAAGAGATACGATAAACGAGTTTTTGTTGCCATTTCCCGATGCAGCTATTAATCTTGTGTACGTCAGTTCGTATTATTCCATCGTAAATTCAAACAACACTCTCGCGATGTTTTAGCTTTTTTATTACGCTTATCAAGATGATACGAGATGATATTAAGACGCTTAATAAGTCGCTCTATTCCAGTCGCTCGCAAAAATTATGTGCGAAAATGCTGCAAGTTCTTCCTTCCTCGTAGTGCTCGAATCGCCAATTAGGTACTCCAGAGGGTGAAGGAAAAATCGAACCAGCAGCTCGTCGATGTTTATCGAGTTACGCGGCGGGAAAGCAGGAATTAGCGAGCATTTAGAAATTAGATTTTCCAGCCGCGGCTTCCTTCCTCTCCCGCACTCACTGTGTTTTCGTTCTGCGCAGTTGTGGCAAAAAGCTCCGACGGGAGATATAAAGTCGCGGAAGGAAAAAAGAGCGCGTGATTTACAGCGCTAAAAATGTGGCTCCGACGGATAGCGCTTATAAGACTGGGCACTGGACTGCTACTGCAGAGCTGCGGGCGTTATACGAGTTTGCGGATTCGATACAGAGATGTCGAGTGGATAGCGCCTCTGCACAGATGCTTTAGTGCGGCTCCGATGCTTTTTGCCCGCTGGACCGAAGTTTACGGAGGTGATTCCGGGATTTAGGGGTGGTTTGCGATTGGCTTTGTTGTTTGTTTTTTTTTTGTGGGCCCACTGCGGTTTTAGCTTTTATTGAAAAAATTTCGTATTTCGTCGCGCTCGAGGTCGTGAAAATGTTGGGTTTCGCTTTTTAATACGATTTCAAGTTGTTTGCATATAGGTACGTCGGCGTGTGTGCAAACGGAAGGCAGAGGATTAAATTATTGTACGGTGTGGTATCGCGCTTATTAAAATTAAATTTGCCCAGCAGTGCAACTAGCATACTTCCTGTGGCGGTATAGCTTTATTAAATAATTCCTCGCCGCGTATGTGTACCTTTATTGTATAGTTCAGTACATGAGCAGTGCAACGTGAAAGAAATTAAGAAAAACAAACAAGATCAACAAAAACCATTTATCCGAAGCCAAGGTTCGTTAAAGGCTTTGTACAATCCCGTATTTTCGTAATGGTTGAACATAGAATAAGTATCTTTTTGTTTTAGTACAGTGAAATATTTGGAGAAAATTTTTGTTTGAGAATATAGAGTTTGCTTGCGTTTTCGAAAATTCACCATGTACATACTCCACGCACATGATCCGTACGGACATTTAAAAAAACACTGTTTTCATACTATATTATCAATTTATTGCCTAGTATTTTTTTCTTATTCCATTTGCCATAAAAAACCTTAATTTTGACATTGGAAACCGAATTATACGACTAAAACTATATACGACGTTATTTTCAATTTTAATATATACAACATAATATTATACCGACCAAAAACTCCGACCAACCGAGTAAGCCTCATTTAACGGCGATAAAAGGTCGGGTCAGTTCTAATCACCAAAAGAAAAGCAGTGGAAAACAAGGGATGAACCGTATATATACCTGTATCGTAGCGACGAACGGACTGTACGTAGGAAGCCAGCAACGGCACTACTGACCGGTTCTCTCGCTGCTCTCTTTTTCCCCGGAGCCAACTGCTGCTGTCTACAAAAAGCACAGGGAGAAACAAAGTTGATTTAATTGAACTTGGCTGATGGGGATTTTCTCGCGGCTGATTTTTCGAGCTACTCCTAATGTCTTCTCCCTCTCCTTCTCTCTCGTTCTCTCTCTCTTTACCTTTTTTCCGCGAATCTCGAACTTTTGAGAAAATGCAGGGAGTTTGATTGTTTTATGAAAGATTTCTTGCCGAGACAGAGTATTTAAGACGTTCGATCGCAAGAAATAGTTAAGCAAGAGTTTCCCGCGAGCCAAGGGGCGTCGAGAGTTTGTTGCGGATTATTTTTGACTTCGGCAACCTTTCATTGAGGAGTAAGAAAATCCTTTCGAAAGTCTTCTTAGCGCATATCTGCGAATTGCAAGCAGACGCGCAACAAATAATTTGCGCAAACTTCTGCGAAATAATCTCTTTCGTGCTGCGCAGAAGAAAAATCAGACAAAGCTATATATACGCTATACAAGCGGATGCGGAAGAAGTAACAACGGGAAGAGTGTATACATATATAGCTACGATGTCAAATTGAAAATCATATTTGCGAGTAGAGAGCGAGCGCCGACTTCAAAGGAAAAATCGAGCGAGTACATCCGAGTTTCCTCCTTGGCAGGCTTCGCAAATCCGTTTCCCTTTTAAGCTAATCCTTTCTGAGCCGCCGGAATATGAAACTCGCGCTCGAGACGACGGGATACGATATGATTCTTCCTTTTTATTTCTGATCTTTCATGCATATATATACCTACCTCTGCGCGTCACGCTCGCGCGGAAATTGAAAGCGAACGAGTATACGCGCGAAGGTGCGCTTTGTTAGAGCTGGCATCGCGTTCTATTATGTTTAAGTGCGAAGCTTCGCAGAAAAGAGAGAGACGATTGGATATGGAGAGCTGTGTGGTGGTTGAAAAATTCGATCGGAATGAAAAATATTGAAACCGCCTGGAAGGCCGCCAAATTTGATTTCGAAAATTTAAATTTTATATTATAACATGTAAAATTTTAACTCGAAACATTGCGTATATTTCAGAAACCGATCGCAGGCACATAATAATATTCGATGCAGAGAATATTGTAACGTTGTTGTAAAAGTAATTAGCGGTTGCATTGTTGAGCGAATTCAAGAATGCAGTGTGCGCCTCTGCAATATTGAACGAAATAAAATGTAACGCTTTCCGGTATCGCACGCGCGGTTGATTTATAAAACAGAGTTCATCGTTTCTCCTTTCTGCGCATCGAATAATAACAATTGCAGTCGTGTAAATTATAGGGCACCTATTTTCGAAGAGACATCATCGCAAAAATATTGAAAAATCGAAAATTCATGAACGTCGAGCAAGATCCAGTATATTTATATCATAAGGACCAAACAAAAAGCACCCTACAGACATTGCTCGCTCTCGGGCTCATAAAAGTAAAGAACTTTATTCTCCCCGCTCTCGTTGCGAGTTTTTTCGCTGCGCGGACAGATGTCGGCAAAAAAGAGAGCTAGCCGCCGGCTTTTCTCTCGGAAGCGGAAATGGCGAATTAGGAAACTCCGCGGGGCTCCGCAGAGCAGTCGATCGTGCGTGTCTTTCCCTTCTGCCCCTTCTTCGCTTTAGACGGGGGTGAAATCCGAGCGCGGCCCTAAATCTTCGGGGCTGGCTATGAAACTGCGCGCATAAAACTTATTTATTGGAATGCAGTTAAGGGTCTCTCTCTCTCCACTCGCTTGCCGTACAGTTAGCGGCACGAGCGAATGACGCATTGCTCGCCGGGAGGAAGCGACGATGTTTCTTGCGGGTAATTGAGAAAGTTTG
The DNA here is from genome assembly GCA_012977825.3 of Pteromalus puparum. Taxonomy (NCBI): domain Eukaryota; kingdom Metazoa; phylum Arthropoda; class Insecta; order Hymenoptera; family Pteromalidae; genus Pteromalus; species Pteromalus puparum. Next base: position 10,955,214 of record CM053172.1, on the reverse strand, counting down.
TTAACGCGGTTAAAAATTGATTATAGGGCTCATGTGGATCTTTACAAGATTTTCGCTCATACTAACATTAATTGATTCTCAATATTATTCAATTATACAATCGATTTAATATAGAAGAAGTTGAAAAAAAAAAACGATTTTCTTCAATAATTGTACGAGCTATATATGAATCCTATTGTACCCGCCCCCTGCGTATATCTATACATATGCATCCTCACGAGCGAACATTCGCTGACGCGGCTGCAAGTGCGTTGAACCCCCCGTCGGCGTAATCGGGTTTCGCGTCTCTCGTTTTTTTAAATTACTCGTCTTTGAATTGAAAGTTGATTGATCGATTTTTCTCTCCGCAACTCCATAATACGAAGTGACTTTGATGTTTCTCCTACCACAGCCGTAGGTATAATAATCGCCCTCGAGAAATTACATCGCAATGAATGGGATGAAAAATAAAATAACGTCTCAATCAATTTTTCAAAATTGATCGCTCTCGCACCCGCTCGGGCAAATAAAAACAAAGCGATTTCTTTACTTGTCGGATGACCTCAGCAGCGCAGTAAGAGTAAGAAGTGCGCGTCTCTATAGCCACGCGCGCGCACCAAAAGTGGATTCTCGATTTATCGTGTCGCCTCGGGCATTTTTCTTGACATTATTATCGCCACCCCCGCGTCGATGACTCGCTTGCGCGCGCGCGAGAGAGAGGCAATTTTCTATTTTCCCCCTTAATGGGCTCGACCTGATAATTTATAACTTATGGATTCCGCGCACTTGGCCATTTTACGTAAAAGCGCGCGGCCGAGCTTTTTTCTGATATGTGCATGTATACGGATATATAATAGCTCTCGAGCTGTAGGAATTATTTCTTCGTCGATTCCGAAGTGGACGCTTGGGTGCGAGAACTGCGAGAGACGCTTGATGGGCTTTTTTATGTGGCGAGGGAATTTTTACCGTCATATAGAGGGTACATATTTCCGTTTGTGCGACCTGAAATGCGATATGGGGTGATGATCGATATTTATAAATTATGCGACGAATGCGGTCGCAGAACGTGATAAAAGAAGAGGCGCTTTTATAGCCTATTTTTGGACGCTTACTCTATTTCAAGTTGTGCGAAACAAACTGACGGTAAAGCTTATAAGCTGTAAAAATTTGACAATTTCTTTAAGGATTTTATAACTTTTTAGAGAATTAATTATAATTATAATTATAATACTAAGATAGATTCGTTAGGATGGGCTCATAACTTATAGTTGCCAACATTTTACCTTGTAAAAGGTGTTCTTTGAACTGATTTCACAACCTTTTAATGAGTTTAATTAAATAAACTTACATGGAAATGTTTTTGACAGAAACAATCCTTCAAGGGGCTGTTGCAATATTGTCGATTTTTACGAAGTCTAGCAGAATTCNAAATTTGACAATTTCTTGAAGGATTTTATAACTTTTTAGAGAATTAATTATAATTATAATTATAATACTAAGATAGATTCGTTAGGATGGGCACATAACTTATAGTTGCCAACATTTTACCTTGTAAAAGGTGTTCTTTGAACTGATTTCACAATCTTTTAATGAGTTTAATTAAATAAACTTACATGGAAATGTTTTTGACAGAAACAATCCTTCAAGGGGCTGTTGCAATATTGTCGATTTTTACGAAGTCTAGCAGAATTCTGATTTCCAACGAATACTTGCACAACTCAAATTTTTTGCCCTTTTTTTAGTAGTCATTTTTTGTAAGGAAAACGGCTAATATTGAGTTGCGCTAGTATTCGTTGGAATTGTTAAATATTGATATCGGCCCAACAGCAGCAGCGTAGTAGGCTATAGGACTTTTTATCGGGTGTTACGGCGGGTATGCTAAGCTTGAAGCTGGTGGGGCCTTTGTCGCTGCCGATCTCCAGGACCATGTCGGTTCAATGACGTCCACCTCCTCCTCGTTCTCGAACTTGATGAGATTGTTGCCATAGTCGATCGCATTCCGACTCGAAGTTCTTGGGATCTGCTTGGGCCTGACGCACCATTCGGCATCTGCTGCAGCTTTTGCTTATAAGCACGGACTTCTCCATTGAGTTGGCCGTTAGAGCCGTGGCGCGTCTTCGGCGGTTGTCGTTGAGGTGCTTGCCAGCTGCGGTAAACTCTGCTGCACCGATGACATGTGAGGCCTTATCGGATTCGAGGAGTCGACCATGATTGAGGTGGCGTTACTTATACAGTCACTCTTATGTCGAGGTTGAAACAGCTGCAACGAAAGAATGAAGATCTTGTCGTTCATTTTCGACTCCGGAGGAATAATTGAATATAAGGTCTTGGAGTTAGAGTATCTGGTTGCCATTGAGCTAGGAGCCTCTGGTATACAACTCAAACGACCAGCTGCGAAGGTCGTCCTTGCGACCGACAGGTTCGTCGTCGAGGACAAGTGGAGAGAGCTAAGAGTGGCCACTGATCACACTATCGGTCTCGCTCTTGATGTGGCAGTCCAGCATGTTCTGATGATGCAATTTGTCGATGTCCAGTGTCTAGTCCATCGTTGTGAGCCGGGGGTCCTGTACCGGTCCCCGATCCGGCGCGCTTGTGTGGCTATTTTCCATCTTTATTCAAAGACGATCTATATACACGCAAGTTCTCGCTCATTGTCCTCGACGATCTCGTCATTTTCATCATCCTCGGACTCGGTGAGATCGTTACCATAGTCGCATTTCTCGAACTCGTTCTCGGCCTGTGGAAGAACAAGAAGGCCTCGTAGTCTTCTGCTAATTTCGGGGAAACAAGCGCTCTAAGCCTGTGGAAGACAAGAACAGTCGAGATCTTACTTATTATATCAATTTGTGTTACCTTTGTGTATGGTTCTGGTGCAAGCAAAAATGGTCGTTGAGGTTAGAATTGAAGCCAACGGGATCTTTGTAGAACTCCAGTAAGCAAAAACTTGGCGAAGTTACGGTCAAGCTTCGATCGATTATCCGTGGACCACACACGCTGTCGACTCGATCTCTATATGTCGCACTTCGCAGTTTGCAATCCATCGATGTGAGCTAGGGGTTCCGAGCACGTTGCTGTGTTTTACTATCTGTATCCAGCATTCATGTACACGTCGTGTCTGTGACGATCTGCTTGGACTTGTTGCGGAATATTGTGCGGTTTGATATCTACCTCCTCTTCCATGTGCTCAAACTCAATGAAATAGTTCTTGGACTCACTGTCATAATGCGCCGCCCAGGAGCCGCTATATAGCTGTTGAGAAATAAGACCAAGTTCAGGTTGACTGATAATGATCAAGGCGGCGTGGGCGTCGCGCCGCTCAGGTTAAGATTAAAGTTGTTGCTGTAACGGAAGGTTGAGGAATTACCTAGACCTTGCAGTCTTCAACACGTTACGGAAGTTAACGCGAAAATGAGGTTATGGTATATTACAGCCAACGGGGTCGTCGCCGAGCTCAAGCGGTGAGAGCGCTCGATGAAGTTGAAGCCGAGCTCGGAAGGGCTGCCGATTACGCTGTCGATCTCACTCTTGATCTCTGGCGATCCACGCTATAGTGCTTGAGTCGTCCTGACCAGCGCTCGACGCTTTGACACAAAAATCTTGACGGGCGATGCACTAGCAGTAGCACGAGTATCTTCTTTGTATACTATCTCGACTGCCGTTGATACTTAAAATTTGAAAACACCAATTATGCACCATTCGCAAAATTGTATATAAAAATCAAAACAACTTGTTGATTCCAAGTGGCACAGCAGCAGAAATTAAAATATCTGACTCGAACATGAACGAGTCCAAGTGCGTATTTATTCAGGATTTCCAAGTTATGAAGAATGCGAGGTGTATTTCAAAACGTAACGATGCTCTGGAAATTATTTATTCACGGCGTAGTCGTAATCAAGAGGGTATCAACTTACAGATATTATAACCTTATAACCTATTATATTTTTTGACATATTCTTGTATTATTGTACTTAAAAAGAAGAGAATCGCATGGCCAGAAATTTTAAGAAATTATCGCAAATTAATTTTTGATCTTAGTTATTTTAATGAAGAAGCAATTTCCTTATATAGAAAAATACTACGGTCATTAGAAAGATCTGGTTAAAATCTTCAAAATAGGATACTCGCACATATGAGTCAACAACGGATCAAATAAAATATAGACAGAATGAATAAAACGTAAATAGGTTAAAAAGTAAATTCAAAGTATAATAATAGGGTCGCGGGGCTCCCCGACGGCACACTATATAAAAACTTATACTTGCCATCGGGGCGCTACCGCGCCCCTTGATTATACATTCAAGTTTATCGACAATCTAAAAAAATTCTCATTGATAAAATTGCTCGTTATAATACATTATTTATCTATTATTATATTGCACACTTCAACCGAGTAGAATCGATTGACTAATATTATGATTAGATTGATATGCTTTAATTCTATCAGAGATACCGCTTAATTACTTCACCGTTAAATTTACACATGAATTTTTATGTGACTCACTCGAGGCAAATTTTTTGCATCGATTTGTAATTCATATTATTTTAAACCTGCATAGAAATACAATAATACTTATCAATTTATAATCGATTACAAGCAACTGTATTTTTGATCAATAAGAATAGAATACGTAAATGATGATTGATAGTGCGAGATCGTCGTGACAAAAAAATACACCGATTGAAACTTTACCGACGTAAAGTGTGTTATATGCGAAGTTCACGACTAAAGAATTCATGCCTTTTCACATAATCCATAATTTCATTCTATCGACCGGTGGGATAAACATGTGATGCCGCTATAATTTTCCTGGTTTATTATTAATAAAACAGTTATTGTACGTTTCAAGCCGTATAAATTTTCACGAGAATCGTAAACTAAACGATACAAATTTTATGCATAACCATAATTTAAAAAATCCTTCTCCTATATAACCGACTGAAAAATCCAGCAATGAAAACATGGCGAATAATCTAAAACATAATCCGGACTACCAAAAACAGTGCTTCAGCTCCGGCGTGTGTACACTCAAATGCCTTTATTTATTCACATTAACAACGTATCAACAACAGCAACAGCAAGAGCAGCAGCAGCAGCAGCAGTAAGTCCGCAGGCAAACATCGAAATTACCGGCTAAAAGTACACATTATTAATAGGCGCATCGCGCGCACGCCTGTTTACGCATCACGTACACACTGTACTGTATACGCGTGTGCACACAAATCAAGATACAATCGCGTGAGCACTTGATATTAATACTGCATTATAAATATCGAGGGAAAAAGCGGATACGGAATTTCGCGTTAAAGCATTATTATGCGCAAGTGTGCAGCGGCCCGCGGCGGCGAAGCTTTTTCGGAAATTATACACGGGACGACCGTAGCGCTCTGCCTGCGTGTGTAACTGTATTTTATTAGCTGTAATAGATTTTACTGCTTGGAAAATGACTCGCGGGCGAACTTGTGGTTTTCGGATTATTCGAGTTGCGCACTGCTGCCGTTGTTGCGTCTCTGTACTGTTTTCATAATATGATGCGTGTGAGATGGTTAATAATTTTTGCTTCCTTCCTAAGAAACCCTTATAATAATAGTAAATTTTGGAGTTTTCATAAAAACATGGCTGGAGCACAAACGGATGATGTTGCACGAGGGGGACAATACTACGTCGAAAAGATGCATTTAGTAGCATGTTTCACACGAGTTACTTTTAGTTTAGGATAAAAGAAAGGCCGGTACAGAGCGATTTTTTTCTAAAGTACGCGGTTGTGTTGTAATTGTTGTTCAATCGGGATTTTGCTACCTGATCGCAGCGCCCTTGGACGTTGCTGCAGCATCGTTCGGCTGCTCGTCCGACCGCCCCTTTAAGGGTATACCTTATTTACCAGCCAAAAATAAGTGGATCCCGGGTTCACAACACTAACGGTCTGCCAGTCACAAGAAAATCGTTGAGATTTTATACGTTGAGAATTGCATAAACAATAGTGTTTTTACCTAAAAATTAATTTGAGTATGGTTAGATTTTCTTAGTTCATTATGGGTAAAAACACAATATGAAAAGCAATATGATGGTTATGTTGAATTTTATATTGTAATAAAATTCAAAACAGGGAGATATGTGTAAGACTTCAACCCACAACCTTTCGAGCTTGAGGCAGGTGGTTGTTACCTTGAAGCCATCGCGGCTACAGATCGAAATGTTATATCCCGCTTGTAGCTATAAAGCAGGACATTCCTCGATCACTATAATATATAATTGAAAGTCCATTAGAACGGGGCTCAATTAAAGGTTCGAATTTGAATAATATTATTCACAATCATCAGAGCTTAATTGAAACAATCGTTATATTGCATTAAACAATGCCGCGATCATAATATATATCCACATTTCATCGTTAATCCTATATATCTACAACCCTATACCGATTCTAAACGACTGCAATAGAAAGCAACATCAAGTACACCGTAGCGGGTAGTAACTAGAAAAAAAGAGATATAGACCGCGAGAGCGAGAGAAAAAAAGGTCTCCGGAGGGCGTCTCATTAACGTGCATCGCCTTATCCACGTATTTGCGCGCTTCTCTCCCGCGGCTTGCATATTATAATATAATACGTGCTTGGATGCTATAGTCGGTGTTTAAAACTTTTAATTCCCCGGCAGTATACGCATAGCAGCTACGCGCACCTATATATTTTTCTAAATACTAATTAAAGCGCTCGATGTTGGCTCGATCTTTCGTTAATTGCGAGAGATAACACGGGGTGTATATATGAAAATTCGCGCGTCCTTCGATGCGAGTGTTAAACAAGATCAAGAAAAAAAAAATGAAAATTTTAATTGCTCAATTATATTGGGGGTATCGTTTTTCAAGATCTCTCTCTCTCTCTCTCTCTCTCTCTCTCTCTCTCTCTCTCTCTCTCTCTCTCTCTCTCTCTCGCGTACGTAGTGTATGAAAATTTGCACGTAGTCACGCATGCTCGCATGAATTATTTAAATATTTTCTTGGGCATGCACGAGGCACTCGTTCGTAGCAGACTGAAAAATCACCTCAAAACGCCCTGTACGTCCGCGCGAGCATTAATTCCAAATAATTATAACGACTGATCTTGCATTAATTCCCGCTTGAACATTATTTCCAGCGCTCGTATCAGCGACACCGATAACAGATGTATCGACAGATAATGAAACGCACCTCTTCGGAAAATTAATGCAGTGCAAGCTAAAAGCGCTCGACATCGCCGTAAAAATTCGACTTAATTCTTCCCCTCTCGTATACACGCACGCGTTGGATATAATTGTCGCGTCGTTAAACCTCCTCGTCTCGCGATCGTAAACGTGGCCATCCGGGGCAAGGATGACCCTCTCTGCCGAATAGATGTCATCGTTATATGCGTTTACGCGCGCGTGCGCGTTTGTGTGTGCGCGTGTGTGTACGTGTGTGTGGGAGTCGATGGTAGTGGTGCTCGTGAGCCATAAACGCCGGTGTAATTATATTCTCTGTTTCGCTCGGTGGCTGCTCCCGACAGCTACTGTTTGGCTTATTATTGCCGGCTGTAAAGTCATTATTGGATCTAATCTGCGGTGCCACGCGAAATTCTGGTCGGCCAGGGACTTCCGCGAACGAATAGTGTGTAAACATCAAATTTGACCTTTTTTAAATGCAGACGATGCTCGAATCTGAATGGTTATCGGAATTTATATAATGTTTCTGAAAACCTCTGGTACAAAATCGATTCGACCAAAATGGGTTGTTTGCCATCAGTTAGCTATAATTTACTTTGGCCAGTGCATTTGACCATCCTCTAACCAACTGTTAGTCAGTCAAAAGTCACGTGCTCGAAATGTAACAAAATTTACGAAGTATACGTGTGTATATCATTGTTAATGTTTATTTAACATAATGAACTAAAGTTTTTTTAGAGGAATTCTATTCTATTATATTCTGTTCTATATCAATAAAATTTATATTATCTGTTGCCTGGATTTTTTTGTTTTATTTGAAACTTCATTCGTTTCACCTGAATTTTGATTTAACTTCAAATTGTGTTTGTCATATGTATATTAATCAAACTTACAATAGCTCCTCTGTATTCTCATCAATATATACCTTAATAAATGTATAGTGAAATCAGTTTTGAAAATGTCAAGCATTAAAGTTTAGCAGGTAAGCTATAGAATCAGCTGACTAGTAGTTATGCAAAATGAGATGTTACAAAAAGTGAGTCTTATAGTTCATCGATGAAACGCTCGAATATCATTAGTTTAAAAGTGTAAATCTGTTCAATGATATGAATTAAAATTACGACATTTTTATTATAATCTAGTTAATAATATACATATAATATAAGTTTATAACAAAGAATAGAATTTTATCGTTGAATTATATAAGACGACGGGACGGCAAGTGTGTATGAAAATAATAATTTTTAAAAGTGCAACCATCTCATTTTTCATAACTACACCTGTAAGCTGCAAACATTTGACAATTTCTTTAAGAATTTCATAATTTTTTAAATAGGAGAAATAAGAATCATAATACAAAGATACAGATTTTTGAGGATGGAGTCATAACTTACAGTTGTCAACATTTTACCTTGTAAAAGGTGTTTTTCAAACCGATTTTATACCCGTTTAATGAGTTTAACTATGAACTTCTAAAGAAATAATTTCGACGCAAACGACCTCTGGAGAGGATGCTGCTGTGACGCAGTTGCAGCGTGACTATAACTAAATATTGTTGCTACATATTTAGCGAGAAGCAATAACGTAGTAGGCTTTTTGTCGGCTGTCAGCCTCAAGCTTTGTGGCTGCTAGCCTCAAACATTGGATTAGTTCGATTACTTCAAATTTACGTTCTTTTTGTTGTTTCTTTTCTTTTATTAATTTAACTTATCAAAGGGTATACAATTAAATTTGAAATATATGGTACAATTAAAATAATTGGTATGTATACCTACAGCTATGACTGACTGAAAGTAAACAGATAAAGAATCAGGAAGGCGAAAAATTAATTAATTTTTAACCTTAATTATTTTACGAACGAGGGATTTTCTTTGCAAAACAATATGGTAAATTAGAAAGATCTTATAAAAATCTTTGAAATTGTATACTCATACATAAACATTAACAACAGATCGAATAAAATATATACAGAATTCGTAAAACGTAAACAGGTTATTTATTAGCATATTTAAAGTATGTAGATCGCGGCGCGCTTCCGATGACACACAGTGAATGAAACTTATACTTGCATTGGATCGCCACCGCGCTCCTAGATAAAACTATATTTATTTTAATTCGATTACTTAGCAATCATACACGTATTTATGCTCATTGATTTTTTTCAAATATACCGAATAAAAATGATTTATACATACTTTTGTATGCCTTATAGAATCATATATGGTCGATATATTATCATACATACTGATGTATGACGTTTGCCTCTATATAATTTTAAATAATCAGTTATATATGGCCATATCTAACTATGTATAATTGTTTATAGTATTTTATATAGTCATGTATGATCATGCATGATGATAAACAGGTACAGAAATGGTCGAATTTCCGATCAAAATGCAGTATTTTATATAATTATACATTGATCTATATTATTATATCTGATTTTATTTTGTCATATATAAATATATATTCTTATTTACAATCATATATAAGAGCTTGTTTTCCGCGAAATTGTGTAAACTTATTTATGATTATATATGACTATAAATTAGTATACATAAACATATATAAACATACATAACCATGTATTAGTATGGATAAATATTAAAAATTATATATAGAGACAAATCTTATATATATTACCAAATATGATTAAATATAATTATGTATCGGCCATATATGATTCTATAAGATCATACATGAGTATTTATAAATCATTTTTATTATATTACTGAATTTTCCAGAAAGACTAGGGTTGAAGAATTAATGAAAAAAAATTCGACTCATTTTTATCAATTGTTTAAATGTTGTCTCAACTACAGTGATTTAATATAAAATGAACGAACACTTGGTAAAACTTTCAACCATAGAGGGTTCAAATACATATTTTGGTAAGACAGAACAATGACCTCGACCGCATCAGGAGAAACTTTTCAATTAAGCTTTCATCCACGTCCCCCTAAATATCAACGAAAACAGAAAAAAACGAGGTAAATCTTTCTCAGTTTAATCGTCGTTGTTTACTTGCTTGCAGTGCTCAAAGCGCGCTTAATTTTCCATTCAGGCGCGGCCGACAGACGGAAGGAATCGCGGCACAGACTCACAAAGCTCCGCGCGCGGCTGCCGGACGACGGTTTTGAATGTCCGGATTATCCGTTTCCGCGACGCGTCTTCCTTCTTTCTCTCTCTTGGATGCGCGCGCGCGGTTTATGAAGAGGCGAATCAAAGAGCTTTTGATTAAGCGACGAGCGCGTGCGCGAGTTTTTTCTCTCTTTTTTAGCTCGGAGGCACTAATTGGCGGCGTTTTCTTTACCCTGAGACATGGTTTTGCTTTTAGGGTTTCGGTGCGAGTTACCGGAAGCGATGAATTTTGATTAACTGCGTCGTTATGTATGCTTGCTTTTTTTGACGCTGGAGAGAGGCGAATTGAATTTTGCTCAGCGGTAATGAGCTACGGGAGTTAGCTTTGATGTTTTATTACAAGACCTTTGGAAGACTGATGTCTACGAAATTTCGAACCCTTTAACATCTACGTTTGATTTGTGTGAAAAAAGTGGTTTGGTGCGTTGACATACATTTCCTTCGTTTGATGCGCTTCAGTCATTAAATCACTTTCTGCAAATCAAAATTTAACAAAAAAAAAAAAAATTTGTTTGAAATAAAAAAATACCACCGCATTTTGTTCGCTTTATCAACGGAATTCCACGTGTAATCCACCGAAAAATTGTTCCCAACTGAACGAGCGCGAAATTCCAGACAAAAAATCCACAATAAACCTCAATTTCGCCAACAATATCGAACTCCCTGGTGGTATTTACAAGTGCAATTATCGTGAATTATTAAGCTGCGGGTGCACCCAACAGTGCAAAAAAGAGTAGAAAAAACGAGGCACAAGCACGCAGAAAAGCAGTCGAGAGAGAAAGTCCTTAATCGAGATGCAATTACGAGGCTCTGGCGTGCGCTTATACGCATACACTGTGCGGAAGTATACGTATTTTTTCTAGAGGGCGTTTGCGCACTTGGCGACGCCACAGCCGCAATTATTCGCTGAGTAATACATCGGCTGGGGAGAGAGAGCTTGCGGCGCGGGAATTTATGCAGTGATGAAACGAGTGGCTTCGTTATATTATTGTTATTGCTAGCCGAGCGAGATGTGGTGACGATCAGCACGTCGATGGGTTTGATTGATGCTCGGGATGAAACATGAATTGTTGTTGATATTTATTGCATCTATAAAATGTTGAAAATGCAGATTTGGATCGCTTCTGTAACTGGTCTCACGCAGTGGTGGATTTTTAGATGCTATAATCGAATCTCATCAAATTATAAAATCATATTTTCTGCATAGGTATGATATTTGTCTTGGTAATGGAATGAAAAGTTACACAAATGTAATATAAAAAATCTCAACAATAATGCGACGTTAGAATAATAAACTAATAGCAATCAATTTAACTCGCCGTCACAACGATTACCCTCTGACTTTGATGAAAACTTCGTGTCTGACGCTTGTCACGGAAAATTATGACAACAGCCTGTACAGAGTGTATTACCAAGTTGGCTCGAGGGAGAAAGCTTTAGAAAATTGAAGTCTATTATCAGAATCAACACTCTAAATGTTGACTTTAATTGAGCGTAACTGTAATGTAAATTCAGCTGATTGCACCGAATTAGATTGATTTAAACTTGTTTCGACAAATTATTTACTCTAGCTGTACTTCCCTTGTTCTCGAATTACCATTACAAATTGTTTATTCATGAGTCTCATGATTTATTTTGATTTAACTTAGACCTTGTTATAAAATAATAAGTCTGTTACTAAATAAATATCGCAGTGAATTATTCTAATGTTCAGAAAACAGCTCGAAGACAAAAATCATCGACCGAATTCTCACGACGAAAAGAAGCTCCGCAACGACGAAATGGAGCACTGCAGGCACTTGGATAGCTATAACGCAATAATTACAAAAGTGTCCTGCGGCGCAAGCTCAATCAGGTGGCTGACGACGACGTTCGCCAGCGCAGCAGAGACGAAAGGAGGTCAATCTGCGCGAGAGAAAGGAGAGCTTTTAGTAGACGGCGACGTTATAAAGAGTCGCTTCTGCTGTCATTGCAGCTTTTATTTTATAGCCCCGTGCGTGAGCTGCGCCGCTTCTTCTTTATTTTTTGTGTGTCGCGCTCAAGGGAGATGCTGTCGGGCAGAGACGTTTACGGAATAAAGCTCAGGGCATATAATGAGGCCGTTATGTCGCGAGCTTTAATCATATTTTTTGACGTTTGATGCATTTTTTTATTAAAAGACTCCAATTTTGAATCGTCGGTAGAGTTATTGAAAATGTCGATCATTTTGACTCAGCTAAATATGATGTAAGTTAATTATATTTTCTACTTCCTTCTGTGGTCTATAGTTAAGAACCACTGTATTTTCGTTATAAGATTTTATGAGATTTCGTATTATATCAATTATTATCTTGTTAATAACAGATTTTATCAAACTAATTTATATTGATTTAAAATTTGTTCGATTTCCTCTTCTTTTACTGTACCTTTAGTTTTCCCTATGTTCAGTGTGACAATTATTGGAAAAATATATAATATACTTATATTTTTTATAACATGTTAATATAGTTCGACTGAGACAAACGATTGCGCTGAGTGAACAATAAAATTTAATTGTTCACGTTGTATAATGTTTATGTATGAACTTTTATACGACAGCATCATAAATTGATTACATGCTCGGGTTGTTTATACACACGGGTTGAACAATACAAAGATATACAGACGCTTTTAAAATATACGAATCACTCTAATATACCGATCTGAAAACATACCTATTTCTAACGCGTTTACTCAAATTTTTGCCATTGCACAGCTTCCCCACATTAACAAGTAAAAAAAGCAGCAGAAAAGAATCCTGGTCCAGTAGGATCTCGTCATAAAAAATCCCCGATCTCATAGGATACGATTACCTCGAAAATCGCGATATTTTTGTCGATTCTCGGCGAAAGACACGTGCGCGGCCCCCGCGTAAAAGCACGAATGAAATTCCTCGAGGATAAATATTTTTCCTCGCTACCCCCGCGGCTCCTTCATTTTCCCTTCTCGCGCGTAGTGTCTCCACGAGCGCTTCCTTTTCTCCCTCTTACTTTCCACTCGAGACCTTTCAATTTTACGTCTTCTTCCACGGCGTTTCTCTCGACCGCCATGCGCGTATATACGCGATCCCCAGTTTTTCTCATTTCTCGCTGAGGCTTTTTCTGCTGGTTCATCGCTTCTGTCCCGTCGGACATTCATATCCCCGCCCAGCACCTGTCTTAGATTTTTTTCGTTTTCCAAGGTTTAGCACATTACTTTGATATTAAATGCGTGATGATATACGTATGATAAGAATGTTTGCAATAAGTAGACTTGGTAAGATTTGCTATCGTCTGCTATTAGTATCATGAATAACGATATAAGAACCTGTTTTTCTTCCGCAAAACGATCGATATACAGAGTGGAGTCGGCTTCCCGGTATAGCTATGGGTACTAGTCCAACCGCTAAATATATTCTTCTAACATGACAAATTCAAGATCTGCTATGATAGTGTTCGTCTATTATAATTATACAAAACTTGTCACGTATCAGGCCACGCGAATGCGAGCCTAATTAAAAATGCCCGACGTGGCTTCAAGCGGCTGTCAATCTTCGTTCGACAGTTTCTCGTTAATTATTCTGCAGCAGAGACGTCTTAATTTATTATATACGCCTCACGAGAATATCGGTGAACCCTTTAATCGACAGCTTGGAATTTCTAAATTTCGCGGGCTCTGGCATCATATTCGCGTCGATTGAAATTTCCCAGGAGAGAGATAGAGAACAAGCTGCAAATGTTCTCAAGTGCTTTCATGAGAAACTGACAAATGGATTTATAGACCAGGCACTGCACTCCTCGGTTGGTTTATTTATAAACACGAGCCGCGTGTGCCTTTTCAATACTACACTCGGACTGTAGATGCTGATGCATAGTTTATCAACGTGTGTGTACGTACATCCCACGGCGCTTGTGCCAATGAACTTTAAAACTCGCGCGCGTTTGCCGTACGATATTATACTGTCAAGAAGAGACGTCTTCGTTTATAGCACTTCCGTTTACATCTTCCCGCATGTTTTTCTTTTTATTCGAGTTTGCTCGATAAATATGAATTCTTTTTTCAAATGAATTTACGGAGGAAAATAACAATTTCAGCGTTTGGTCATCGCGCGATGGATATTATATTATCGAGTCTCTCGCGAAGTAGGAGACGACAGCTTCGCGTCAAATGATGTAACAAGAGGAATGACAAGAAAATTTTGATATTCCTTTTCAAGTCTCCGGCCGACTGATATAGCGGCAGCAGAAAATCTCTTCGTATCTAATCCGGGATTCGGTTGACGACCGTTTATAATTATAGCTGCCTGTTTCTGTTATTTATCATCGTAGAATTTAGTTCAATATTCATCGACAAGTAGAAAATAACAGCGTTTATAATTATGTATGCTGGTTTTATGGAGAGAAAAAACAACTTTGATGTGCATCAATCGATGACATCGATTAAACATCGACAGCATCAGCGATTAGGCCACATACCACTTAGCACATTAACCTCGAATCCCTGACGCGCAAAACCGCGCACTAGCCGCATCTATAGGGACACACAGACTATATCAAACGCATCTCTCACTCCGTAGTGTGCCGATCGTCGCATTCCGCCGGTCGTGTCCCTTCCGACGTGCGCCTTCCGTTGCGCTGCGAAATCAGCCTAATCGGGCGACTCGACGTTGCGCGCACATAGCTTCCGCTGGCGATTTACATAGAGAAATGGACTCGTACTGCTCTCCGCGTACACTGGCTCATAATACGCGTTATGTAAACCGGCAGCGAATCGTCGCGGCGATGATGCATTATTCAAGCTATATACTGTACTATATATAGAGATACACGTACACGCACAGTAAGGGTCGAGAGCTACGTTACTTCCAGAAGATTAAACTTGCATGCAAGCTCACGAATCGCGTCAAGTGCGTCTGGCAGCCGACGAAAATCGCCATCGGCGGATAACTTTTTTGTTTGAGGACGGACAGTTTTTGCTATTTTGTGGAAACTTTTACGAATTCTGGGTAAAAATATATGGGCTGTCACGGTGGATTGCAATTTTGTAAAAATGCTCGTGTTCTCAGCTTGTACTGATAATTTTGAGAAAATTTAACCCATCGTTAGAGGAGCAAAATTTTTCAGACTTGAAAAAAAACAACATTTTTAATTTAAGAAAAATTATAAATATTGCGTTTTACCAAAACCTTGACATCCCATTATGCAACTTAGCAAAACGTTTATGCTTCCAGTTAAAAGCAAATCGTCAGTCAAAATGCAAGTAGCAATAAAACCGAAGCTTTATATGTACTACAAACACACAGACTCGGTGAAAGTCGCGGTTTTCGCTTGGTCAAAGGAAAACAATGGAGTCGCTATACGACTGCACACGAGCATATAGCATATACGTGCGGGGGATTTTGACGAGCGGTTTCTCTGTGCAGTTGACTTCTGGGATCTGCAATTATGGTGATTCAACGATAGCTCGAGAGAGTGCGGGGACAATGTCGGGATACAAAATAGCCGCGTCTGCTGCATGCGGTTTGGTTTTCCTTGGAATTAGATTTGCCTCTGACGTAATACGGTGTTATCGATGTACTTTTGCAGGAAGTGCAAGAAACTTCGATAAACGTTCATTTGCTCAGTCAAAATTTGTTTCGTTTTCAATAATCATGTCGGGAACAATGTCCATACTTCTGAATACCTCCAAAGCTCTGATAGTGCGAAACGTACTTCGAATTCAAAATAAAAAATATTAAAAAACACTTATCTTCATATCGAATATCTGGCGCATCTGAAGAAGAAACGTAGTATAGTAGTCCAAGGCTGCATATTTATCGAGTCTGAATCTGCTTATCCTCGCGCGTCCGTTTACCCCCGGCGCGCACGGAGCCGTATCATCTTCTCTCCCCTCGCAGTACAGTATCATTCTTTCATTCTCCCGCGGCCCTATATCTTCATTCGCCGACTCCGGCCGCGCGGCGGTAGGTGTATCTTTCCTTTTATTCTCCTCAGCGCTCGCGCGAGCTTTTATGCGCGCTTCGTGCTGCACTGCTCTGTCTTTCGTTACGACACTCCTTTAGCGAGTCGAGTATGTGCGGAGGAGCCGCTGGCGCTGCTTCGGACTGTTTGCTATGAATTTTTTAGCTTATTCCGACTGCGTTGTGCCTGACCCATACTGGATTGGTAAATTCGTGATGATGCTTTAGCGAACAGCGCGGCGATGTTTATGAATATACGCGCGTTGTATTTTTATAATTTCCGCGTGAAAAACTAGTTTCACTGCGATGTATAAATATACTCACATTCATAACTACGGCTGGGAAAAATTGTCCCGAGCCATTTATTATAAGTTCTTGCGCCCGAGCGCGCGCAAAGTTTCCGCGAGCTTGAACCCAGCAGAACTTTAAGTTGGGCTTAGATTGAAGCACGAGTTTATAAGGAGGATTTGCATTTTATGCACTCTCTTACTCTCCATCTCTCGCACGTATCTGCGTAGCTGTGCGAGACAAAAAAGGAGTGTATACTTCTGGGACGCGCGCGAGCAAATTTCGATTTTATTGCCTCTTGACTTGTAGTGTAGGTACACGCTTTCTCTTTCGCTCTCTCGTTTCTCTCGGAGAGTCTTCTTCTTTCACGCGCGTGATTTGCAGGCGTCTATAAAGTGGTGATTCTATTTTCTCTGTTGTCACGTTACGCGTGCGCGTGTTTGACGAGTTGTTTCGAAATATATCAAATTTTGTTTGACAGTGAGATATGAGGAGATACTATTTTAGAGTAGACTAATTTCGAAAATCAGGTAATCCTAGAAGAAATAGTAACGAGGGAAATATATTCCTTGATACGTAACTAACAGTCAAATTTAGAATTTTGTACGTTAAAAGTTAATTTACAAAGTAGAGTTTGTTTGGGAAGTCATACGAATTAAGAATTATACATGAAAGCAAAATAATTCAATTTGATCTAAGGCAACTTCTGGTCCCAAGATTTCACTGAGAACGAGAACTTCCGGGCTCCGAGAAAACCCTCCCGCTAAAAATTTCAGAGATGTTTTTTGATACGCTAAAATGAGAGAAATCACTTGTAATTTATATCATCTCATATGCCTTTATTCGCAAATTATAGTCAATTTTAGTCAAAATCTGTTCAATTTGAACTGATGTAATAACTTTTAAGACATACAATCTTATATAAAATAATCTTAAAGTACAGCTGATTGAAAAAAATTTTTTAGTGAAGGGTGTATAGAATAATTATGCATTAAGTAAAATCTCTAATTAGCTGTACGTATGAAGAAAATGGTATTTTGACATTTGAACTCATCTCAATCTATAGGAATAATTCCGTACTTTAAGTTAATTTGATATGGGATTGTTTAAATTTAGCTGACTAAAATTGATTATAATTCGCAAATAAAGGCAGGTCTAATTAATATCAGTTTGAATTAAAAGTGATTTCTCTCATTTTAGGGCCCCAGGGAACATCTCTGAAAGCCGTTTTAGTGGAATCCTCTTTCCGGAGGTCGATATAGCTCTCATTGTGGGTTACCTTAAGAAGTACCCATATTCGATAGTCTTCTAAATTTTATTAAAACCTGCTTTTTTATCAAATACTAGCTAAATTCAAGCGCGCTTCGCGCGCTAATTTTTAATGCGCGCCGTTTGTTTATTATAATGTCTTGAAAGTATTCAAAACGCTAACATATATTTCACAATTAAGTTCACATTTGTATTTGATTGATGTTTTTTTCTCAAGGATATAAGTAGTATTTTCTAAAACAAAGCAGATTATAACGCAATCTAGTTTTTGAGGTTAGAATATATTAATATGATAGAAAATAAGCTAAAATGATTATAAACGAAACAATCATATTATTATAATTATGGTCGTAAAAAGAATCACCTGGAATAATAGACCCAAAATCAAGATATCAAACTTAAACCATACTAAAACATTTTAAATTTTGGCGCCATTCAAATGGATGTCTAGCCATAATCAATCAAATCGAGTTTTAAAAGGCTTCACAACATCCGGTCATCTCTTTTTCAAGAGAGGATAACTCTAGCTAGAAAGCACTGTGGAGAAGCTACGATTTTCACGCCATTCACAATGAAACCGAAAACGGCTTAAAACAGATACGGAACAGTGCTATTTCCTGTGACGTAGAATGATCCATCACACAAGGCAGCAAGTGATTTTAATGACTCGTACATTACATTTATGAGCCGAGCAGAGACAGCCTTCGTCGTAGGGGATTAGTTCACTACGAGCATCAGAGGAGAGAGTGAGAGAGCTTTATAGACGCTTCTTAGAGACTTCCATCATATACACACACAGTAGCCTCTGCCACTATAGGGCTTTATAAGAGCTTCAGGCAGAGGCCGTCATTGCTGTAATTGTACGAGATTATATATCCGTGTGAGACTTTACACTGGCGGTCGAGTGACTTTGACTTGACAGGTTAATTATACGCGTTAACGTCGCGGGACTGATTACACCCTGCCGACTACTCGCTCACTTGATGACTTCTTTTTTATCGCTCATATTATAATATACACATCGCTGTTGTTTATAACAAGCAAACCTTACGACCGCACGCTGGATTTCCGTATCGGGACAAAAAATTTAATAAACCCCGAAATTAATACAGCGGCGATAAAAATAACGCGCGACGACCAGCACGTGCCGCTAAGCCCGAAAATAAAAGACACGTCTGTGGCAATAAAAAGCTCGCGGTGCAATAAAGCGCAGCCAAACCTAAGAAATTGCGCGCTTGCTCTTGATGAAAACGTTCCCCTCTTTTATCTTGCGATCTCGAGATACCGATATACAATGTGACTGTGTACATAAATATATACTATATACCGCGTATATAGGTGCCATAAGGAAGGGAACGTCAGGTCGAATGGGAAATTTCGAGGGGGATAAAAATCGCATGAGGAAAACAATCGCGGGAGGCGCAATTATGGTGATGCGGGGATGTGGAGAATGT
Organism: Pteromalus puparum; assembly: GCA_012977825.3. NCBI lineage: Eukaryota > Metazoa > Arthropoda > Insecta > Hymenoptera > Pteromalidae > Pteromalus > Pteromalus puparum. The sequence goes on along the minus strand of CM053172.1, from coordinate 10,935,948 downwards.
TTCGATCTTTCTCCCCCCCCCCCCCTGAATTTTCGCTCGGTGATCAAGGGATATTGGGTTACTGCGCGTGGATTTGAATACGCTATTTTTTTTTCTTTGATATGCTCCGCTATTGTGCGGACTCAGAATAAATTTCTGGGTTCGACCAAAATTCTCAAGACCGCTATTCTTATTGTTTCCGAGGGTACTTTTTGTCTGCACGAAAATCGACTTGGCCTGATTGAACTATGCAATCAAATCATGATAAAATTATCGAAAATTAAGTTGCATAATGAAGACTCAGTTTCACCCAATAATCCGGTCCTGTAACCTGTCAATTTACTCGTTAGAATAGAAAGTTCGATAATTCTCTCAAATATAATACGAGCACTTGCGAGTCAAGTTAAATTTCGAATTCAATACGGACTTGCAAATCTCAGTGACAATTCGACGACTAGATGAGCCTCGATTCTCAGAACGTTCATCCAATTAACCAACATCCTCACCACGAGCGAACTCCATAGCCACCGCAGCTGCCTCAAAGATCAAAGACAAAGAAATGATTAGCTCAAAGCGCAGTGCATCTCCCGAATTTCCTTCCATCGCACTCGCGCGCACACACGCGTATACACCCCCATCCCTCGAGCTAACAACAACAACGAGCCGAGTATAGGTATATATAGCCCACGCGCAAAACAGAAGCTGCAGCAGCAGCAGCTGCTGCTGCTTGCGCTAGCAAATCGTGCATATGCAGCAGTCGGACTTGTTGAGCTTGGGACAGACCGCAGGCAGAGGCTCCTGTCAACTGAGATAGCGCGCGTCTGGAAACTCGGGGATTCTTGTCTTTATCTATTATGGGTCGACAGGCAGACGCGAGCTGCGAGAGCAACTAACTATCCCGCTAACTGAATTTCGACGAGGAGCTGCTGCTACTGCTGCTATTGCCGCGTCAAGTGCGGGAGAGAATTAGAAGAAATATTGATAAAACAAAATCTATATATATATATATATATATATATATATATTATGCAGTACACCATCTGTGCAATCATGGCTATCAACTCGAGCCACTCAGAAATTGCCTTTAATATTATAGATGCATGACCTAACGACTTTAAAGGCGCATTGGAAATAAATTTTTATAGAATAAATCTATAATTTGGATCTATAAAAAGATTTATTTAAAATGCGGAGCGTTAAAACGTTAAAACAGATCAAAAGAAATCCTGAATAAATAAATTGAGAAATTAGTTTGATCAAAAACTTGTGTAACTCGTCGAGTGTGAATTTTCCCTTGCTTTTGTGGACACTAAAGCGACGAGCCATCAATTAAAGAAGCGTCCGTCCGCTTCATCTGGACGAGCTTGCGATCCTGAAAAGCGTCGACTGAACTGCTTTGCAAACAGATTTCTGCAAGCGATAACGATGGTGTGAATCTGCAGCTTTTTCAGTGTTCGCTATAACTGTCGATTGATTTTGATGTATTTTGATTCCGATTTGTTCAAGTATACTTGTTTTGTTGGCTTCTCTGTCAATATTTTAATTGTTCATAAATTAAAAAAAAAAAAAAAAAACTGAAAAATGGATAAAGCCATTTTATGGTGCACTTTACTTGAACGATGATTTTGATCATAAATGTTTACAACTTGATTCACAAAAGAGTAAACTTCGAAGAAGTATATTGGATACATTTGTGCCTTTAAAGTTTGACACGTGACCAACTGCAGTTACGCTACGATATTAAAGTCAAAGTAATAAGGAGAAAATACAAACTTATTATTATGCGAGGTAAATACCTTTTGCACATAATATTTTCAAAATATTAGTCAAGTTGTTCTGTAATAATGCTAAAGTTCTTGCTGTAATTAGAAAACTATTTCAATTTGAAACAATAATGCTCTTCCTTTGTGTAAATATAGTAGCATTCTTTATATTACGTTAAATGTGCATTAACACCGTAAGCGTTTAGGAAATGTGAAAACATTGTAGAACGATAATCTCAACTATGCAGTTTATAGTTGCGGCATTGGAAGTCATGTGTTCACCTAGCATAACTAGAATCATAGAGCCCAGAGTATCCCCACCTCTGACGTATACGTGTTGTTTCGAAAACGTGTCATCGCGTACCTGCTCGAGTGCATTGATAAGTTGTTTCATGCTCGGAAAATTTGTTCAAAATTCAAGATTATCTCTTGCGGGTTTAGAGTCCTAAAATGCTTTCCATGACCGAAGCCCGGAATATTCAATATAACCGTGCTAATAATGCCCGGAAAAAAATTCCTATAGTGAAGACTACTTAGTTGCTAAGGGAGTGTCGGAACAACACTGATTGTTCTAGCTTACCGTCTGCTATTCAGAGCTTGAGCGCTTGAATAGCAGATCCATACAAATTCAAACGCTACTAATATTATTGTGATTTGTGTATGCATGAATCTATAATTTATAAAAAAGTGTGTGATATGGGCGAGCTGTATAAGAGCACAATTGAGAGCAGTAGTAAGTAAGTATGAGTGTGTGCATAAATATGTGAACTTGAAGAGCAATATTAAGCGCTGAATAATTGAATAGACTAGAGATTTTTTCAATCCCAGAATGATATAGGATTATTTTCTGACTCATTTCATAAGCTGATAATTCTCTCTTCAAAAAAGTTATGACTGGATGTTTTGAAGCCGTTAATGAAGCAATTTGATTGGTTGAGCAACAAATATCCGATCTGAATATAGTTACGATTTTGAACTTCTAATCTTAAATTAAGCGCGCGATGGATTTAGATAGAATAATTATATATCTGATTTGTGTACCTCAAGATATTTCATTACTCCCTAAACAGATCGATCAAACATTTTTTAATTGAATTAGTCATTTATTCAATCAGTTAATTTTAGTAAAACATTTTTCTTACCGGTAACATTTGATTATTTCTACACACAGACTTGCGGCACGATCAAAATTTTCTTTGTTTAATTACTCAGCAGTCTTACATTACTCTCGAAGATTTGATTTCCTCAATGTATCTTCACAAAAAGTCGAGCAAAAGACGGATAATCGGATCATCCTCGAAATTTTTCTATCCTCAAGGCAGATTCAGAAGTAAAAAGGAGTAAAACTGCAATCAATCCCGCTCACAAAGACGAAAAAGATATGGTTTATATCTTTAATGGCGACATGCTTAGCCGGCTTATTTATTTGTTAATTTAACCCTGCGACCAGCATTCCCCTCGTGGGTCTGAAATTGGTGTAGCCCTGCAGCCTGGAAATCTCGTCATCACGGCCAGTAAACTCTCTTCTCTTCTCTCGCCCCCAGCTTGTACATCTTGCAGCCATTTAATTACCAGGCCCTGACTGCGCGATCGCATTTCTCTTCGCCACCTTTGCACTTTTGCCTCTAGCTCCCGACGTTTACGGAACGACTCGACCTTATTAAGCTGTATGTACTAATTAGCGGCGCCGATCTCACCGTATCGATATTCGCAAGCTGGTTACTTTGGACCGTTAAGCAGGTCGACAAGCTGAAGGAAGGCGGGGAATAAAAATAGAAAAAGAAGTATGTGTATACATGGTTTATTGAAAAACAGACGTTTGACGTCAGAGCGATCCTTCCATTAATTAAATTTGCTAAGTGAACTCGCTCTTACATAAACTAGCAGTCGATAAGGTAATGCATTTCAATAATAGCACGTTAAAAGTAGCCTAGTGTGTTGTTTATGAATTGAATAATTCACTAAGGTGAAGTTGTAAGATTAATTATAGAGATTGTTAAAAAAATGAACGTTACTACGTAATTATTATCATCGAAACAAAAACTGCTAACGATTTATTGGAACGCAGCTTTCGAAAAACTAATTTATCATTCGCACAAGTCATGACTGCGATGTTAAAATATCAAATTATTCATGTATAACGTTCGATAAATTTAGAGTTAAAATTCAAAAACGCATATATATGAGTTAATAATTGTAAGCAAATTAAGTTCAGAAAATATATTATGAAACAAAAACTGATCAATTAATCCTGAAATTGAATAAATCCTATCCGATTTTTTCCAGAATGTTTAATGCGGCAAAAACACAAAAATTAAGATTTTATTTGTAAGAATACATCAATTAGTTTTTTAGACTTCAGTAATCCAAAAATATTAAAATTACATAATATTAAAAAATGAAAAATTGATTTTTTACTGTTGATATGTATTGAGAATTGTTTAAAAACAGAATCAATTTAGTAAATATTTTCGGTTATTTTAAATACTCTTTTTTAATTTATACACCATGATAAATATTACTATTTTGAATTTAGGCCATTTTAATGGTAGCCAATATCAGATAACGTTTTGAGATGCTTTACTTTGCAGGCGAACTTCATACTTTTCAATGATAAAACTGATAAAAATAGCAGAAATTTGATTTCAGTTGCATCGTAGCTATTAAATTTGGTTTGGTAGCGATAAGTAAAGATTGCATCTTTATAGCTAGTCATAATTAATTTATTTAATAAACGATATATTATTGAAACAATTTATTGATTCGGTGTCAACTGTCTAGTTGAAAACGACGTTGAATTTATTGCACTAATTTAAAGCGTTCAAATATCCCCACTCGGAGTAAAATTTTACTTCAAGTATAGTCTCATTCTGGCTCGACATTACATACCTGGTGTAGTGATAGTCACTGATATCGTGAATGTTTGGTATCGCTAAATCAAACCTGAAATATCCTGCATCCTCCTTTATGTATCTGCCTTTTTTTATACAATCGCGCAGTCTCGATTTTGGTAGAATTAAACTAGACCCCAGAAGCAAACGTTTTGGATTTTCCTTACATAGCGGAATACTTTCTTGTAATAGAAGCTTTTCGTCACGGTATTCCAAATTCGTGGCGTACACGCTTACGGTCATCTGGAATCGAGAGTAGAGATATGAATATCGCATCATCTGCTTTGAGACGAATTAACCATCTTATAAAATGAAATTTCTTTACGAGAACGTCAACTGGCAAGTCTTGAATCAGCTCCCAATGTATAGTAACCTTGTTGTGAGTAGCGTTGTTCTTAACGATGTCAAACGTCAATACATGTGAGTATTTTAAATTGAAATACGGCACTTCGGCATGCGTTATCTTGATCTAAATAAAGACAACAACGTTAACGTAACTAATATAATGTACAGCATGATAGCATTTTTTTTATCTAATTGCTTACCTGGGGTATCAGATTCTCGGTCGTTCCATTAGCTCTTACGTGACTTTTCGTCGAGAGAGCGAGGGCAATAAAAAGGACAATGTTTATTAATCGATACATTTTACTTTTCGTATTACTTCAAATGTGGCCTAACGTGTACTGACAAACTAATCTGTCGTTCCGTATTTTATATTGCCACCTGTTAGGTGTTTAGATAATTAATATCAGATAAGTTAGAAAAAACTTGATACAGCGAAATCTGTTTGCAAACGTCAATTATGACTAGAATTACCGCGCGTAATGTTCTTTTATGGGGGCCTCTATATACTTGGTCTGCTTTTCCATTTGAAGACGCAAACGATTATGTAAAACGAACTTTGCATGGTTCCCTATATAAAAAAGTCATGACCGGATGAAGTGAAGCCAAGAATGCGTCAATATTGTAATAAATTAGACATGGACATTGCAAACAGCTTGAAAATTTTAAATGCTTACCAAATACTAAAACATAAGTTAGGTATTTACAATGTAAACTCTGATTCAGTATGCGAACCACTAGGAAAATGCCACGGGCACAAGATATTCGAAAATAAAATAATCGTTATACAAAGTTTTTGTTTATTAAATTATATTGATTTAAAAAATATCAAAGTATTTTTAAGAATAAAAACAGGCTCAACTGTATTTACTTCGGAAACCTATTACAGACAGAAAAAAAGAAACAATTTTTACGTATTCTTAAGCGATGATTCTTTTGGAATTATTTTGTATTATCTTTCAGGAAATCAAACTTTATTTGCAGTTATTCGAAAAATTGAATATGATAATCAGTCTCAGAAGATTACTATTCCAAGTTTGAACATTGATTTTTCTGAGTACTTATTCCCGTTCCGAGAGACGTACTGTATTTTCGTAGTCCCTGCAGTAGATAGAATAAAAGGAAAAATCATGTGAAGATAGTACATTTCGATGCTAGTGCGAAACAGTTGATTCTGGTACGAGTGTGAGGTTTGTCGCCCGAGCGAAGCGAGGGTGACAATCTCTCGAGTGCAGAATCAACTTCGCAAGCGTATCGATCATTATTTTTTAACAGTGTTCGCGAAATGCGATTGAACGCACGCGGAGCGTTCGCACACGCTGTGTTAAAAAAAAATTATTTATGTTTACCTGTTAACATGTATGAACAAAAATAATGTTATTATGTAAAAATAAATTGCCAAAGTTGTTATGCGCAAGTTCATTGTATTGTTGATATAAAATTTATAAACAAACTATACAACCATTTTTATATATAATATCTATATATAAAATATATAATCAACTATATATATTTTTTATATAAAATTTATAAATTTCTTCCACCCGGGTTGGTCTTGATATCGCTCTAGCGTCCACACGTGTGTTACATACATTAAAATTAAGTTTAATTTAGACTCCCAACGGTGTTTTTAAAATAAAAAGTTTTGGTACATAAGTAAACAATCTAACGAAATATGCCTTTTGTTATCATACTTTTTCATTATTCACTTTTTAAGGTTAGGAATTTAAACATACACAGAAAACGAACAGCCAATCAGATAGTGAATAGAATGATTACCATGTCTCTTTTTAGAGTAGGATAGTTATATCCAATCTCTCTTTAAAAAAGTGATGACGACCGGATGTTTTGAAGCCGTTAATAAAGCGATTTGATTGGTTGAAAAACAAATATCCGGTCTGAATATAGTTACGATTTTAAACTTTTAACCTTAGAAAATGAAGCTTGCGTTGAATTTAGCCAGTCACGTAAAAACAAGACAAAGCTGCGGAGTAATACAATTTCGTTCAAAATCATATATTATTATTAAAGCTCACGAAACTGCACTACATATACTTACATTAACTATTCTTAATAGAAGAATTGTTGATGGGTTTTTTGTAATACGTGAAGCGTTTTGCATAAATTCTGACCAATCAAATTTTGACTATTACAAGTTTTAGGCCTTGCGAATTTCTATAATTAATTGCGCTATAAATTTATTTACAGTGGAGCGCGCTTTAGCGAATGAAGCATGAAGAACCAGTTTATTATATGTTAAACATATCATGAACTCCACACACACACACATATTTATAAGGTTAAATTTCTTGAAAATGCGAAACTTGGACTCCAAAAGCCTTGATTAGTTCACCAATGAAAATATATAGTCACCATTACCATAATTCTTCTATAAACACTAGCAGTGCACGACAATATTTTATAGTAATTATTACTCATAAATTTATAGTAAAAACTGATAGTAAACTATAAAGACATCGTTCTATCACAATCTGACGAAAAGGGCCGAAAAATTTTACGAAAAAAGTATAGTAACAATTACAAGAATAGTGTTACATTTACTGTAAATTTTGTAACCAGTAATAATTTAAAATAACTATGGTGATAGGTGCTGTGCGTCCAGAGCGGACGGGTGGGTGCCTATCACCACTACACGGCGCGTCCTCAGGTTGCGGATAGAGGAACGGCCCCTGAGAAAGAGGTTAGCTGCGAATAAATCGAATAAGCAGCCGCGGACAGCCGATAGGCCCGGGCGTGGGTGTGATGAGCCCACACTGGCGATCGAACGCATTCATCTAGAAACGCTACGCAAGCACCACAACAACGAACACTCAACAATATTTCTTATTTCACTCTCTCTTCATACCTAACTATGTCTATAATCTATCTCTCTTAGCACACATTACAAAAATCCTGCTGCCGTGGAGAATGCGGGAGCGATGACAACTGCCCCGAAAGGGGATGTGTAGAATGATTCGCCACCTGGTCTTACACGGTAAACCGAAGCCACGAGGCGCGCTGCTTGCAGGGGGGCGTTAGGATACGAGCGTGATTCCGTAGTTGTGTCCGACGATGAGCTGACTCCGTCCTTATCAAAGTCGGAAAGCTCTCATACTTTAGTTGCTAGAGAGGTATGGGAGTTATCACCTCTAGAACGGATGATTCACCGGCGATCGGAAACAGGATCCAAAACGCGCGGTTTCACTTACTACCATGGCTCAAAAAAACCAAAACACCAAACCAAATCAATAGGAATTAAAGGTTTATACAGAGAGCAGCGCGTACCCGGGAAATCTTAAAAAAGAAGCTGGCGGTACAATCTAGACTTAGTAGCTATAAAGAAACTCGGTGGCAAGATAGCGCGTATGTTAGGAAACGAAAACTTCACATTTATGTACGGGGGCGCGAGCGGACATTCCCTAGGTACCGGGATTTCTGATTAGCAAAAGAATAATACACGCGCTTAAAAAGTTTCAAAATTCGTAAACGACAGACTCTGCTATATCGTCATCGAAGGAGCGTGGTACAATTACGTGGTTATTAACGTGCATTGTCCTACGGAGGACAAAGAGGAAGAGGTGAAGGATCTTTATTACGAAGCCTTGGAGCAATTAATCGACCAGTTCGCGTCTTACGACACCAAAAGTAGTGGGGGATTTCAACGCTAAAATAGGGAAAGAGGAAATGTTTAGGCCCACTATAGACAAGGAAAGTCTGCACGAAACCCAGCAACGATAACGGTATTAGAGTCATAAATTTCGCCGGCGGCAAAAGATCTTATAGTAAAGAGTACGTGCTTCAAGCACAAGGATATACACAAAGTAACGTGGACATCGCGGACGGAGCCACGAAAAATCAAATCGATCACTTTCTTATCGATAAGAGACGCCACACGAACGTGCTTGACGTAAGAACCTATAGGGGGGCGGATTGGACTCGGATCATTTTCTAGTAGGCCAAATTAAGAGCCAAATTAGTAGCTGGCAAAAATAGTAAACGGCCGAGCAAAGTAAAAACGTTCGATATTGAAAAGCTACGGAAACGGATAGAACGAATTAAGTATCAAGTAGAAATAAGAAATCGGTTTCAGGTACTCGAAGAAACGGATGCACCGACGGAGGTAGATGACGACCCGAACAGTCTTTGGGGGGATATCGAAAAAGCGATAAAACAGGCCGCGAATAAAGTGCTAGGTAGAAAGAAAAAGCCAAAGAGCAAACCATGGTTTGACGAAGAGTGCGAACTCTGGTTTGAAAGGCGCAAAAAGGCCAAATTAGACAGCGTACACAATGGAGGCGATAGGGCCGTAGAAGAGTACTACGAAATAAGAGGCAGGTGGGGGCGATTTACAGGAACAAAAAGCGCGAGTATCAAAAAATCAGATTAGAAAAATAGAAACTAATAGTAAGGAAAATAACCCGCGCGAGATGTACAAAGGAATTAACGATATTAGGAAGGGTTTCCAGAGTAGATCGCAATTAATGAAAGATGAGGCGGGAATCTCGTTACAAGCGAAAATGAACTGCTAAAGCTGTGGAAAGGATATTTTGATAAGTTACTAAACGTACATGAAAACTGCGAGGAAACGGGAGACGAAATCCACACTGCGGAACTCCATATGGGAGAACCGACCTACAAAGAAGTAGAAGCCGCGATCAAAAAACTAAAAACAATAAGGCCGCGGGAAACGATTCTATACCAGCTGAACTACTTAAATAGGGGGCACCGCGCTTACATTCAAAATTTTGAACTAGTATGTGCTATTGGAAAATGAAACGATACCGGAAAACTGGAAAGAATCTATCATTATACCGATTTTCAAAAAGGGAGAATAGAACAGATTGCAATAACTGCCGGGGAATCTCACTTTTAGCTACCTGCTACAAAGTTCTATCAAACGTAATACAGGCCAGACTCACGCCCTTCGCAGAAGATATAATAGGAGACTATCAGTGTGGATTCCGGCGTAACAGGTCGACGTGCGATCAAATGTTTACTATAAGACAGTTGTTAGAGAAATGGGAACATTGCGAAACAATACACCAACTATTTATAGACTTTAAAAAAGCGTATGACTCTATCAAACGAAGCAAAATGTATCAAATCCTGGTGCTCCTCGGAGTACCAAAAAAACTCGTGAAATTAATTCAAATATGTCTGAACGGATGCACGGGAAAGGTCCGAGTAGGCGGTAACGTATCCGAATCATTCATGATACGCGACGGTTTGAAACAAGGTGACGGTCTCTCTACAGTACTCTTTAACTTAACGCTAGAATATGTTGTTAGAAAACTGCAGACTAGCGGGCTAGGTGCAACCCTTAACGGAAAAAACAAATTCTAGGGTATGCGGATGACTTGGACATACTAGGGGATAACGGTGCAGCGGTAGCGAGAAACGCGGAAATTCTCATAAAGGCGGCTGAGGACACGGGTTTAGAGGTGAGCGAAATCGAAAACGAAATATATGATCATGGATAAATTGGGCATTTGCGAAGGTGAGGGTGATCTTAGAGTCGGAAATTATACTTTTGAAAAGGTTAGCGAATTCAGATATTTAGGCACAACCATAAATGATCGAAACGAAATTAAAGCCGAGATTAACAAGAGACTTCATTCGGTAATGCTTGCTACTACGCCGTGAATAGATTACTAAAATCAAAACTGCTGTCTAGAAATGTAAAAGTAAGGATATATAGGACTATAATAATGCCGGTAATCCTGTACGGGTGCGAAACTTGGGCGCTTACTAAAGCGGAAGAAAACCGTTTTAGGGTGTTCGAAAATAAAGTCTGCGAAAAATATACGGGCCAAAGAAAATGAGGAAACGCGGGGAGTGGAGGAAACTGCACAACGACGAGCTACATAACTTATACGCGTCACCGAATATAAAACAGAATAATTAAATCGCGAAAACTAAGATGGGCAGGGCACGTTGCAAGAATGGGAAATGATCGCACGGCAGCGCGTATAATGAAAGGAAAGCCAAATACATCGCGACCTCTAGGTAGACCTAGACGCAGGTGGGAGGACAATGTAAAAGCGGACTTAACTGAAATCGGACGGGACGGCGCGAAATGGATAGGGTTAGCACAAAATAGGGATACGTGGAAGGCTTGCGTAGATGAGGCGATGAACTTTCGAGTTCGAAATGCCACTTAAAAAAAAAAAAAAAAAAAAAAAGAAATGGTGATAGGTGTATAGTTATCCCTACTTTGTCAATGTTTCTCAGTCGTTCAATAATATAACCTATTTCTAACAATATCAAAATTTTTACCTTTAAAAAGCTTACCCATCAAGTAAAAAGTCCATAGAGAAGCAAATAATTCACTGCATACTATGCAGTGCATATGCCTTATATATCTTTCCGTCCAAAAACACAACAGTACTCCGATTATTTTTTATCCCCCGCTGGTCGCGCTGCGACGTCGAGACTGGAGCGTTGGCTTAATTTTGTCCGGATATAGGTACATGAGCGCGAGAGAGAACAAACGACGACGACGGGTGGAGGTCAGCCGAGTTCAAAGTTGCTCTGTGCGCGTATAGGTATGTACACACACGTATACGGAAGGCAGTGCAAAAAAGTACGGAATATCGATGAAATAACGAGCGCATGCATAACGGCCCTCCACACCGAGATCTCGGCCAGGAGATAACGCGACGACGATCTTGAGTATATACCGGGCTAAGGTGGGCTTTATAAGCATGTGATAGGAGGCTTTGTATATCAAGGGCCGAGGAAAGTGGCCTTTTCCTATTATATGCGAAATTACAGCCTAATCAGCTGCTGGTTTGAGCGGAATTTTATGCAGTACTGAGATTATAACGATGTTTGCTCTGAGAAATAAAAAGCAAAGATACCTGATGTATGGCCAGATCCGTCAAAATTCAGGGAGATGCAAAAGACGAGTAAAAGCCGCAGCGAAAAAGGGATAAACTCTGGTACAGGCGATATCGGAAATATCCGGGGCGAATATAACGAAAAGCAGAGACGCTGACAAAAACAAACGAGCGTGGCGCGTATAAGCGCGAGCACGAAATCCTCATCGCGGACGATAAATTCAAGGATCTATACGTCGGAAGGGGGGGAGAGAGAGAGAGAGAGCTGCGTCTTATATATATATATATATATATATATATATATATATATATCTGCGATATTGCAGCAGCGAACCTCTTGTGTACTCTAGCTCCCGATTCCGCCGCGCTCTCAGCTCTTTTTGGCGTATCGCGCGGCTGGCAATATGTTTGCACTGGTCGCGTGTACGCTCGGTGTTTGGAGGCTAAATTAATACCCGGAAGTGGATGTTTGTTTTTAATTTTGTTTCTTTGCAGACTGATTAGATTATGGGGTTAGAGAAAAATTTGTCAGCTTTGTTCTAGAAGTAAGAACATTTTGAAATACTGCACAAGGAATTGCACATACGTATTACGATTATCTTCACTACCATATGCCACTCACAATCGAGTAAGTTTTAGAATATTTTAATACTTTGAATTTGACGCGGAACAGTCGCGAAGGCTTTGCAACAAAGCAATAAAATCTTATCGAAAAAATCTCCTCTTTTCGCAAGAGCGCACACCTCATTTTCACTTTCACCCTCACAGTGGAACCCGAGCGCGCAGCCCACTATGTCTTTTTCATTTCCCCCTGATTTTCCTTAAATCTTCCGCAGTGGAGTTCATACGCCGAAAAACAAATAAAGTGGCTTTGTGAGGAAAAGCTCACGTGGGGCTGGTTGCCGAAATGGAAAGAGGAGAAAGAGAAGAAGTGGCGAGTGCAGCACGAGCGCGCGGCCTATTTCGACGCCCTCTTGAAATTCGAATCACGCGAATGCCGATGTTCCACTATTTCCTCTCTCTCTCTCTCTCTCTCTCTCTCTCTCTCTCTCTCTCTCCCTCCCTCTCTCTCTCTCTCTCTCTCTCTCTCTCTCTCTCTCTCTCTCTCTCTCTCTCTCTCTCTCTCTCTCTCTCTCTCTCTCTAGGTGCACCTATATTTTTCTTCATCTTCTCTCTTTATTTTTGTTCAATGGCTGGCCCGCGATACCCGTAAGCAAGTCTGATTTGAAAAATAACTCTCGCGAATTTGAAGACTCTCACCTCATTACCCGCGATTTTCCGCCAGGCGCGCGTCTGTACATCAGAGATTTCGAAAAGCTGCTTCGAACGATTTGAGCCACTATACGAATTCCAGAACGACTGAGCCGTCTCTTCCGCTTCCCGGGCGAAATTCGTATTTCGCGCTCGCTCGGCTTTGCCTCTCCAGATTTCAGACTCGCGGATACGTGAATTTCACGTGTAATCAGCTATATATAGCTCTTGAAAGTAGGCTACATAGCAAAAACTACTTTTGCCCTGTGTGTTCCGGCTAAGCAGCGCGCTGATTTTTGGACTTTCCTTTGAGTGTCGCACTTATTTATTCATATCTCATTTTCCTAAATCTGCGCGAGTATTATATGCACGTTTCAGAAGAAGCAAAGCTCGGAAATTCTAAAATTTGCTTCAGCCCGATTTTTCGGTTAAAATTCATACGTTATCACCATATTCGCATGCGCGGGAACATCTTCCGCGAAATCTCTTGGAGGTAGCTATCAGAGGCGAAATTAGAACCCCTGGAGCAGGCGGTTCTTCGCATACGCTTTTTTTCAGCCCCTATCGAACAAGTGCCAGAAGTCAGAAAGGGGGAAAGAGAGTATAGGTAGTCGAAGTATAACGTTATCGGCCGACGTCGGCGTTTTGAAATTTAAATGATTCTCACGGCGACCTCGTGAAATATTCAAATGATAGATAAAGGCCGCAGGGATAATATTGGGAATATCGAGGGAGATAAGTCATGGCTCTCCACGCTCATATAATGCTATATGATTCTCTATGATAATGTGGACTGGGGTCGATAAATTCAACGGGTTCCTTCGGAGTTTGCCATGCAGATAAAGTGGATGGACTGAGCACTCGGAGAGTATGTGATATGTATGCTTTGTTTGGTATATTTGCTTCCTCTTAAATAAAAGAAAGGAACATTTTTAAAAAGTACAAAATTCCGCAAATATGTTTTATTTTTTCACGATGCGGTTTTAGTCTATGATATAATTGTGAATTCTTTTTAGATTTCTCGTATAATTGGCTTACTGGAATTAACAATGCTTTTTTAGGCTTCATTACAAAAAAAAAATCCTTTGTTTTTACTTGTATGTATGACTGAGTTAGTGTATAAATTATAAAAATAAAATAAAATAAATGGGTGGCTTTTGCAAACTCGAAAGTTCATGGCCTCACAACGTATCCTATTCTGTTTCTCCAGGGTAGGCTCATCATACCTATACGCCTTTCTCAAACCCGGTGTCGTGAGTAAGATTTCCATCGGACCTGAAAAAACTGATCGCGCTGATGGGGGCTCGAACCCACGAACCCTTGACCAGGAGGCAGGTGATTTACCACGGAGCCATCGCCGGTCTAGTGTATTAATTATATAAATTAAAATTTGAAATTACTACTACGTAAAAAGCTCCCTTGTCGCGCATTATCTCCTGATTATTTCTTAATTCCTACATTTCCATGCAAAACATTTTAATATAATAAACTCTTTATACTTTCTAGTGGACACAACAGAGTAGTATATTTCGATACAAGTGCACATAATTAAGTTAATTCTGTACTCGTGCACGAGTATCAAATGTTGTTTTTTTGATAATGCAATTAATTGCACGCTTTTTGTTAGTTGCAATCCATTGATTCAATGAATTTATTATACGTTTAAACAAATATTAAGATTACATAAAATTTGTTAGAAATCCGTATTGTTTGGAATAAAACTTGACTTCAAGTATACTCTCATTTTTGCTCGCCAACTCGTATCTAGTATAGTGATAGTCGCTGATGTCGTGAATGTTTGGTATTACAACCTTAAACCTGAAATTTCCTGCGTTGTTTGTCGGATATGAGCCTTTTTTGACACACTTATCTAGCCTGGATTTTGGTAGCACTATTGAAACCGACAGTAAGTGCCGTTTAGGCTCTCTTTGCAAAGCGGTATACCTTCTTGAAATATACGCCTTTCTTCTAAGTACTCATAATTCGTGGTGTATACGCCGATATACAACTGGAATATGAGGGTAGGGTTGTAAGATCACATCGAATGCTTTGAAATAAACAATATTGATTTTATAACATAAATGATATTTCCTTTCTACAACGTTATGTGGATAGTCATTAAGTACGTGCCAATCCATGTGAATCATGTTGTAAGTAGCGTTATGCTTTAAGATGTTGAATCCGAACATATCCATATACTTTGAATTAACATACGGTATTTCGACATGTGTCACCTTGATCTGAATGAGAACAGCGTTATTGTTACACGGAGTATGGTATAATGCATAAGGAATTTTACGAAAAAATACACATCTTTGCCCGTAAAAACGGTGAACAAAAATATCGGCGGAGCACTTGCTCGGGCCACTTTTTTTCTGATTCTATGGGTTAAGAACCATGCCAAAGAACTTAGCAATCTTCATGGTTTTTCGATATCTTCATTTGTACGTAATTTTACCAGATCGGGCGCGTGGCCCATTATTTTTCTCACCATTTTTAGGAGCAAGGATGTGTATTTTTCTGCAGAATTTATTCTTTATAATTATATAGCGCATCGCTTGCTTACCTGTGGAATCGGCTCTTCAGCCGGGTCATCAGCTATTACTTGACTAGTAGTCAAGAGAGCATATATAATTAAAAGAACGGCGTTGATTAATCGATACATGTTACTTTGCGCGTTTTTGACTCCAGGATGCCGTCTCAAAAGGACAGCCAAACTGGCATGCGGTTTCGCTTCTATACTGCCATCTCGGATCGGATGATGCTTAGATGATTAATACAAGGAATATTCAGCCAAGTTTGCTAATCGTTAATCAAATGATCGGTCAAATATAGTACTGACGTTTGCAATTGTTTGCTAATGTCAGTATACTGACGGTCAGGGCACTGATATTAGTAAACAATTGCAAATGTCAGTACTGTACTTGATCGATCATTTAATTAACGATTAGCAAACTTGGCTGGATATTTCTCATATTAATCATCCAATTGCGACGTAGCAGTATAAACAACGAAACCGTTAGCTTAATCAAATTATCGGACAAGTAAAGTACTGACTTTGCAATTCATTTGAAAATGTCAGTACTGTACTTAATCCATCATTTAACTTCATGTTATAGGGGCAGTTATAGAATAGAATTAAATTAATAAAGTTGATATTGTTATGAGTTATGTATATGACACTTTAAAAAATACAAGAAAAGCATCCAATCAATTCTCCAATCACCAAAAGCTTATAAAAACACAGAACAATCGCTCTAACGAACAATCAGGAAGACAGCGTTTGCGGACTACAACGAAAAATCATCCACGACTGCAGAAAATGGAAAAGCGTCTCGTACATTTGATGGAAACGCGTCGATCGCTTCCGCATCGTGGCTCCCGGGGGTCGTATGAAATCAAAATCGAGGCGGCAGCAAGAAAAGAGCGGCCTGGGGAGATAGCCCCCGCGGAGTTTTACGCCCGGGTATATCGAGGATGTATCGAGGAAGCGTCTGTTTAGAAAATTTTTTAAATCCTGATAATATTCCGTGGTTGTTTACGGCGGGCTCTTCAAAATATGCATCTCGCCGATGATATCGTTCCCTCATACTGTACTAACGTCGTTTCTGCATAGTTCGTCGGAAAAAAAATTTCGTGACTATGTATGAGATGAAAAAAAATATACTGCAGATGGTCCATCAGTTTTTTGCTCCCGCGTTCACTGCATCGAAATTAACGAACAGAGAGAAAACCGAGAGGAACATGTAAACAGCAGGCGTATATGCGCTAGCGATATTCGTGTATGTTGCGCAGGTTTTTTCAGGCCATTCATCTTTTCTCAATGTATTACAAATAGGGCGCAGAAATGACTGATTGGACAGGACAGGGCTGGTGAAAAAACTGCATCGATGCGTCTGCATAATATGCTCCGGAAGATCGGACGCATACAGTTGGGGTGTAAAGTTTTGGAAATGAACGATGTTTGATGTTATTATTACCATACAGCGATTTGATACCACTTCTTTTAGGTATCGAATGACCAGAAACTATATACGCATTTGGGCAGCTTATATACAATAATTCTGAATCGGAATTTCACAAGCAGATAATAGAGAAAACAATAACAGAAAACTCGGCAAGGAGTATCACCTTCAACGAATTTCCCCGGAAACACGCTGTCTGTGAGAAAGTCATTCGACCCGATCACCATCGCTGCTATACCTATACTCTCCTATGGATATATGGTATAAGCGCATCTCGCCTTTTGCGCTCCACTGTACGAACGACGGCTCTCGGACGAAACAATTTTCCGCAGCCCGCAGTAAAAGAGAAGCGACGAGAGAACAACGCTCTCTTCCCAGCAGGATGTGTATGGGAAACGACGCGGATCATCACGCGGCGAATGCTTTCTCGCGCGCGTCCATTTTCCTTTGGCCACCATTTCGCGCGTGCGATCGGACATTTTCACGGAGGAGCGAGTTGTTTCGGCTTTTATTGTTATACGCAGCATAATTACGCACTTTCGTCCACAGGAATCGATATATTCCCTGCTGTGTAACAATGTTTTTACGAGATTGGCATAAGTGCCGGTGTAAATAAGTTCATTGGCCCGTTCGCATTCGCAAAATAATTTAGAATTTTTACGTCCGCATATATCTATAACACGCGAGTTTACGAGCGACGAAATAACAACTTTAGCTGAAATTTTTGCGCCTCGAGTGTGAATACGCGATCGGAATAAACGGAAATGTTTGACGGGAGAGGTCGCGGTGTCTCTGAAAGTCGTGTCACGGTAAATGCTCGTGATTCGCGTTATTGTATCGCTATTAATCAAACTGTATGTGTATGAACTGTGGGAGAGCTCGCGTCGACCAATAAATGCATCACGCTGTAATTGAGAAATGCGTGCGAGTAATTGCTGCCTTGGTGTCGCGGAAATCGTTAGTCATATGATTGAGAGATCGATGGGCCGGTTGAACATTTTATTAATAAGCACTCGACGATAATGCGCACTTTGTGTATGTTCTTCGTGCAGTCATGCGATATAACAAAGCTTTCAATTAACCTCGATTGATTTTTTAATCATCGAGCGAACTCTTTAAAGAAAAATTTCAACGTCATAATACACACTCGCTCTCCTGATTCACGTTATACTGCGCCGTACGGTTAATCAGACTCTTAAAAGAAAAGCGCACAGCCTCTCCCTCGTCTCCCCCTCGTCGCCGTCGCCGTGGAGAGCTCGGAGGGCAATTTATCGTCGTAATTGAGAGATGCGTGCGAGTAATAATCGTTCGGCTGCCTCGGAAAATCGCCCCGTAGCGAAATCGAGCCAGCGCGCTGAGCACACACATACACACCGCTAGGTGGCGTTCTATATAAGAGTGCTACGTATACACGCGCCGATGCGAAACTTCCCCATTCTGACCGCATTCTCCATTATCATAAAACGTCGGGCGCTGGATAAAAGTTTATTGCCGTCATATGTACACGCAAGCCGCACGGAAATTGAGGTTTACAGAAGCTGTAACTTTACAGAGGATGAGATGCTCAGCGAGAGAACGTTTATAACCTCCTCGCGCGCTCTCTTTCGACCAGGCTACTCTCTGGCTTCTTCGCAGTCTTCCTCCCTCGTTACGCTGTGTTTTTTTTGCGGTATATGGGCTTGGAATGCTTTTCTCGGCGTCGAGGCGTAAGCGGATTTTTTTTCTCTTTGATGAAAGACATAGGCACGTGTGTGTCGAGAGAGAGAGAGAAATACTTTCTTCGCGCTTCTCTCCTCTCGAGGCTTTTTTTTTAAAAGTATATTCAGCGTGCAGAGGTGCTTTACGAGATCGCGGAATGAAAAAGTAAGGGGCTTTTATTTCACGTCGCTTTTTATGCATGATAAACTTCTTTATCGCACTTGTGTGCTTGAATCTTTAAACTCGATTTTTCTTTAATTACGAAATCTCGCGCGCGCCATCTGTGCACCTTTATCGCATAACCTAAAAAATTGAGAATATTCGAAAAGCGCGCGCATTTCTGCAGCGCGACGAGGCGTAAGAAGATGCGATAACAAACGCAAGCTTGCCGGTCACCGAAAGAGAACAAACCTCTCGCTGCTGGGGCCTAATCGCATCTCCCTCGTCGAGTGCCTACTTTTCACTCTTCACGGATTGCCGCACCAAGAGAGATCGGCCCTTATAATTCCGGCGCCATATGCGCGCTTATATTCCTCCTCCCGACAACATCTGTGTTGACGCAACAATGGTCGGGCACCCAAGTGGCCCCTCATGCAGCGCCAGCTACATACTTGACTGCGCGAGTGTCTTGTCGTTAAACGCGGCGTCATTGTCCTGGAAGGTTCTGAGTCGTCGCGCGCTCCGCGTTGTACTGAGGCGGAATTGAACGTTATTTGCGTTGTTATTGTACGCGGCTTCGTCTCGGAGTTGCTGATTGCCAATGTTTTTTTAGTTTCGCCTTTTCGGTATTATGCTCATCGAGTTTCCGCGAAGTGAACTCGCGATTGCGGTGAATTATTGATGCTCTCGAAAGTTACGGAGCCTCGGTTTCCATGTAAATTCAAGGGACATATGCCGCGAGCGTTAAAAATGTATATTATTCAACTCGAGTGTTTCACTCCTCCGCACCGCACAATGCATTTATAACTTCGATTTCAGTTGGCACTTATTTATCATTTTCGCTCCATTGTACGACCCCTTGTTGTGTATACGCAGTATACAGTCGACGACGAGTCCTTATGTTTAGTATAACAACCTCCACAACTGCATCAGAACCCGGACAATTTCGCCCCTCCCCTTGTATTTCATGGATGCATCGAACCACGACGACGGCTGGACTCTTTGAAGGTTAATGTTCACTCCTTGCTTCGATTCATACTAATGCACTAAAGTGTATCTGATTTAGGATCGCGAGTATATATATACGCGTTGTTGTGTTAGATACGTATACATATAGTATATACCCATTGGTATATTGTCTAGTTTCCGATACGGTCTGCTTCACGTCGCGCTTTGTACCCCTACTGAAACGTAGCATTTCTAGAGATTTATGGGTAGTTTAGTAGTTGGCATATTTTTTTATTAAATTATATGATTTGATTTTCGTATTTAACATTTCAAATTGTCTTTTAATTAAACTTATTGATTGATTGATTGCACACAAACAAAATTTCTTGATGAACTAATTCATAGTTGAACAACTTATTTTTATATGTTGGTGCAATAAGCATAAAATGCTCTTTTATTAATGTTATTCCGTATGTAACTCAAATTACACTAATATATATGTACGAGTAAAAATGATTCAACAGGATATCGCACGCTTTTTCTTGAGAGTGCGGAAATGAAATTATACAAAACCAATTATTACGTACTATTTCTCATTTCAAGCATCAAAAGATTGAAACTCGTATACTATATTTTTTAAATCAAATTTATGCATCGTACGTGTAATTAACAAAGAGAAGTTTGTGTGCGTGTTATACATTATCGATCATCTTTTCTCGCAATAAACAGCTCACGTATAAGCCATCATAAATTTAACGACCAGCACATTACATTTTTACAGTCACCTAATTACAAGAATAATATACCGGACTGTTTACATCCCCGCATTTCGTCACAGTATAAGCTGCATCGGAAGTCCCAAGAATCGATTATCCACGCTGTAGCCAAACAAGCAACTGCCGCAGCTAGTAGCTACATACCCTCATATCCTCGTAATATTCCGAGCCACGTGTGCACGCGCCGCTCGATTAGCGGAGATTTCACGGGCTATTGGGAGAAAAAGCAACGCTACTTACTTCCGGTGGCGGCTTTACTTTATACTCCGAATACTTCTCGCGCAGATGTGCAGTGTGCACGAGAGTCAAGCACATATGTGGGGCACGCATGCCATATTATACACGAATATCGAACAAGTAAAAATTCAAATTTCAAATAAGTGATATAATTACACAAAGCGTCCACGTCGCGTTGTGAATCTGATTTCCCGTCATGGCTGATCAACTTAGGCGACATAAGGCTGCTACAATACAGATTCGCCCTTGCACACCACCAGCAGCGCGCACATATCGAGAGGGAGGGAGAGAGAAGCTCGCTTGGTCGCGCGTTAATTCAATTCCGCGCTAATTAAGAGAGGCGCGAGAAGCTCCGTCGCTCATTCAATTTGAATATGCTGGCGCAGCCCAGAGTGTACGCCTGTGTGGCGTACAGTGCGGCTGGACTCGGCGCCGCTTTTGAGGCTACTGGACGCGCGAGAGGATGCTTTGGCTTTCGTGTCTACTTTTAGAGGTTCGCGCCGTTTTTTCAAGTACGAACACGAGTAAATTTTAAAGCAGCTTTTCGCGGCTTCTTCATTTGATTCAAATACTTTGGCGCGAAATTTGAAATTTTTCACGTTCTCCGAAAACGGGCGAACAACCTTTTCGCGATCTTCGACGTGGCCAACTACTATAGCCACTCGGCATAGCTCTCGAGGGCAATTATCATATGGAATGCCCATGACTCGCTGCTCTCGTGTAGCGACTACTAGTGCACTATATATACCGCAGCACTACTGCACACACTCTGGACTATATCGTCGCAATTTGCGGCCGCTCGCTCGCGCTGCCCTAATTCAGCGCGACTGCGCTCGTGCATTTCCCGAGGAGGTTATCGTGATTGTTTACGGGCTGCGCGCGCTGTTTTGCGGAGCTACGTATACACAGCGTTATTTATCGGATGGTAAACACTTTTTTTTCCCTCGCGGTCGAGAGCTATTGCTTGCCTCACTGTAATTTTTTTTATCGAATTTATTATTCTTTGGAGGGAAAAAACTTCTCGAGGAAATGTAATGGAAAACTTGTGTGCAATTTGTATGGCTTTCATTAGTCGTGTTTTCGTTTATGTTGGGAAATGAAGTTTGCCTTATATGAAAATTATATCATGCAATTTATTATAGGAAACAGAATTTTTCAACGATAAATATACTATTCGCTCTTCAAGTTAACACGTCCTTTCATTCGGGCGACAAGTGCAGTGTAAAATGCTTCTTTGTAATGCTAATCGAGGCTTTAATTCGCTTTAATTACACGATCAACACCGGACCGCGTGGCTGATGACCCTAAATTAAGGCCGTTCATTTAAAGCAATCAATTCGAAGAATCGCAGTTATTTCATGCTTGCTCTTGGTCGAAATTGCACTTTCAAAAATGCAACGACCTAAATTAGCTTTTAACAGTCACTCGCGTGCGGTCTCTATATGTGCATATACGCTATGCGCACACATATTTGTTTTATTTGACTTGCAAAGTTCAATTCATAAGCTCGTGCGCCGCGTCGAGTATAATTGTGAGATTCAATTGACAAATATTATTTAAAAAAAATGCGTAGTCTTCGATGCACCGACTGTATCACTAATGTGTCTATAACATATAGATTTAGAAAATACTATACTAAGTAAAATCCAAGTTTACATTTGCAGGATACTTGTATTTGTGTATCGTACAAATCTCAAATAATAAAAATCATTTATAATGTTCTTTGACATTTCATTAAGTTAATTGAAATATAAGAATATTAAATTATATCAGAACGCTTATAGAATCTTGTCCCAGTTTTAACCGTTACCGGATGCTGGCGCATTGTCGAAACAAATATAGCGTCTCTGGAGTTTTTACTACCGTCCAGCAGCCATCGCCTTTTGAAAAAAAAGATAAGCTCCAGTTCGAAACGGATATTGACCTATTAAATAATCATATAGCGTCTTTAAATTACTCACTACATGACCACTCGCCAGTTTTCCAAGAAAAGAAAATTTAAAAAAATTAAGACACTATAATGTATGCGTATAAGCCTGGAGGCGACAATTCGCACGTTATATTGTACATATACAGACGAAAACCAGTCCAAAAAAGACGTGACGATAGGCTCGCGTCTACGCTCCGGAAAGAAGACTAGCTCCAGCAGAAGAAGAGAAATGAATCCCGTACGTCTGGTGGGTCACTGTGGATTATCTGCGTAGGTAGAGCGGAGCTTACGCCCATCCCCTTTCACATGTATAGGCATATACGTATGCACGTACGGCTACGTATGTATATGCACAAGTGTACACAGAGAGAATGAAAAGGGGGAAAAGAGTCACCGCGGGCGAGTAGGAAGACAGCCGTCGTGCGGAAGTGCAACGCCGGATTACGTGTATACACGACGCCTTACATAAACAGGCGCCGCGACGCGCGAGAGCGCGTATTCATATCTCTCTCTCTCTCTCTCTCTCTCTCTCTCTCTCTCTCTTGCGCGCGCGCGCTTTTGTGTCTTTGCCCTCTCGGATAGCTATACACGTGTGGTGGAAAGGTAGGGGAACGTTTGCAGCATCAAGGAGAGCCGCGCATTCCTGCGAGGAATGGAGATTCTGACCCACTTCGGGATGTGTATTGCTGCTCTTGTTGGAGTTATTTATTGCTTCTTGGGGGGTGAGGCTGTTCTTCAATTTTTTTCCGGGTGGTGCGGTGTAGGGTGAGCTTTTGTTTGCTTGAGTGTGCTGTGATGGGCTGGGAGGGCTTGCTGGAATTTCGTTTTGCAAGTTTTTAATTTCAGAAAGGGTAGTTTGCGGAGAATAGGTGTATAGCGATGGAACTGTGCGGTACTGTAAGTAGTATTATAACGTTTTCATGAATTATTAGTCGATGGTTCTATAGCAATACAGTTGAGACTACTTATCTAATTCGCTTTACTAATATCACTGATCCAGGTGTAACAAAACTCCTTAACTTTTTTGAAAACTTTTTTCTCAGGTGTTATATTTCCTACTCTAAAAAATACATGGTAATCATTCAATATTCGCCATTTGATTTGCTGTTCGTTTAATCATGCAATGTCTGCGTGTGCTTGAATTTCTAACCCAAAAAAGTGAAAATTGAGAAAATATGAATAAACGGGTGTATTCTAAATTTTCGCGAGAATCGTGTTCTTTTTTAATGAAAATTAGAAGCTTATAATTATGTATCAAACATTTTTATTGTAAGAACACTGTACGTTGCGAGCCTAAATTAAACTTATAGTTCTACTTGTGGACCGTTATAGAGCAATATCAATTACCAAAACAAAGCAGTTTTGGACTGGCCCTTTCGTAACTACCTGAGCCTTGTCTGTGGCATGTGACAATAGGTGGCGCGTTAGGCACTTTTCCATTTCCTTCATAACAATATGTGCGCTGAGTCTAGATATATATATGCCACCCATGCTAAAACTGCTTTGTTTGGCCTGCTGATTAGGCCGCTCATGCTATAACTGCGCGCGAAGCACGTCTTAAGTCGCTACAATGGCGATCAAATTTAATTGCAAGTTCAAGTAATAAATGTTATGCTTCGTTTTTTATCGAAATATGCGAAAATAGCTTTTAATTTTTCATGACTCCAAAAATGGCCTTGTAATAGTAATTTTTTGGGTTTGTGTAAAAACATGTAGGAAGTGTGTTTTAATACATTTTTAGTCGAAAAATAGTGTTTTTAGAAAATGTCCGGATGGATGTGTGTGTGTGTGTGTACGTGTGTGTGTGGGTGTGCGTTCGTTCGTCGACCTCTGTATCTCAACTTCTACTCAGTGGATTTTAATCCACCAACTCTCATTTTCTTCGTTTTTACTATAGCATGATGGGGTAACAGTCCGTTTTACATTTTGTAGGCTTGTTTTTTTTTATAGCGATTTTTTAGTTTTGAGATTTCAGTTTTTTCCAATAAAGTTATTGAAAAAGTCAATAAAAGTAAATTGATTAATATGCACATGAAAGAGAATAAAATTACCTATCTTTTTACCGCAGACAATTTATATTATCTTTCGTCGTTCTTTTATTATACACCATAAAGTGAAATTATTTTAAATCTTTATAACTCAAAAACTAAATAGTGAATCATTCTAAAAAAATACATGATTATTGAAGGTAATTAGAACTATGTACCACTTTAATTTGAAGTCAGTTCATCGAAGAAAAACAGCATAAACTGAAAAAAGTCGTTTTTCTATGGGAGACGATAACTGGAGTAAAAAAGCATTAATCAAGTTCAAATTTTGGATTTAGTTAGTAATATATGTATAGCATCTTGATCCCTATGTTTCGGTTGTTTACGAAACCAGTTATAGTTTCGAAGATATGAGAGAGGAAGCAGCAGCAGCAGCTGAGATATAAGGTACAGCAAAGAGATGTATATACTTGTGCGTATTTAAATATGTTAACAAAAACTCAACCTTCCAATCTTGCATTAATAAAAAAAAAAAAAAAAAATTGGCTGTAAGAGGCTCGACGAAGACCATATCCCGTTGCCGCGTGAATAATTCTGGGTGCTTGCATTCTTCTCGCACGCGCGTAAAAGAATCTTTACAGTTATATACGCGTTCTACTGCGGCACTCTATGCGGGGTCCTTCTTTCCTCTTTGCTTTTTTTCCAGGGGTCGAGGGGATAAGCCGCTGACAAAAGAAGAAGAAGAAGAAGAAGAAGAAGCTGGAGTGAGTGCAACAGCAGCAGGAGCAGGAATAAGCCGAGACGAAAGTTGGCCGGCGATGCAGAAGAAGAGACGACAGAGGCGGTGAAAAGGCCACGCGCTATACACGGGAGAAAAGTAGATGCCATAATGCCAAGGGCCTGTTGCACGTGATTGACCAGGTGTGAGGATTTCGAATATCCAGAGATCGCCGGTCTCTGTTTTTTTTCTTAGTCGTTTGTATTTGTTGGGATTTATTGAATGCGTTATATTGAACGTATTTTGGTAAAAAAATGACGAAAATAATATAGCGACTGTGGTATTATAAACAGTTATTACATTTTGGATCTGGTTGATCGACAGCACATTCACGCGATTTATTTTAAATGAACCAGATTTTTTGGACAAATTGATTAAGAAAAGTTGCCTTGAGCATTTCAGCGCGAAATTCAAAACGTAAATCCTCTGAATTCCACATATCATTTTCACAGCTCTTCCGAGTGCAAAAATTGGACAAAAAATCCCGCAGACATAAAATTTCCAAACTAAAGAAAAGCATTCTTTGCCACAGTATCTTCCCCGCAGAAAAGCAAAAGGTCAAGTGCTCTCGCAAAGCAAACACAGAACGAGAGACAGCCTCCTTCTCTTGTGGCAGTGCGAAAGAAAAGAGGATACATCAGAGCTTGCATGCAGCAGCAGCAGTAGCGCGAAGAATGCAGAATTCAATTTCGAGTCGAATTCGCGGTGGCTCCCGCTGAAGGATTTGCAGCCGCGGTGTTGGTGTGGCCCTCGGAATTCGCGCGCGCTCGCGAATTCCTATCTCCCGTGTCTTGTCAGGAGCGTAACAGCGCACGAAAGGCTGCTTACGGCACGCAGATTTCAATTTCAATTTGCATCCTTAAGCCCCTCTTCGCGAGGCAGCGTGGCAGCCGTCAAAAATCACTTCAATCAACGGGTGTTCGCGAACGAGTTTTTCCTTTCGCTTCTTCTTCTTCTTTTTTTTTTCGTTACTGAAGAGCTTTCCGAACTTAGCAAGAAAAAAAATGTGTGCGTCTCGGGACGCCCGGCAGAAGTGATAACTTAAATTAATAAAAATGGAAAGTATTATGTTTCGAACTTGGTTAACGATAATGAAAAATCGAATATTACAAAGGTATAATTGTATTTTGAAAATGTCCAGTTTCACCCTATTCGCATTATTACGCACACTCAGAGTATATTTTCGGCACTGTTGGGTTGATTTTTTTTAATACTGAGGTCCTGCAAGTAGCATTTAACATATAAAGGAATGTGAACCTTTTATATGCTTTGTAATAAAATTAGCATCCATATAATAATATGAATCTAAAATTTGAAAAACCTATGCTGTCGGTTATTAATAAAAATATTATGACGCTCGTATGTCTTTTTGCCGATCAAAATTATGAGATCGTTTTCATTTTTTTTTTCATCTTAAGATTGTTTCTCTAATAATTTTATATGTTTGTAATTGATCTTCAGTTTTAATTAAGCATTAGGACCACTATAGAGTATCCCAGTATTTAAAAAAGCATCCAGTAGGGGCGCTGGTTTCGTACACTAAAAGATATAGTTATAGTTACGCAGCATACACGATACGCACGCACGTATGCACACGCATAGTATAACGTAGTATGGTGAGCGCATAAAAGAGTATAGCTATATGTATACTTATTGCGCATAGAGAAGGCCCGAAGAGAGTAAAGCTATATTTAGATTTGGGCGCGGAGAGGGGGGCTGCCGAACCGAGGCCTATAAGAGCCCTATACCAGTATACCTATAGATATCACTGTAACACATTCCATTTAACGCTTTCGAGTTAACGGATTCCATCAGAAGTTACAAACATTGTAGGTTCACCGTCCCATAAGAAGTTATCACTTCAAAAAGAGAAACGATCCATTAAATCGACTCCGCGTGCAACAGTTCGATACTCACTATAAAACAAAGAATTCTAAAGCCGAAAAAAAAACATCGCGATTCGTTCGCAAATTAAGCGCCTGTCGAAAGCCGTCAGAACTAAATATACGCTGGTTGAATATAAAAAAAAAAAAAAAAAAAGCAATACACGGGGACAGATAAAGTGAGCTAGACTTGAACGCCCGAACTTTGCGTGCGCTGCGAGCGAAATTCCGGGCACAATGGCGATCCATTGGTTTTGCTGTCACAAATAATCTCGCGCTGATAAGTAATTGCTGTAGCGAGTGTTTTGCGCGTAGAGATTTCGAAAACAACGTAGAAAAAATGTACACACAGTGGTGGAATATCCGTCGGCTAAAAGTGCAGTATAATATTTTTATGAAAAGCGACCGACGTCGATTGTACACGCGTCGCTCGATTGTCAATAACGCGTTTCGTTATTTGTTATTTTTATGTTTTTTCAGGTTTTGGTTATCGCTGTCTTATCTGTAAACAAACAAAAGTAGTTTCTGGCAACATTTCGAAGCAGTCAAGCCTATATTATTATATAAATATGTATAATATAGTAGCACTAAAACCACAGGCTAAAACACGAGGCTCTTTGCACGTGCGCACTTTGGACTATAGAAAAGACGTTGCCGCCGCTGCTGCAAGTGCGTGATATAACGAGGAACTGCAGGCACATAATTTATAATAGCGAGGAAGGTTAATTTCCCAGCAGGCTCGTGTGCACTAGGTATATGGAGGAGGATAAAGTACGCTGTTTTGTAATGATTTTTTTTTGTCGCTGCAGCGAGATAATTAGATGTATATATAGGTATCGTTTATTGTTCTCAGTTATCATTTAGGGACTTTTAAATGACTGAAAAGCTTTCTCGAAAATGTATGGCAAACATATCTGTTATGTTCGTAGAATCTGATAAGAGTTAGTTTTGTGCAATTTAAAAAGAGCATGCAAGCGCTTGAAAAGAAATTCTTCAGCGAAACCGAAGTTAAACTAGAAGACATTTGCAAATACAAATTATGATTATTACTTTTTTGTACGTAAATTTTATTAGTCCACATGTGTATATTTTTGTGCATCATAAAACTAATGATCCCCAACATTACATGCATCCAGCCATGGTAGTACGTCTTGAATAAAAACTTTTCTGTGCGTCATAGAAACTCTCGCGGACTGGCGTGTACGCCGGGTCTGCGAGAGAGAAAGAGGGTGCAATACACACAGAGGCCGCGATTCTTTCAAGTTGCGGATTATTCCGGCTCGTTTGCGTGCGCGCGGCTGTGGCGATTTTTTGCTCTCATTCCCCTCTCTCTTCCTCTCGTTGTTTTGGATAATTTCTTTAGAGGCCCGACGACGAACGAAATTATGAATTATGATTCGGTTTTTTTTTCATCAGCTACCCGTCCGCTTTTGTCTGGGTATTAGGGTCGCGGTAAATTTGAAACCATATTAAAAATTTTTAAGTTTGCATTGCTGCTTTAATAATTGCTAACTAACCAGGTTATTATTTTCACGGCGTCACTGCATACAATGCAATAGTTTTTTAAAATTATTCGGGGTATATTCGCAAAACTGATTTTTAATCAAAAGTAATAATTAATTATAATTGTGTATTGAAAAGCGACATGAACTTATTAAATAACTGAAAAGTAATGATTCAGCTAGAAACAAAGCAACAATAATAACAATAAGATTCTGCAGCTGAATCTGATAGATTATCCGTGATCACATATAATATCAAAATCGTCTTATGAACTTTCAGTAATTAGTTTATAGAAATTATAGATCATATTTATTACATCATCAGATCACATTTTAATGTTAACTTACATGTTGGTATCCTCTGATTAAACGAATAACTATATAGGAACAAACGTTTGCAAAAATATTTACAAAAATAAACGATACGATCAAAAGAACAAGATTTTCGGCCTCTAGAAAAATAAATCTCCCTCGCTAAAATTTCTCCGGATTCCGTAAAATTGAGCGAAATCAAAGCGCAGAGGAAGGAAAAGGGAAGCTGCGGTATATGTAACGACGCAGCGGAGCTATGCGGACATTTAAACGGCTTTGAGAGAGAAAAATGTCGGTCTACCTGACACTAAGCTTGTAACTACTATGCGATTACGGAGCGAAAAGCGTGAACTTCGCAAAGCTGGAATAATTTTGAGAGTATTATAAATTTGAATATTTCGAAAAGGCAGTTTGAACATAAAACTGCTTCACTTCAAATGCACGAGAAAATCAATCCAGGTACATATAAATACACTCATATATCGTAGTAACGAAGAAACATAACACCGAGACACCGGAAAAAAAATCTCACCCCAATCTATCCACCCTTTCAGCCTAACCCAATAATCGAAAAACTCTCTCAAAAAGACATCAAGGACCACACCACGTCGGCACATCTGTTCCAACTCACTCGCTCCCCATTCACTTTCCCGAAAAATCGCATCCCTCTCTCGCTACCTGCGACCCGCAGGTGCGGCTTTTCACGAGACCTGAGGCAAATTCCGCAAGGCATCTGGCGAGCGTCGGACGATGAAAGCCCAAGCAAAGGCTGCTTATCTGCTTCCGAAAATCTAGGCTCGTAAACAAGCCGGAGAGATGTGCACTTTGAGCTGACGAATAACTGGGCCGCTTTTGATGCGATGCGAGGACGTGATTGCGAAAGGTAAATTGGGATGAAATGTTTTTTTTTGTTTGTTTTTTTTTAATAATATTCCAGTATGCGTGCGTAGGTTTATATCTTTGTTAGCTTTGGCTTGAAAGCTTTTTTCTGTTTTCACGTTTATCGATCTGTTTGATTTGAGTTCACAGTAATTTCTTTTTTTAATATTTGATGAGCCACGTTTATGGTGTTTCATACGGAATCAATACGAGCTCTTAATACCTGGGAATTTCAAAAATTTCTCTGCGCTTTTGTACAATAATTGGCGTTCGGCTGATCGTTTGATATGCTTTTGACAGTATACCGCGCAATAACGCGAGTTCGACTAATCAAACTTCAGTGTTGTATGCGCTTTTACGTAATAACACAGAAAATGAAAATATAACAAATTCATTTCGCCGGTCGGATTTCAATGCAGCATTTCGTTCAAACAAAAATAATAACGATGATCATCGGACTGTCGATTAAATCGGGATGAATAAAAGAGCAGCCCGCGTATACTTTCCAATTCGAACGAAATATCCCCGCGAAAAATCCAGCTCCCATTGTTATCGAAAAATGCAATCTTCGGCCGAACGAGCTGGCTATATCTAATCTCGCGAGGATCGCATAATTTCTCTCGATCTTTATCCGCAACGTGTCGGGTCCGCGCGCGGCTCTCTCTCTCTCTCTCTCTCTCTCTCTCTCTCTCTCTCTCTCTCTCTCTCTCTCTCTTCCACATCGCGGCGAAATTCCGGATTATCTTTCCGCGATCACGATCGGCCGAAAATTTACGAGCACACATACGCTCGCGAGCAAGCGTTGATCGAAAAACTTTTCTGTCGACCGATTTTTCTCGTTTGCTCGGCGGGTGTCACTGCTGCTCCCGTTGCTGAGGAGATTATTAAATGTTGGGCTGACGTGAGCTTGGGAGATTTGAAAAGTACGGTTAGGGTATGGTCTTTTTGGTAGGTAGGGTGTTGGCGTTATTTCAAGTTTTTTTTTGGTTTAAATGAATTTAAATAATGGTCGATATGAGTTTCTAAGAATGTTTGCTTATCTAGAATAGTCGTTTGATCAATGAAGAGGGATCCAAAGATAGCAAACACACGTCGTAATTGCTAAAGTTTTTAAATAATTCTTGCAATTATCTGCAGTGGAAATTGAATGCTAAAACATGTAGAATGATGATCCAACGCCTTTCCGGAATGTAGCTGTATAATTAATGTGGATTCTAAATTTACGAGTTATAATGATAAATGTATATAGGTTTGGTATAAAACTATCCATTGATTCCAAGATTAATTCTAATTTGTAATTAAAGTACTTAAATGATGGATATTTATAGTACCTAACAAGCATATAATTGATTTTTTAAATTAAATAATCATTGAATTCGATAAATCACACGCGGTAAGGTCAAAAAACATCCTCTAACACAAAAGCCCTGAAAAATCCGCAGCGGCATTGCGCAACTGTCACCGTCCCACAAAAATTATGCCCGTCGCTTTCTCAATGTCATCGGCGTGAAAGCGATAATAAGAAAAGAACGTGAAAACAGTGAAGGCTGTGCGCGCACACCTACGGGGGAGCGAATCCGGAAGAATAGCCGCATGGAGTTCGTCGAAGGGAAGAAATTCATTTATCGCGCTCCGATCATCTGGCTGTCCACCGTATGTACTATACGTATACACCACACCTTTTCTCGGCTTTCATTGTCCGAAAAAGAAAATTTTCGCGTCACGGCTCGTTAGCCTGCAGGGAAAAATTTCGGAACAGCAGCCGGCGCTGAAGCCTTTGCGGAATCAACGTAATTAATGGCGCGGGGACCGCACTTTGTTCGATTGCGCCGATGCTTTAAACTTCTTTTTGTCGAGGGGCGAAGCTACTGCGGCTGCTGATGAAGCGTGAAACAAAGGGCGGACGGTTAGATACTTGCCTTTTTTTCGTACACACGCGTGCGAGTATCTGCGGCGGGAGCGCGTTATTTGCACTTTTCCGATATAAATGGATATATATATATATATATATATATATAAATGGATATATATATATATATATATATAATAGAGCACGAGCGTCGAATTTATTTTGAAATGTGTACGAAAAACAACGTGCACGCTTCAATCATCGTTATTTCTTCAGCCTGCAGTATACGCCTCGGTATGAATTTTATTCGATTGCGGTGTATTGTTAGCCGGGCTTTATACGCGATTGTAAACTTATTCGCGTATAATCATATTGTTATCAGTAGACTGATACATGCAGTAGGTGAATGAAAACAGGCTGGCAACAATTCGTATGCCGATGAATTAGTTTGGGAAGAAAAAAACGAAATACATTGGGCTGCAGCAAAATGAATTTCCGATCAAAAACGATTTTCCGAAGCTTCAATATCCCCAAAACCCCTGACCAATGAATCGAACGAAGCCTCCCGGCGACACCCGAGTAGCAGTAGCAGCAGCAGCAGCAGCAGCAGCAGCAGCAGAGGTGGCAGCAGTAGTCCCCAGCAAGTCCATAAAAAACGCTTTTCCCGATCGAAGCCTCCGCCCGTATGAATCACCGTTTAGCAGGGCAGACCACGCGCGCTTCCGATTCATTTTTCACGGCTACACAGCCCCCGAGAATGATACAAACGTCGATTTTCCGGGGGAGAAGAGAGAGAGAGAGAGAGAGAGAGAGGGGGGGGGCGCTCTCGTATCCTCTTCACTTAGTTGTCGCGTTTTTGTGAGCTTGTTTTCTTCGGCAACGCGGAGCGAGCACAATGGCTGTCCGACACCAGATCGGCCGGTGATAAATTTGACTGGTTTCTGCGCCCGCGTGTGAATCAATGGGGTGGGATGTACGTTGAAGCGTTGAATGTCTTTGTATGAGGGTTTAATGATGAGTGCTTGGGCTTTTTTTTCCTCGGTGCCGTTGTCAATGTTGTTGTTGGGGTTGCGGGATGTGCGTTTGAGTACCTTTTTTATTTAGATGTTTAGAAATACATTGTGCTTGAGATGGAAAAAAAGTTCGAGCTTATGTGCTGAGAAGAACTTGGCTGGTAGTGTATTTTGTTTTTTAATTTTCGTATTATTTGAACGATTCTATTTTTCAGTCAACTTAATTTCTCATAAACAAAAAAGTTTCTATGGATTATTAACTTAATAAATTCGTATTTCTGATGGTTGTTTTATTTTTATTGAATAAAATGTCAATCTTGTCTTGGTGCTTTATTAAGTACGATTTAATCATTCTCCCAAAGAATTAAAATTCGATGGAGTTATATAATAAATGCAGTCGATGCTTCCATCATTTGCCAATAATTCCCCTTTTTCATCGAAGTTATGCAAGACCCGATTTCATAAATACTTGATTTAAGTAAGTGACACAATTGTCCCAGCTATTCGTGAACTGAAAATCTATGACACTTGGAATTTTTCAAAACTCATAAAAACTCCAGGAACAAAATTAATATTTTTCTTCTAAACTACATAGGCCCTTCATCCGCAGTGAACAATGTCCCGATACAGCGTCGCAGCAGCGTGTAAAGTAGATTTCGCGCCTTTTTTATCCCCGTCGCCCTTTTTTTCGCGCCGTTCGGGTTCACCGCGCCCGAATGCGCGCTAATTGACTATTTTTCATGTCAGCGGGCTGTTTTGCTTTTTCTTACGTGATTTGTTGCGCGTTCGTTCCTTTTTGTCGCGGAGCGCCGAGATTTACGAGCGCAAAACTTTAATGTGGGAAAATCATCGAAAGCCCCCCCCCCTCTCTCTCTCTCTCTTTTCAAAATTGCAATCCTTTTAGCCCGCAGCGGCTATTCACCCAAGCGCTCTCGAGCTTTCCATTAAAAAAATCGAACAAAGCTTTTTTACGCGAAACCACGTGTGCCTGTGTTTATATACGTATACATACAGGTGTATAAAGCAAAGCGATGAAATGGCGGTGTCGAGGACCCACTAAAGTGCTGCCAGCCCGTCATTTGTCGACTTTGCTTTATGGCTAGCTCTCGGTATAATCCCGATGCTTGTGTTCCCGGATGAGCTCGCACCGAAAGGCATAAACGTGAATTGCGGACTAGCATTAGAGCCGCTTGGATTGTTCGCTCTCCCTTCGCAGTTTATTTCGAGGGTTTTTGCTATGCGCCGATGACGAATTAAAAGCGGTCAACGTTTTTTTTTCTTTCATTTATTTCACTCTGAAAATCGAGCAGCTTGTTTACTACACGTGAGCTATATACCTCCCTCGACATTATCGATTTCAAGAACGACGCGAACACGTGTCTATACATGGGTCATATAATATTATAACAGGCCATCATCAATACCGAAATTGCCGCCTTTAAGAACAGTGGTACGCGCGAGTTTTAAAAGGCCTTATCTCCGGATTCCCGGTAGGATAAAAAAAGACGCCCTAAAATAACGTATATGACGTTCCCGTCTCCTAAATCTAAAAATAGTCTAAACACACGTAAACAGATCGTAAAACGCTTGCGCGGGACATGCTGCGCCGCCAGTACAGAATCAACATACAAACAAGCACGTGTACAGCTTTTACAGCCCCGGTAAAGCATATACCTACCGTAAAACATACACGGCCGCTCTGCGCCGTCCCTTTCCGTATCGAAGAAACAAATCGGCCCTCGCAAATCACGAGCTGACGCGGCAAAAACGAATCTCTCTCTCTCTCTCTCTCTCTCTCTCTCTCTACGGCCGCAACAGCGTCAAAAGTACACGACTGCAAGAACCGCTGCTCTTCCGGTAGGGAAAGCCGCGATAAAGTCAGGTATTGCGTAGCTTCGAAGGGATGTGCATCGCTGGGATGAAAATGAGCTTGTTCCATGTGTAGTTAAAGTTGTGCTTTTTTAATTTGCTGAAAAAAATTTACTTATTATAGTCTTTTACGTTATCGGAGCATTTTCAAACCACCAATCTGTCTGCTGGTGCAAAAATCACTGGAGAAACACGTATAGCTGCGGTGTGTGTAGCGTAAAAAAAGGAGAAAGAATAGGACGATATTGGCGTGAACTTTGACTGCGGCTTTTTTTCCAATCGCTGGCTCCGAATACAATGTCAAAAAGTGTCGATACGCCGGTTCGAATTCAAAGCGAGCTATTATTTCGGAATCAGCGATCGGAAAAAGTCGAACGGATATATCGCGCCTGTCGCGGTGCGTTTTCATTATTATTTACACATATATTAACCAAATCTAATTACGCCGAAATTTCACGTGTACGCATAGGTGTAATTTATAGAGATAAGCTCGACTGCGGCATCGACATCCGCATCGCATTATACAATTGCTCTTTCTCCGGGCTATAAATTTCCGGCCAACGAGACAGCTCTCGCAAAAAACGCCAAGAAATAAAAGGGAGAAAACTCGGACAATGCAGCAGCGGTAGCAGCAGCCGATCGATCGGCTTGTCGCGTTATTGCGGCGATTTGTATCGTTAGAGAGAGAAAGAAATGGAGAGAGAGAGAGAGAGAGAGAGAGAGAGAGAGAGAGAGAGAGAGAGAGATCGGTGAAAAACGACGAGAGGATTTGTCATTGCGGAGGCGTATATATAAGCAGACACGTCGTCAGAATTAACGTAATGTGTCGCCGGTGAAATATCCGCGACGATTCGTCGCTGCTGCTGTGCGTTATTGTATACGGAGGGTCGATGGTGATTAGAGATTGCAATTAATTTTTGTTCCGTCTAGGGGTCCAAGAAGACATTTGCTAGCTGAGCAGGAATTAATTAATCGTCGCGTATTGTAAATCAGATCTCCGATTGAAATAAGTAACGAGCAAAGCTCTAATTATACTATTATTATTTTCTTATTTGTAGATCGCATCTAATGATAACTAATATGAAAACAAACAGTCATGAGTTATCTAAAAATAAACTGGAAGTGGTATAGAAAAAAGAAATACAAAGAACCGCGAATGGCGCGCGAGTAATCTCCTTTATGAAAGTGTTTTACGCTGCATAATGCATCGATCGGATAATGCAGCGCCAGCACAGAGGCAATCGAATTATACTTCCCGGCTCGGTGAGTCAAGCGTCCCCCCCCCCCTCTCTCTCTCTCTCTCTCTCTCTCTCTCTCGCTCGCGAACGATAATCGAGTTGTCCGTTTGCCGGAGTCGAGGTGTGGCCTCGATAATGATTATTTATCTCGATAGCGGGTTGTGAAAGAGCTGCTGAGATCAAAATATAATATGTAGAGTTTATCAAGCAATGTTATTATATTTCACTGCAATAGAGTGCGTTAAAATAATTGAAAGTATTTTGGATTAGCCTATATTAGCACTTTACATCTAAAACTAGTCATCCGATAAACAATTGAAACAAAAATCAAGACAGTTATGAAATTTTATTAAAACTATACGTATAGCACACTTTTAAATAAACTTCAAAAGATTTAAACAACTTATTGTTTCCTGAACCTCACTAAATTGAAAAGTATGCTATACTCACGAGTTAATACGTTCCAAGAAAAAAGAGTATCTGCTTGTTTGTTAACTCACCTGAAACAGAATATAAAAATTACATCAAACCATTATAATCTCTTAATCAAAGCAACGGACACGCAATAATTACACCAGTCAATCAATCGGAATTTCCCTGCACCCTCGTACAACAGTTGATCGAGACATAAATAAACCTAAGTGCAATCGAATCTAAAAGCGATTCTCCCTAAGGGCAGGCAATGAACGAGCGGTAGGATCAGGAGCGCGAAAATTTCGTCGCGAAAAGGGAAAGTCGGCTTAATCGGCAAATGGCGCCATTCATAATCGCGCGCGAGGGGGAGCACACTACTGCGGATGTACTATACGCGCGTTGCGTGCGACGGGACATTTTCATTTCATTATCTCGCGCGCACTCTGCGATGCGCGTTAATTCTTCTTTCTTTCTCTCTTGGTGTATAGTACTGAAAGTAATTCCGGCTAAGGGCTCCGATGCCAGTCTGTCTTAATAAACGAACGCGACAGCTAAATTTCTATCCATTTAGTCAGTTATTTTGTTTTAGAGAATTCGCAAATCTCGCTTTTGCAAGTTATCTAATTTAAATATTCGCTGGAGTCAATTTTCAATCAATT
Organism: Pteromalus puparum; assembly: GCA_012977825.3. Classification (NCBI taxonomy): domain Eukaryota; kingdom Metazoa; phylum Arthropoda; class Insecta; order Hymenoptera; family Pteromalidae; genus Pteromalus; species Pteromalus puparum. Next base: position 10,898,786 of record CM053172.1, on the reverse strand, counting down.
TTCAGTACTCTACCGAATTATTGAGTTCCTCAGAATATCGCTGAAAGTTCGTGTATTTTGAGCAGTATAAAGCCATATAATATTCAGAGACATCAATCCTCGTAATTTTGAAATTTTAAATCTCATATATCAACTTTGAATTTGAGAGACGCTTTCGGAATTGCGATAAGATTTTTTTATTCTCGTTTTGTAAAATTTTAGTTTTGGATGTGATAAAATATTATGCGCGTACCGAGCAAGTGATGCCTCGTTTCCATATTTATATACAAGAATCCAAAATCTTAATCCCTTGCTCTTAAATTCTGCGAACTTTATAATGTATTTTTGCATCAAAAATTAATAATTTCATTGCATTATATTAAATCCCAGCCATTTTGGCATCGATCATTTTAATAAAATACACAATATATGTGAAATTTGTTTAATATTTGATTAGTTTCTACAAAATGTTATCTTTAGAGTATGTTTAAATAAATTATTCATTTACCCGCTTATTATTAAAAATCCGATCAAAAAATACGAAAAGCAATAATTTAACTCCAATTTCTAAATGAATAAAACAGCGCAGCACCTACTAAAATCCATCATTTTCTCACTTGGTCCCCCATGCGCACACACGAAAGTATATATACATGCATCTCCCGCGACTGGCCTCTTGATCTCAAATTTTAATTTCTCGCTCTCTGACTAATTCATATCCGCTAACCCCAAACGCACATTGCATATAACAGTTTCCCTCTGTGCAGCACATACAGTGAATAGCATCAGCGACGGCGGCGCCTCATAAATAAATGCATGTGTGTGCGCTCGCATAATTCGCAGCGTCATTCGAGGACGATTTCAGCCTCGTCATCCTCGGACCGTTGTTGGATACGTACATAATATGGGGTGCTGGATGCGTGCTCCTCTTCCCCTTTGGAAAATCGGAAGTCGGGCGTTTTTTTTTATCGCGATTGAACGAGCGATAAAGTCGATCGGCCTTTTACGGAGTCAAAGAGCTTGCGCACGTTAATTGGATGCTTCTCTCTCGCAGGGGTCGACGTTCATGCTATAATAGTGATGAGGTTCGTTCGAAAGGTCATTAGGTAAATCTTGTGTGATATGGGATGAGTTTTTTTTTCACAGTGAGGATTATGGGCCAAAAAAAGGCTCATTGTTTTAATGAACATCAGCTGCTGAGATGCTTAGTCATTATATTCTAGGCGCGCTAATGCATTGATTAGCATATGCATATGTATTTTTTTCTAACAGGGTTTTCATATACTAGGTATGGATAATGAATAATGCACTTTACAATAATATACGGAATAAGACAACGGTCGATTTGCTCTTGCTGTAGAAAGTCGAATACTATAAATAAATTTATAGAATCAAAATAATTTTAAGTAATAAAACACGAAAATTATTATATAAGAACAGCATAGTCTGGAGTTTGTGATCAAAATTTGAAGCGGCATAAAGTGAGTGCCCGATCCGATATCGACCAACCGTAAGTCGTGTCTTTATTACCTCGATCAGCCCGATCGGACTCTCATACTCGTCACCGGCAGAACCAGCGTTTCTTTCTCCATCGGGGGCCATCATTTAACGGACAAAAAGTCAAAAGCGCGATCCGCTGCAGGAGCGACCCTCTCTCGGGCGCAACATTATTGTCGTCGGCTCTCGAAGAAGAAAAGAAAATCCGCATAAGGTATATATAGATATAGCTTATACACACATACACATAGGGTTCACCCTCCGGATGGTCCTCGAGTGCAGCCTCTCGACTCTCGCTGCGGGGATTTTTCCGATTATTTACTCGCGGACCCCGTGTGTGTATCGCTTTCTTCCGAGTTTAGTGTGTTTGTATTCTTCAAGATAGGGGATTTTTTTTTAATATACAATAGGCGAGCGGAAAATTCGTTCAGATTCTGAGAGTTCTGAAGACGTATTTTTATTCTTCGATAGACATTCACGAAGACTTGAGAAAATTTTAACGACTGATTAATAGTCAATTGAAATATACAAACAATTTGTATAGAAGAGCTGATAGAGTTAGAGTCTTATTGTTAGAGTCGCAACGAAGGTGGCGAGCATAACGCGTTGACAATGATAAATGCCAAAATGGAACAGCAGTTGGAACTTCGGAAATTACTGACTTGGTATGTTTGGCCGTGAGCCAATATTTAAAATCAAAATGCTTCGTGAACGGCTTCCAGAGTGACGGAGTATATTTGTGTAGTTTTTCAATCAGGCTATTCTCTGATAATGTTTCGAAATACCTACAGCATGTATCGAAAATATTATATGGAATTTTCTCCTTGAAAAATATTAAAAATGTTAATTTTTTCCAAAAATATTGTTATACTCTTATGCCTGGCATAATACAAACAAACGAAAAATTCAATATCGCATTTAGAAAAAGATCCACGAAAAAAAAATGAAATTACTAATGGCACTCCAAGCCCTAACAAAAGCCCTTCACCTAACGATGTCCCGAGGCGAATACGTCTTGAAGCGTGAGCAGAACCACATCGTAAAAAAAATTCCCTTAAAAATGACCGCGAAATCGTGAGAAAACCCAAGCAACAGCGCACCCCTTGACAAAGTCACCCTCACGAAAACTGTGCAGCGTGAAAAGCAGCAAACGCACACGATAAGTGCGAGCGATCGGCCGATCGGAAGATTAATGCTCGCGTTATACGGCGGGCCTTTTATGCTCGCGCGCTTATTCAGCCGCAGCCCTTTTCTCTCGCAGCGGCAAAGCGGATTTCGCTCTGTGGGGATCAGAGAGACTACGCGCGAAATGGGATTCCCGCGCGACGGAGACGCGATCAAAAGGGAAGGAGAGGATATTCGCTGTGCGCGCGCTTGCGTGCTTTTTCGCGGGTTTTCCTGTGATTTTTCAAAGTCGTTTGGCTGGGAATCGAAGCTGAAAGTATTCGACGTTTTTTTAGAGCGACATGATGATGCAATTTATTTTTGTTTGAGCGAGCGCAATTTATTGCGAGATTCCTCGTAATAATTTTAGTTGAATATTTAAATTTAATCGTATTATACGTTAATACTGAATATTCCAAATTTTTAAATAAATTCGTGCTAATTTAATTATTTCAGGGGTTAATAACACGGGATTAAAATGTGCAAGATTATTCAGGAAAATATTCAAAATATATTTTTTCCATAATCGTTACAGTTTTGTGTATATTCACTTCAAGTCTTCAAAAGTGCTTTTATACAGAATTTAATAATTCTCTATTGCACTTTGTATAATAAAAGTATCGCACTCGATGCACGCCGAACAAAAATCAAAGAGGAAAAAAGCTTAGTTTTCTAAACCCTCGAAGGGCCCTCGTGATATTAATTAAATTTCCGAAATTCCTGAAAATTCCATTTCATCCTCGAAAAGCACGAAAAAAAGCAAGTACAGGTTGTGTGCAAATGAACTCGAGATGCGCATAAGTAAGCTCGATTAAAGGCATTTAGAACTCATCTCAGCAGCTGCGAAAGTGATGCCTTGTCGTCATCAAATATTCACCCGCGTCTCGTTTCCATCTCACCTGTCGCCAACGGGTAATTCAATCGTATCAGTATACATATGGTTTTAAAAATATATATATATATATCCCTATATAAAAAAGTCATGACCGGATGAAGTGAAGCCAAGAATGCGTCAATATGATTGGCTCGTGTAGTGCGCATGCGTCAAAAGTATCGTTAGAATTTTTTGATTTGTTTTTGATTTCTAAAATTGATCCTAATACAAAGAATGTAATATATTACTATAATACATATCAATAATTATTATTTGTGTATTTATAATATTCTATTGTAAATATTATCATTGATACATATTATTGTTACAAAAAGAGACATGATGTGAACGTTGACACGAACTGAGTTGAGACATAACCTTAAAATTTTAAAAGGTAGTTGGTGACGAAACCGCGGCAATTTTGAAATTTACATGAGCGCGAAATGAATCATATATTGTAAAGTTTGATATATTTCCGTAATAGAAAACAAATATTAAAAATATCAATCAAGCATTTATATTTCATTTAATAAGTTAATGAATTAATATTCTACTACAGTGCGCGCAGCGCACTGCGCCAAGTCTAGTATATATATATATAATGCAATTTCGCTTCGACGCTGCTATTCCCGAATATTTCACACAGCTAATACCAAGACAAGATGGTTTACAAAAGTACGACGGCTATTGCCGCAATTCTTTCTGTACTTGCGCGCCTGAGAGGGAGAGAATACTGGCAGAATGGAGGCGGATGGATAAATGGCCGACAGCGAGATAGTGCAGGGAAAATGCTCTCGGGAAGATCTTGCCAATGGGGATGTGTGTACGCGCCATATACTACTACCATTGTCATTCTCCTATTTTTTTCTCTTTTTTTTGTTAAGTGAGTGGTGCTTTTAAAGGGACGATTATTCATTACGTAAACATTGAAAAATCTGTGTGACGTTTTTTTTTAAGAAAAAACTGGATTCTACTGTGTCGAATGTTGGGAATGAAATGATTTCTCAGAGTGAACGCAAACAGATATTTCTATTTGGTTGAGATCGATCGACATGTATAAATAAATGTACGCACATTCTAAACGTGTTATCCAATTTTGATTACTTAAAACTTATGCCTATTTATGATGGTAGAATTTTATACTTTGAGGTCTAAGAAATCTTTGTAAAAACTAGATAAGTCGATTTTGGAAATAATTTTGGCATATCACGGAAAGGTTCCGTTGATTGCAACCAATCATAATCAGATTTTTTTATTCAAAAATATATCACTTCTTTTTTTATAAAATATTTTTGCAGAAGAATTCCGTTAACTGCAAATAATTAGTTACTGTAGTATAATAAAACTGATTTTTTTCCAGAAGTCAAGACACATAAAAATACATGTCATCCACAAGACACTTAGCATCCATGGAAAAAGTATTCATCAACTACGTTTCCTGCTTAATTTACCTGTCAGCGAAGAAAAAGGAAAAAAAAACAGTATGTGAGACCCGATGGCAATTCACTAATTAAATTAAGCAATTTTTATTCAGCGTATGAAACTCCGCGGATGGGAAGCGATAAAAATTCCTATCTCTGGGCGCATAAAGTCAATTCCGCGGTGATAGAAGCAAATTAACGCGAGAATCTCATCGCGTGTGTACGCGCGCATAGACGAGCGCGTCGCTTAATTCGTTTGTGTTTTTATTTGCGCGCGCGCACGCTCGCAAAAAAAGAGAGTCAGAGAGAGGGCCACTTATGACCGACTCAATTTTCAGGCCGATGCTTTTGATTGTTCTGCCCGCGAGCTTTTTTAGCTGACCTCCGCGATTTTCTATGTGTTTTTTTTCTAAAGCATTTGAATGTTTTCGTGAATCGGCTGATGCTATATATCGCCGAGAAAAATTATGAAACGCATTGTTATAAAGTATCGCATGGGAGCTATAAATTTTCGAATTGGAAATTTATAGCTGGAATGAAGCAAACAAGGAAACTCACCGGAAGAGCCGCACGCTAATAACGTTAGAAGCCGAACTCGGGTATCGAAATAAAAAAGTCGCGCAAGTAGTGACGATAGATTTCGATTAGCCGAGGATTTACAGTCGGTGCATCGTAGCAGTATAGATATATAACGCAGAGCTTTTACGCGGCCAAGTTGACGAGTCACGAAATTCTTGCCAAGGATTTATGTACACTTTGGCCCGGCGACGTCGGCGCACTTAGGCTTCAGCTGCACTCGTTTCTTATTTAGCCTTTTCCCGTGGCATCCGCGGCCATATAATTGCATAATAAAATAAGCCACGGACTGGGATTTATGAGGGGACCGTATCTGGCTTTGTCTTGGTACTGCAGTTTCCCACAGGGTAGCTTTTTTATCCCGGCGGATATTCGGAGGACATCTGCTTTTGTATTTGTAAACATCGAGTGAGTTGTGTCTGGCTGATCGAGTAAATATAAAGACTTGATCTTTATTCAAGGTCTTTTTTCTTGTATAAAAATATAATTAACGAAGAAATACAATTTTTTAAATTCAAGTAGACTCATAAAAAATTTTTTACGAATACAAGATTTATAAATCCAAGTTAATTAGTTGACATGACGATGCTTAAAGGTCTAAAAATTTTAAAGGAAAAATGAATATATCAAATTGTTTTTGACACTTCTACTACAACTCAGCCTTTTAACAATAAATGCAAAAGAAAAAATGCAAATCCTATGAGGAAAAGTTTAAAGTTTAAAAAAAATGATGTTGCAGCATCATCAGTTACGCTGTTAATTTGCATTTTAATTTGCAAAAGCTAGCTTGTATGCATAGCAGCGCGTAAACACATTTCCATTTTTACGTTGTCAAGTAAACATCGTTGCAGCCGTCATTGTTTATTGTCATCATCAATTAATTTCCCACGCTATCATTTCATCGCATCAAAACAGCTGGAAGTTAAACTTGTTTATCCACCAACTTATTTGTATAAATTTAATTCACATAAGCAACGAAAGCTCAGTGTTTCAACAAATTTTTTGAAACGTTCGCTCACAATTTTTCCATCCCCATTATTCTACAACCCCTTGATTTGCATATTCTAGTCGTCGCGTGTCTTATTTCGAGGCAACCGATGCAAAAAGTGGAGATGTTTACGTTTCTGTGACTTGGAATTATTAAGACTTCGAGTGGGGTGTCTGCAAGAGGTAAATTGTTCGAAACACCGGGGAATATGAATTGGCTGATTAGTGCGTGTACCTCCAACACTACTGATTGATGTTCATTGCGTTTCAAAGAGGTGATCGATTTTCGTGGGACTTAATTTACGAATAACAGCTCCTCTGAACTGCACAAGTTGCGCACTTCAAATCCGCCACAAAGATTAAATGTTTCAATTGTTGCTAAAATTAAGCAGGGAAATCGCATTTAATACATACAATTAAATTCATTATCGCGCCGAGTTCCAGGTCCTTTGTTTCAAATGGCTTTAGCGAATATAATGCGATACGGCAACGTTTCACGTCATACAATATAGCCGGAAAAATTCACTCGCGACGCACGTAGACGACTGAGCGAACAAAAAATGGCTTGCTATAAAAATTCGCGGAAGCAAAAGGGTTGGGCGTTTTTTCTCCACGCGTATAGTCCGGTCCGAAAAATGAAACGCCGCGGGCTGTTCGCAAATTTAATTAACGCGACGGAGATGTCCATCGAAAGGATCGCGCTTAGTCGGTGTTTTTTCCAGCTGTTTTGTTTTGAATTCGCGAGGCGACTTTCTCCTGTGAATTAAATGACGGGTCGTCATGTCGATGAATGCGACGGTTTTATAATTGAATTAATAAAGTTGTTTTGCACCGTGTGCATTTTAAAAACAATTATTCGCTCTGCACATAACATTGATCAACCGCGAACTTCTGTATTTCATTCTGTTTCGTATGTCAGGAAAATAGTTCTGTCATAAAGATAATTAATTTCACTTTATCAGAAATCGAGTTTCTATATAAATAATCGACCATCAGCACACGTACAACTTTTTAATTATTGTTCTACTCGAGACATCATCACCCGTAAATGCATCCGCTTGCCCGACACGTGTGCCGTGACAAGAATCAGCCACATGTTACTTTAATTGACGATGCGTTTGACACCAATCGCTCAAAAAGTGAGCGGCACGCGTTAAACAAAAATAAACTCCTGGTTCTCGGTACAGTCGACAGCTGAGCGAGCGTGTCAATGATAAAACTCGGCTGCAGTGAAAGTTGACTGGACTAATTGAGTGCAGAGCGATTGATATAGTTTTTTCTTCATGATCGTCACTCTGATTCAATATACTTACTTTAAACTGAAAAAAAAATCTGTTGCAGACTCTTGCTTTCGACAGATCGATCCGTTGATGTAATAAATTAATCTCATTCTCGCAGTCTAGAGTCACTGACATCGCCAACCATATAAGAATAACAATCGGCGTACCATATAAATCTCTGGCTCTTTCCCGAAAAGAAAAAGCACATACGCATAAAAGCTCAATAGCAAGCAATTTCGACGTTGAAAGCCCAGTCACAATCGCGCATTGTTTCCAAGCAATCCAGCCTTAATGAGAGCCAAAGCGATACCGTCGGCAGCAGGTGTGATTCTCACTTAATAAATCGAGTATCGCACTGCGCTATTATTACCTGTACATATTATGCCGCCGGGGATCAATTGCTTTATCGCTTGTAATTCCACGATACTATGACTTTTCGACACGTGACTCGACTCGAGCGCTTCGTTTGGATACGGTTTGTTTGGCGATCGAATATTCCTCTCGCGTTTGAATTTATTTATTTATTTTTTTTTTGTTAAAGCAACACCTTTGCTCGGAGAATAAAAAGAGGAAAATAAATATAATCGAATTAGTTTCCGTCGAAGCAGTAAAATTTTTCTTTCAATCCTTGAGCGAGCCAGCAGCAGCCGATATTTACGGCGAAACTTGAAACGAATTCACCGCGAGTCACAATCAGGAAGTGAGAGAGAGATAGAGATAGAGAGAGAGAGAGAGAGAGAGAGAGAGAGAGAGAGAGAGAGAGAGAGAGAGAGAGAGAGAGAGAGAGANAGAGAGAGAGAGAGAGAGAGAGAGAGAGAGAGAGAGAGAGAGAGAGAGAGAGAGAGAGAGAGAGAGAGAGAGAGAGGATCCATTTTCTCAACTTTTTTCACGACTTTCCGCGCCATCTGAGAAAGTCGAAGAGCCGTAAAATCCTCTCTTTCTCTCTCTTCTCCCCCGAAACAAGTAAGAGAAATCGTTCCGGGAACTATATATATATGCGCGTAAAAAGACTTACCGGTGAACGGGTAGTCCTCTCACTGCGTTATATTATTTATAATACTCTCTAAAAGAACACTCGGCTATACATTTCTTGCTAAGCACCTTTTTTCAATTGGCATTTAAACAGTCATCAGAGATTTAAAATTGACCCAGTGCATACGAAGCACACGTGCGCGCACCGTCACGACTCGCGAACTGGCCGATGTGCATTCGGTCGCATCCAAAATGCAACTTGAACGCGCGGTTAATTCGCGCAAGGTTCGCGGCGCCGGTTCGCGAAAGGTGGGGGTAGTGGCGTCACGTTGCGCCGGTTGTCGCGACATCCCCTGAGCCACGACTTGCGCCAGCTTTCGGCCGACGGAATAGTTTTCAGGGAGAAGATCGACGTCGGTAAGATACCATGTAAGTGTTGGTAATGAAGGGATGCTGCGTTAAACTTTGTACTGAGTTATCTAATGGGAAACTTTATCAACAGGAAATACTGTTTCAAATTTTCGAAAAGTGCGTATATGCTTTATTTGGTGATTATGACATCGTGAATCAATACTTTATTTTGATTTAACGACTCTATAAAGTTACCAACCCGCAATCCAACATTCAATTGCAAAATGATAGGTGGATCAATGTTTATTTTCATACGATTTTACAATAATTTTAATATCGAATAAAAGCCGCTACCAAGTCCTCGGAACTTCGCTTCCTCCTATTTTGCTTCTTATCATAGTTCTGGGCGTAATGTTATTTTTGTATAAGTGCGATCAAAATATAGTGCAGTGTGGCGTATGCTGTTCGTACTGCAAGTACTCTAGTCTCGGATTATTCGTTGCTTGACGGACGTAAATGCGTGCGCCAAATTGCGATTACCTACCCTAACAGCACAAAAATATTTTTAAAATATTTTACATCACAAATGAAATGTTCTGCAATCATTTCAAGCATATTTCTAAAATATTGTTACAATCTTATTTGTCCTAGGGTAAAAATATTTCTAAAAAATATTGCAAAAAAATATTTTAATATCGTTTTAAAACATTTGCAAAATATTTTTAATATATTTTAAAATATTTTGTAATATTTTTAAAAGATTACAAAAATATTTCGTTGAAAAATCGCTGCCAAACCTCAGAGAAACATTTGTAAATATTTACAAAATCTATTAAAATATTTTGAAATATTTATCAAATATCGTATAATTATTTTTTAGTTCCTTTAGTAACAAATAGATATTTATAAAATATTTTAGAAATATTGGCATATAATATTTTAATGAAATATTTTAAAATATAAATACAAAATATTTTTAAAATATGTACAAAAATATTATATGAGAATTTTATTTTTGCAAGGTTTCATGAACATTTTATTAATTTTTTTGGGACATGCAAGTTTCTGTATATCATATATTTATATATTTGAAATATTATATTTTGAAATATTTTATGGATATATATGTGAAAGAATTTAAGAATTAAAAAACCTTGACGCGGCGGGGATTTGAACCATTGCTAAAGTACGTATCAAAAGTATTTAAAATTTTAAACAGGGATAACAGAGTGAAGGAATTATTGAAATTGTGGAACCTGAAAGAACTCAACTATTTCTTTCTTCATATAAGTATTGAATTGCACACAGGAACATAACCTGTTTCAATCTATTACTTTGTGCCGATATAATATAGTGAAAGTGTCAGTCGTGAACAGTTTTGTAGTCTCACTAATGAAGAAGTAGACACAATTATTCCTAATCGTTATGCTGCTTTGAAGAGTACTTTTATAGAGTATTTATCTCTGTACAAAAATATATTAAATCTAATTGTAAGTGCGTGCACTACTGAAGAAAAAACTGCTGCCAATTCTTTGGCACGTTGCTTCCTTCAACATTATGTATTGTTTTAATATAAAAATTGTTTTTACTTCTCATATAATTATATAAAGTTTTTGTACTTTTTGACAAAGAGTAAGAAACAGAAGAAGGAACTCAGCACGTTGGAGTTAAAATTCCTGAAATTCAAACAGAAAGACTCCGGATCTGCTCCATAAAATGACTCGAAATTAAAGTAGTCTAAAGTTATAATAACCTTTTATAATCATGATTATTTTAAGAAAAGTTCAACATTTAGGTTCCGAGTTATAATGATTAGGATAGTTTGCGAAACGCGTCTAAAATCACTTGTAATCGAAAAATCGCCATAAAAAAAACACACGTGCGTATTTGAAAATCTAGTATTTCACGAATTAGTAAAAAAAAAANGCTTCCTTCAACCTTATGTATCGCTTTAATATCTAAATTGTTTTTACTTCATACATAATTCTATAAAGTTTTTATGCTTTTTCGTTTGATGGATAAAATTATTTCCAAATAATTATATTACATAATCAATGCGTAACTGAAAATATTGTTTTTAACGATTTAATAAAACAAAAAACAGAAAAAAACTAAGCTAAGATCTAAGCAATGCAGTTTTCAGTTATATAGAGTATACAATATACAGGGCGAGAAAACGAAATTTTGAAGCTTAATATCTTTGAAACCATTTGGTTTCATAAACAGCCCAAAGAAAGGGATTAAGGTGCTAGGTAAGGACCACCGACAGCGCCGCCTTCTTGGCATAATCGGGGTGTTGCAGGCAGCACACTGTATATCTATATACATCATCGATATAGATATACATAACTTTTGAAAGAGAAAAACAGTTGACGAAGGTTAAAAAGTACATAGAACGTTTCTTGATCTCCAACTTTTATTATTAGAACCACCAAATTGTCTAAACTATCGCCAAAAGCTTTAAAAAAACGAGTTGAATCTCCATCTGATTGCATGCAACTAACTGTATGCAACATATTTGCTGTATGCATATTTTTGAAAAATTTCAAAATTTTTAATTGCCGTAGACTACTTAAAATTAAAGTAGTCTATAGAATAACATTCAATAATCATGATGTTTTAACAAAAAGATCAAAATTTAGTTTCCGATATATAATGATAAGGATATAGTTCGCGGAACGTATCTAAAATCACCAGTGATCGAAAAATCGCCATGAATATACGCACATGCGTAACTGAAAATCTTATTTTTAACGAATTAATAAAACAAAAACAGCAAAAAACGAGTCTAAGTATAGATTAAAATCCATTAATGGAAACTGAGATCGAAGCGATACAGTTTTCAGTTATATAGAGTATACAGGGTAAGAAAACAAAATTTTGAAGCTTAATATCTTTAAAACTAACTGGTATCATAAACAACCCAAAGAAAGAGATAAAGGTGCTATATAATGCTAACTAAATCCAAAATTTTAAATTGATTATTGCCTTTTTACTCCAGTTATCGCATCACGTAGAAAAAACGACTCATAGTATACAGGGTGAAAAAACAAAAGTTTGAAGCTCAATATCTTTGAAACTAACTGGTTTTATAAAAATCCCAAAGAAAGGGATCATTGTGCTATATAATGCTAACTAAATCCAAAATTTGAACTTGATTATTGCCTTTTTACTCCAGTTATCGCGTCACGTAGAAAAACGATTTTTTTCAGTTTTTGATGTTTTTCTCAGGATCTGCCCCATGAAATGACTTAAAATTTAAGTGGTATATAGTTCTAATTACCTTCAATAATCATATATTTTTTTAGAATGATTCGCTATTTAGTTTTTGAGTTATAACGATTTAAAAAAATTGCACTGTATGGTGTATAATAAAAGAACGACGAACGATAATATAAATTTTTCACGGTAAAAACATAGGCAATTTTATTCTCTTTCAGGTACATATTAAGCAATTTACTTTTATTAACTTTTCCGATAACTTTGTTGGCAAAAACTGAAATCTCAAAACTAAAAAATCACTATTAAAAAAAAAACGCGTATATAAATTGTAAAAACGGACTTTCGTCCCACTATCTTCTAGCAAAAACAAAGAAAATGAGACTTGGTGGGTTAAAATCCACCAAGTAGAAGCTGAGAAACAGGCGTATACATACGCACACACACACACACACACACACACACACACACACACACACACACACACACATACATCCGTACGGACATTTTCTAAAAACACCATTTTTCGACTAAAAATTCATCAAAACACACTTCCCACATGTTTTTACACAAACTCCAAAAATTACTATTACAAGGCTTCTTTAGGAAGGAAGCAAAAAAAACGAAAATTACGAGCCTAGGTATTGATAAAATTCCACTAAATAGAAAATAATAATATCTACTTGCTGTAAAAATTTTAAGCCTTTTTATTGACTAGTTTTTGATCTAAAAATCGAAAACTAAAAAAATCGGATTTTCTATGTCGTACGGTTACGGGAGTAAAAAGGCTTTAATTAAGTTGAAATTTCGGGAAAATATAGATATTTTGCTTACTTCGGCTAAGTTCTTTTTGCTGCTTATGAAACCAATTAGTTTAAAATATATTACGATTCAAATTTGTTGTCTCTCACCCTGTGTACACTGTATAACTGAAAATTACTTTTTTTGTTAAACCTTACAAAACTTAATGATTAGGCTACGTATTTTTTTAAGTTAACATATATAGAAAATTCATTTATAAAAACATTTTAAAAAAGTACTAACATACTACTATATATAAAAACAATATTTTATTTATTGGAACGACCGGGTCAGTCAGAGCTCTCCTCGCGGAGAGGATGGTAGTACCCTTAAGTTATAACTTAAGTAATAACTTAAACATTTGTTAGAGACAAGTTACTACTTAAGTTGCTACTCAAGTTATAACTTGAGCTAATATTTTAAATTTTTGTTGTTGTTCAAGTTATTACTTGAGTAACTACTTAAGATATTACTTGAAATTTTTAACTTTCATTTGAGTTATAACTCAAGTTATAACTCAAATGAAGGTTAATAGTAAAGGGTTATAGGCGAGTTTGATATATTCCGCAACGAAATAACAGATAAAAAAGAACTGAGATCAATCAAACAAAGTTAAGTTATATAATAATCAATTAGGAACAACTCTCAAGATATTTTCTTCGTAACTTGCCATAACCGTTTCATTTTGTTTATTGGTAAACAACTAAAATTTTCTTTTTATGTATTAGAACGTCATAAAAACACCAAAAGTACAATGAAACGGTTAATATAACGGTTATTATAAAAGATTATTAACTTTAACTTAAGTAAGCCTTTTATTGACCAAAAATAATTTTGTTGCTTCATTATGATTAAATATAATAAACTTGACTTTGTTTGATTGATCTCAGTTCTTTTTTTCTGAATAACCCGGTATAAATTAAGCTGGAGGAAGCTACGTGCCAATGAATTGACAGCGGTTATTATTTAAAGAAAAGTTCGACATTTAGTTTTCGAGTTAGAACGGTTTAAAAAAATTGCGCTTCATGGTGTATAAAAAAAGAACGACGAACGATAATATAAATTTTCCGCGGTAAAGATATAGATCATTTTATTTATTTTCAGGTACATATTACGCAATTTACTTTTATTAATTTTTCCAATAACTTAATTTATTAGAAAAAACTGAAATCTCAAAAATAAAAAATCATTATAAGAAAAAAACGCGTTCACAGAATGTAAAAACGGACTGTTTTTCCACTATGTACTAGAGAAAACAAGGAAAATGAGACTAGTAGTGTTAAAATCCGCTGAGTAAAAACTGAGATACAGGCGTATACGAACGAACACACACAAACGTCCGTACGGACATTTTCCAAAAACACTTTCCAAAAACACTGATTTTGCAACTAAAAAAGTAACAATTACTATCACAAGATTTTCTTAAGAAGGAAGCAAAAATACCTACTTGCCATGGGTTTTAAATTGTTTTTTTTACTGTGTATATAAAATAAACATTGCATACTTACATTTATTGTTTCATAAAAAATATATGTTAAGTTTTGTATAAAAAAACAATTTTTCATTATTTGATTTTTTCTCCGGATATACTCGAGGAGTCCTGTCTTTAAGGCAGGGCCCGCAGGCCCCGAAGTCGGTTTGGGTCCCCACGATTCTGAAATTTTATATGAAAATTGAAGAATTTTATGATATCATAAGAAAAATATCTGATCACACGCACTTTCTAAAATAGAAAAGATCTTAAAAAATTTGTTTAGAATTTCATTTTTGTAGTGAAATTACAAACTTAATTATATCCCATAGCTTATTTAAAAAACTTTCCTCCTAGATTTGTTTGCAGCAAAATTAGCTATTAATTCATAAAAATCGATGGTTTTAATAGGTCAGATTCTATACTCATTAAACCTAAGTAGTTTAATCGCGACTGAGTCATTGTACGTCTATGGCCTGACTTTATTAATTTTAAACGAGAAAATGAACGTTCTCTAGCACAATTTGTTATCATAAGTGTTAAAAATATTCGCTGACTGATTTCAATATTTGGGAAAGAGGAAGTAAGAAATTGTCTTTTCAATTGCAAGTATATGTCTGGAATGAATTCATCTTTGCGAAACATGCGGCCCGCGTGCCGTAAAGTACGACTTGTGCCACTAGAATCGTAATATACTATTAACTCACCTGCAGACTCACGCACATCACCCTGCTTATAGATAAACTATCTGATGCTTTATGTTTACGCTGTATCGCGCATCACCGCGCCGGTAGTACCGAAAATGGCCGCTGGGTGACGACGTCACCAGATCTTATACCCACTAGCGAAGTAGCGTTCCGAAAAGCATATAAAAAGGACAGCTCCAGCGTTATTCATGTTTTTCTGAATATTTTATGAGTATACTGAGTTTATAACGGTGTTTTTAGACCGGGATACTAAAGAATGACGTGGTCCGCATCCGTACATAAACGATCAGTGGCGCATCCACTGATCGATGAATAAGCGAGAGGAAAAGTATGTAGCAGCTAGTTGCAGGCTTCTTGAAGGCTATACGAAGCCTGGCCCGTAGCGCAGTTTGCTGTACGTGCACGTCCTCGTACACGTGAGCCCGCGGAGGCGTCGTGAGTAATTTGGCTACGTAGCTAGTTCGCGAGATGGATTATGAGTGAATCGCATGGGAATGGACAGAGTCAGGAACAAAGTGACACAAGCCGAGTAATAGCAAAGTTTCTCTTTATGTAAAGACTCAAAAATCAGTACAAAAGCAGTGCGGAGTAAGAGAGACGGAGCAGAGCGGATAATGCCGAGAGAGAGAGAGAGTATTGCGATCGGGCAGGTACTTACAGTAGTGCTTCGTGAAGCTCGACAAAGGCCTCGTGGCTTGGACCGGAGCGGCGCAGGACGGAAGACCAGCAGTCCTCGGGACGATGAACGCACGCTGGATCTATCTAGCGCGTTAACAAGGAGGCAGTATCGGCACGACTGTACTGTACGGCGGTAAACTCCTGAGTGTCGCGGCGCGAGACGCGACCGCGTGAACAGTGTAATCTCTCTCTCTCTCTCTCTCTCTCTCTCTCTCTCTGTCTGTCTCTCTCTCTCTCTCCCTCTCTCTCTCTCTCTCTGTCTGTCTCTCTCTCTCTCTCTCTCTGAAAAATCTTATCTCTCTCTCTCGCTCTCTCAGACGGCGCCACGCACACATACACACAGCGCGCGGCTCTCTCTCTCTCTGTGTTATGGCTTCTGCTCCGCTCACTTACCTGCTGCTGAAAAGGAATGTTATACACAAGAATATTTACAGAGATAATGTTTATTATACCATGATCATATAATATAGGGGAGAGAGAGACGTAACGAGTGCACACAAGGCAACTCGTTTTATTCCCCACCCCCAGACACTGGTAGCACAGGGTACCAGCTCGATCAACTGTCTCTCTCGACTATAAGAAATTAAAGGTGAAAATTAGAATGTAATGAGATATTCAGATTTATTCAATGAGAAAGATAATAAACGATTAATATAAGTTAAATAATACGCTTCTATACAGCAAAAATAAATAAAAGGAAACGAATAACGCTTGATCTCTTCTGATGATCTTGAATGCTGCGAAGCTTGATGAGAGGCGAAGATCTTCGTGTAGATATGCTTAGTAGCGGTAGCGTGGAAAATCGCCACTCTGGAACTTGCTGTGGAGGTAGTAGTTGGGGCAGTTCTTAGTCCTCGCAACTCCCGTCAAGTTACAGACCTGGCAGTACCTGACATACCGCAGATCGGTGCGAGGGCCTTCCAAAGGACCACAGGGCTTCTTAGCATTTTTATAGGCCATAGCCGTTGGTCCAGGCTCCCTTGAGGGCATCTCGCTGGTGTTTGGGGCGCTAGCTTGGCTTGCGTAAGCCACTTCGAGATGGTGGAGTTGCTCGCGTATCTCCTCGAGCTCTTGGAGCTTTTTCAACTGCTCTAGCTTCAGAGCTTTTCTTTTCTCCTCCTGCTTCTGGTTCTCATGCCACTGGGCCTCTGCCCGGTCGAGGTACTCCTGTAAGTCGACTGCCTTCTCTACTCTATCCACGAAGTCCAGCAAGTCCTTACCCCTGATGTCTTCGCGTTCGGCGAAAGCGAGCACCTCTTTGTAGGCTGCTCTTTCCTTGAGAGCGGCCGCCTTGCGATCTTGACGGCAGGCCCGAGCGTTGACCTCGATCCAGGTCCACTGCTCCTGCAGTGTTGCGGTGCCTGGTGGCGAAGGTGGCGCAGTCTTCTCGTCGAGCGGCTGTGGTTGCGGAGCTTCGATGCCGCGGGGCTTTTCCGTGGACGGCCCTGGCAGTACCTTGTGAGGTGCTTCCCGTCGGTCTGGAGCCGGAACTGGCAGAATAGTAGCTCGTGGAGCTCGCGAGGCCGCTGTCGTCCTTGCGGCTGCTCCTAAGGACCGCAGGAGGTCCGACAGTGTGGTTGGATCACCGAGTGTCGGTGGTATCTCGCTGGCCTGTCCCATAATCAGCTGACTCACTAGCTGGCTGAGTCTTCTCAGCAGTTCCGGCGAGATCTTGATGACCGTCGTGGGCTCCTTGGCAGGAGCATGTTTCTAAAATAGAGATCGTATAGCTGGTTAGATCTGAGCTCCTGGCCATAGGCGACGAGGATGAGATTAAGAAGATCTACAAGATTCAAGAGAGATGCAAGCAGGCAAAAGCGCAGGAAAAATTCTAATTATTTTCCATTTCTGGGGCGCAAGCGGCGAGGCGAAGTTTCTGCTGGGACCGTCGCTGTTTTCTTGGAACCTCGCGGTCTACCCCTGCGCTTTGGTACTGTGGGAGTTATAATTTGCGCTGGAGAGTCATCAGTTACTTCAGTCACCGGTGCGGGGATCACCATTGGTGAGGACTCGCTGTTTCTCCTTGGTGGAGTTGGCGGGCCTTGTGTCGTGCTATCCACCCCTTGGTCTTCTTGCTCCTCTACTGGGAACTGTTCTTCGTCATGACATGGTTTTAAATCACATACGGCTACTTTTCCTATGCTAACTCCTTGTTCTGTCTCAAGCTCATAGGAGTTCATCCCTATGCGAGCCGTGACGATAAATGGCCCAGCGTACTTCGGGCTTAGTTTGGCTGCGATAGCTTGAGCTGCAGAGGAAAGTATACGGTTCTTCGCCCATACTTTATCACCCACCTGATATTCGACATCGCGGTGTTTCGCATTATAGTACTTGGCTTGCCGATCTTGAGCGATTTTAGCATTTTCTTGAGCAGTTGCTCGGAAGTCGTCTAATTTTTCCATGCGAGCATGCCAATCTTCTTGCGCGGCTCTTTCTAAGCTTTGCTTGG
>CM053172.1:10867253-10880335 GCA_012977825.3 Pteromalus puparum | reverse complement strand
AGCTGACCACTAGGCTGCTGAGCATCTCAGCATGTTCGGCGAGAATCTGAGACACCCGTCGTGGGCCCTGCAGGAGCATGTCTAAAATAGAACGCATAGCGTAGGGATCTGCAGCAACTCCTGCCATAGGCGAGCGAGATGAGATTAAGAAAGCGCTCTTACAAAATCCCAAGAGAGGTACACCTGCAACATCGCCGAGGCAAAACCGCACAGAGACCAATTCTATATAGGAATCCTATCTGGGCGGCAAGCGTCAGGGCAGAAGTGGTTTGCTGGGAGCCGCGCTGTTTGCTTTGAACCGGCCGCTCTACCCGGCGCGGTGACTCCTTTGGGCAACTCGTGCGATTCCCTAACCGCGCATGAACGCTGGGCGAGAGGAGCTTACAAATCAGTTTTGACTTGATCGAGGATCAGCGACGGGCATAGCCGGAATCCACCAAATGGTGACCACTCGCCTGTAATGTCCTGGGCGGAAGGTGGCGGGGCCCCTCGTGTGGTCCGTGCTACAAGTCACACTCCCCTGCTCCCGCTCCTCGAGCTGCGTAACACCCGTTCTTCCCCGAGTCATTGACATCCGTTTGTTTGCCTGCCAAGATCACAATACCCCGGCTCGTTTCCGGTATAGTGCTTCAGATCGGGTCGCCTTGTTCCTGTCAACTCACCACAGCCATAAGCAGTGCATCCCTCTATGCGAGCGGCGCGTGATCGATTAAACTGGGCACAAGCCACTACTCCCCGTGCCTCCAGTTGTGAACAAAAACAGTATATCCCAAAAATGGACATATCTCGCTCCTAAGCAGACCCCGACGAACACGACGGAAAAGCATTGATGAGTGCAAGTTACAACCTTAAAACATCAGCGAGTCCCAGGTAAAAACAGAACAACGACTTGCTTGCAATAAAAAAACACTCACAGGAGAGGCGCCGGTTGGCAGGGGAGGAGAAAGCGCGTACGCAAGCGTACAGCTTTATTCAAGAAAGGAAAGGAAGCGTGAGACCAAAATAAAAGAAAGCAGAAAAGCAGCACTTCTAACAGGAACGAGAGAAAACAAGAGAGCGCGAATCACAACCTCCCGAAATCGACCACGCAACGCCGAAGTAAACGGTTTGAACAACACGCAAAGAGATCTCTCTTACCGCAATATCGCAATAGCCGACTCGGAACCCGTTAGCCAGAGAAGAGCCCATCTGAGGGATTCCGCAACGCGCCTAAGTGCAAAGCGATACCGGGCAGCACCCGCAGCACCCTGCACTCGCGACAAACGAAAGCCGGCGCCTAGGGTAAGTACGAAAGTCTACGGCTAGTTTCGCACGGCTCGAGCCGAAGCGCGCCTACAGACGCCACGCTGCGAGGAACCATAACCCCTGTGCCTTAGCCCCGGGCAAAATCAAGTGAATCAGATGCCGAATGCCCAGCACCACACACGTGGCCAGATTAGCAGTGCAACAGTACCAGTCACAAGATGCACATACCTCCTCTCGAGCTACACGAACATCCAACAATGTCACACCCCCCTGCGCTAAAGCCCCGCAAATGGTCGCCGAACCAGGCCGACAAGGAACACACAACCCAACTCACATCCAGCGAGCGACACGACCACGTCCGATGCTATTTCGAGACTCTGTAAATCTAATCATAAAGCGGACCCCAATCGCCAGCGCCCCCCGCCGCGATCGCCATCGCCAGGCCTCCCACTAGACCCGGCCTCGAGAACCGCCCGCCCCACCCCCACATCACACACGCAAAACAACTACGCTCTCAAGCTCGAAGAAGAAACGCCACAAGCTAAACCAAACTACCTACATACGACACACACCCAGACACAACTTTTACAAAGTCAGCACACCTCGAACAGAGGGTAACGCACGCGAAATCAATCGCTTGCCATCCGCCTGCGTCTAGCTCACCATCGTCCTGTCGACACTGAACACGACGTGTGGGAAGCGCGCGCGGGCCCGCCACCGGCCCGAGCCCCGAGCCGGCGGCCGACGCATCGACGCATGCGCGCACCGCGCAACGTCGCAAGAGAGAGCGCGCAGCGGCGCGAAATTCAAAACTTAAAATATACGGCTACATTCCTTAACTCCTAACCAACGGCGTGAACAGTTTGGCTGCGATAGCTTGAGCTGCAGAGGAAAGTATACGGTTTTTCGCCCATACTTTATCACCCACCTGATATTCGACATCGCGGTGTTTCGCATTATAGTACTTGGCTTGCCGATCTTGAGCGGTTTTAGTATTTTCTTGAGCAGTTGTTCGGAAGTCGTCTAATTTTTCCATGCGAGCATACCAATCTTCTTGCGCAGCTTGTTCTAAGCTTTGCTTGGCAGCTTGCTCTATTTCTCTTCGAGTAGTACCTGGCGGCTCTGGATTTCTTCCATAGTTGAGGAACGCCGGACTAGAGCGTGTTGCTTCATGGATAGCAGTGTTGTATGGAAAAGCGAATTCCGGAATGTGCTCATCCCAAGTAGTATTGCTTGGTTTCAATGAAAGCAGCAATCATTGTCTTGATAGTGCGATTAACTCGCTCGGTCGGATTCGATTTAGGCGAATAAGGGGCAATGATGCCATGATAAACTCCATGTGCTTCTAAAAAGTTATCGACGAGTTTATTTTTAAAAGGAGTACCATTATCTGATAAAAACCGATCGGGGATACCAAATCTTAAGAATTCGCAGATTCAGTTCTCGCTTGATAGTTTTTGCGTTGGCCTTCCTTATCGGGATGCATTCGATCCATCTCGTAAATAAGTCGATAAAAATAAGTAGATGTTCGTGTCCCTGGGTTGACCTCGGAAAAGGTCCCATAGTGTCGCCAGCGACTATCTCCCAGGGTCGTGTAACCACGTGTTTGCCCATAAGCCCTGCCGGAGCGAGTTGCTCCGCTTTGACTTGCTGACAAATGTGGCAATTCCTTACGAAGTGGGCTGTATCCTTATACATATTGGGCCAGTAGTACCGGAGCGCTATTCTCTGATGGGTCTTGAACCTTCCTTGATGTCCAGAGACTGGCTCGTCGTGACACTCGGCGAGTATCTGTTCTCGCTGTTCGTGACTACTAGCTTCCAAGCGTCGTCATCTTGTCCGAGTAGATCGTCTACCGTCGGATCTGGGCGGTAATGATAGAGTCGGCCACCCACGACCTTCCAGTAGGGATGTGCCTTCGGATCTTCGACGACTTGCTTCGCCTTTTTCAGGTACCAGGGATCCTTGATCGACTCGTCTACTGAAAGCGAGGCTATTACAGCTGTTTCGTCTTCGTCAGTCTCGTACATACGGGAGAGCGCATCGGGCACAACGTTGTCTTTACCTTTACGGTGAACGATCTCAAAGTCGTAAGACTGGAGACGCAGAGACCAACGACCCAATTTTCCGTTTGGATGTTTCAAGTTCTGTAGCCACACAAGGCTGTGGTGGTCCGTTACTACGGTGAAATGGTAGCCTTCGATGTAAGGTCTAAATTTTTCTATGGAACAAATAGACACCTGAGGCATTCCTCTGCTGTCACCCGACAGCCTGCCGCTCCGTAGCAGATAAGACGCGGCTCGCGAAGCAGAGCGGCCGGTCTTCATCCCTCCACCATGCGTTCGCCAGACAGGACGCTTCCAAAGTCTGTTCGCCTGGCATCACATTTCTCACTATCGACGATGCGAGCCACGAGCAGGACTAGACCAGAGATTGCCGACTGTCCCATAGTTAAAAACGTGCAAATAATCTCGACTCATGACACCACCAGTGCGGCTGCTCGACGACACCTCCATACGCATTAGCAAGCCCGCCACTCCGTTACCCCCGTCGTCTGCGAAATCGAGCGCGCGCGGCAGATTGATGAGTACCGGGGTTCAAATCTCGGTCACGGAAGATTTTTTTTTGGTTGTTTTGCTTATTGCCTTTTCATCTACGTGTCCAAAATAATAATTATAGCAAATGTCAAATGTTATATTATTTGTTGTTAATAATTTAATGCAAATAATTGAAACTTTTTAATAACTTGGATGTTCAGAAAATCCAAATTAATTTACTTTATTTAAAAAAAAGAGTTCATAATTTTAAATTCAATAAAAAAAAAATGTCTTGCTTGTTATTTTCTTAATAAAAATATAAACAGTTTTCCCCACCACCTTTGCGGTACTGTTTAAGGCGCGTTGATTTTTTTTATTATACTTTGAATAACTTTATGTGAAAATTTAGTAATGTAATATGATTCAAGGACATGTTTGAATAAAATAACATTACATAATTTTTGCATAATGCAATTCAAAATATAACCGTGGTTTCATCGCCATTAGCCCTACACACCACGGGAGTCGCCTCCATATTCCTCCATCGACTCCACCTACTTCCTTCCTCCACCAACTGGTACACTCGATCGAAGAAAATATCAGTTTAATTTTCTTTTAGTTGCAAAATTTATCTATATACGTTGCATATCTTCCGTTAGAAAGACGTTTACTTATTCAGATAAATTCATCATCTAAATTCATTAAAATAAACTTCAAGTTTAATCCAACGAGTGTATAAAAAAATAATCATAATAATGCCTTGATGCTATTAAGTATTATCACACCATGTCATGCAATAAGACGAATTAATAGTCTCACTGATTATATTATGATTATTTTTGCCTATATAATGCAGTTTTTTCTCTATATAATACATTTATTTAACTATTTACATAAAACTCTCTACATCTAACATTTACGTAAAATTTGAAAAAAAAACTATTTATATGCAACAAAAATATTTACAACAATCAACTAAGAAAATGAAACAACAAATGGACGATTAAACATGCTTAAGAATATTTAATTTCTGATTTTTACTAACGATATCTTTCTTATTTGATTGCTTTGTGATGCGATTATGTTCACGTGTTTTAGAAAAAATTTTAACTGTCAGTAGAATTTTTAAAGCATGCATTCTGTGTTCATAACAGATATTGTCTTGATCAAACCAACTTTGGAATTTTTGACGAGTGTATGTTTCAACAATTTCTAATAAATGAAATAATAATTTTTTTTGGTGCCATACACTTTCATGGTAAATTTGGAAGGCTTCTAATTGACAGTTCACCACATTCGTGAAAAGTTCAGTTGGTCTAGTCAAGTACATAATTTCTGGTGTGTCTGGATCGGTATGCGAGTACTCTCTGAATCTGATATATTCTTCATTATCTGTAGTTTTAGAGTCAATATTTTTTATAAAAGCCTGTTTGCAATCAGGGCAAGAAAATTTACTCGAACATTTTTTAGCAATATAGCCAGCAAAGAAAGTTATCGCATTCGATTCAAATACATTCCTATCCGTTATTTCCGGCATCTCAGTGGAATCGACATTCATATACAAATCCATAGATTCAGCAGCGTCTATGAGTTCTTGAATTTCATTTAATTCAATTGCTTCGTACTCAAGTAAATCCATGTCGTTGGTAGAAGTTTGAGATTTTTTCAAAGTATTTTCGCTAGTTGAATCAATCAATGATCGCGAATCCTGACAAGTAACGTTTCCTTTCTTACTACTACGAATAAAATCTGTTGACAAAATATGACGAAACGCTAATCTATACATTCTGCAGGTTGGATTAGCATTGAATCCACCTCTTCCACGTAATTTTGAATGAGCGTGTTCGACCGAATCTTGATTGCAAAGGCCTGTTGCTAACTCAAAGTTTGGAAATTCTAATTTTAAATCACTGAAAAGACTAAGCAAAGCTTGTACAGTCAAAGGCAAGCCAACGAAGCATGGTGGTTTCGAAACATTTTTCCCTGTTCGTGGCACGACCCATTCTTTCGACCAGGGAACAAAATGTTCAAGGCGCTGCTGAATTTCAGGATTCCTATCTGATAATGGACGTTTTAGGGGATTTAAAGAGTTCAAATATAATGAATTACAGCCATCTATGACCGAATTAAGCGTTTCAACAAAATCAGCTGAAGCTTGCCAAGTCGGCGATGACATTAGTCCATTTGGATCTTTACCTGCGATTTGGAATTACCTGCGAGGTGTCCTAATAGATTTGATGTTCCATGACTTCTGTCAAGTTCCCATGTTTGAATTAAGTCTGTGAAACTAATAATTACATTGCCATTTACGCTAATTTTATCATGGGATCTTAACTGAGCAAGTAGACGTTTGATAAGGTGAGGCCAATCAAAAGTTGCGAAATATTTACTTCCATTGTAATAAAAATATGGCATATCTATAGTGACATTTAAAAGTTTAAACAACTTTTGGTTGCTGCTACCTTGATCACAAACGATCATTCGAACGTCTGCATCAATTTTTTTTAATTCACTCAAAAGCAAATGAATCATTTCAAGAAGTTCTTTAGCGTGTCACGGACGAGCACTAGGCTATCCGGTGGCATCTCCGATGGCTGCTGCCGACGATGCGCCAGAGCATCGTCAGCAGGAAACGCCGTTGCCTGCGAGTTCTCACGCGCAAGGATGCAGCGTGTGCATCTTTGCACGTGTGACCGCTCGCCGCCGACGAGTCGCGTCGACGGCAGAGCGGGCAGATCACCGGCGACTACGAGCGAGAGCGGAGCTTCTCTCCTGTCTTCCAATAAACTTATCACTTCGCAACTCTGCGTTCTGCCGTGCTCCCAGAGCACCCCACCTACTCAGTTCCTTTCTGTGACATTTGGCATCCCTCGCGGGCCTCTGGCGCAGTCACGCCAGCGCAGAGGATTATAGTTAGTGCACCGAAATTTGTGTTTTGTTTTTTCTCCGAAATTCTTGTCGCAAAAGAATTTTCGACAGTGCACGTGAACTAAGTGTGTGCCAACAGCAATTCCGTGCAAGCAAACTTAGAGCGGTAACAGGGCAACCGATCACCAGTGCGGTCACCCGCTACCTGCCACACAGTTAGTCGCCGAGGCTCGGGAAGAACACCCGAGCTGATAAAAAAAAAATAAATTCCATCGAGGCCGTCAGGATCTCGCTAAGAAACTCCTCGACAAATAAGGAGACAAGGCGACGGCCACGAAAATCGCCCTTTTTACTGCGGAAGGTGCAATAACTCCATCCAAGCCGACCTACCAACAACCAATTCGATTCGGTAGACAGGGCAGGAGGCCCCAACCGCCCAAGCAACTCCAGTGTTGGCACCGACTTCCGCAAGTTGGAGTAAAAGGCCTCAAAGTCCACCTGGACCAACAAAGCCCGCCTGGGCCAACGAGCAGCCACGGTCAACACCAGTCATCGCAGCTCCGAATAGCAGCCGCCCCGCGCAGCTCAGCCGTCGGCGCGGACCAGACGCCGACGCGCGCGATCGTCACTTGCAGCCGTCCAGCCACCTGCGCCGACGAACAGCTTCCATCATGCGCACCGCGCTGTTCCACCTAATGTAAGTCTCTCTCGCCCCTTCATACATAGAGCAGCTTGGCTTTCGCGTCGCGGTTAGTTCTCGAACCGCGATAAATCACAGGTTAATCCGCGAAATCCGCGCGCATTGCAGTAGCGATGACACCGCCCGGGCTTTTCAGTTTTTCGAAATCCTCCGGCAACCTAAATAAATGGCCGAAAGAAAAACACCGAAATGCCGGAAGCGATCCGGACGATCACCTCAAAGATCAGCGCAAGCTCGCAGTAGAAGCCGCGACCATCGTCGATAGACAAACGCCGCGTTCGCGCCGAGCAACAGTCAAAACGCTCATGCAGAAGGAGGGACTGGGCGTCGCGGAATCGGATCCACCGCCTCGGGACAGTCGCACGCAAGACGTCTGGCCGGAGGCGCAGCTAGACCTCATAGGCGGCACCAGGAGAAGGCTCCCGGCCAACGAATTCCCCAGCTTGACCGAAACGGAAAGTTACAATCCGCCCCGGGAGCTGGCTCCTAGCCCGGTATCGTCAACGGACGGCGCGCGTGCGCTACCTCAGTTCGGACGTGAGGGAGTCCCCCAGCTTGATTTACAGGCTCTGCAAGACGAATTTAGCGGTCTAAGTCTCGGTGAGCAGATGCGACGTACGATCGAGATCGGCGATTCGCCAGCGGTGCTGTTCGGCGACTTGCAGCGGAACAAAATTCAGCAGAAATGCAACGAGGGCATTCTAAATCTCCACGATATAAAAAACGTGGCGCAGCTGGATATCACGGACGCGCGCTTAGCCCATGAAAAGGCCACGGCCCGGGCCCAGCAACGGGCGCTTACCCCGGCGGTTCTGGTGCCGAATCCACTCGCGCGCAACACCCAGACGAATACGCGTTCAGACATTATGTAGCCACCGCACGATACAACGCGCCCGCGATCAAAACAAGGGCGACACGCAGTCCGCGAGCTGCGCGAAAAAGCCGAAGCTCGGATCGTGAAAGCCAGACACCAGGAGCATCGCGACTCCGACTCCGACTCCGGCTCCGACATTAGCGTTCCCATGCTGAACAACCGCGTCGTATTCAAAGAGCGCATCCCCGGGAACCCGCTCGACTTCAACCCCAATGAGTGGCCGAACACGCAGCAGCCTCGAACTAGCGACGCGCCCGGCCAAGAGAGACAACCAGGTACGCGGCAATCTCGAATCAACGGCGCGGACCGCGTACACCCGAATGCGCAGCAGCCTCAAACAAGAATCGAGCGCACCCCCGTCCATTCAAGTGGCTCCGAGAACAGTTCCGTCGGGACATCCATAAGCAAAAAGACTAGCTGCACCATTAACAGCACCGCGCTTTTGCAGATGTCCAAAAATATGAGACTGCACGGCGAAGCGATATCCGGAGTCGCGGCCGCGTTAAACAATCACAACGCAATGTTCGGCGCAGTAATATCAACAATGCAAGCAATCGCCGAAAAACAAACGCGCCCATGCTCACGGTCATCTCCGGCTCCGCCATCGGTAAGCTCTCGACATTCGTCGTGCGCCGAAGAGCGCATTAGAACCCACGAACCCCCGCGTCGTACCTGTAGCCACCATAGGGCCACAAACGCACCGGCAGTACCGCGAATGGCGTACAGCACCGGCAGCGTGTCAGAAACGGATTCTGAGGCCGAATCGGGTGCCGCAATAGAGCCCGGACAAGGTAGAGTCTACCGAGATGGCAACAAATTCGGCTACGGCTCAGGTGCGCCGCGCCGCGATCCGCCGCGTAAAGGAGACAGACGCGAGGACAGAGTCGTTCGCCGTGAGGACTCGCCACCGCGCCCAGCACACGACCACACCCAGCTAGTTCCTCGCAAAAATAACTGCGTAAACGCTTGCGATATGTGCACGAGCGCGGCACCATGGCGAGAACCGCCGCGGTGGGAGCCGCCCCGACGGCAGCCGTCGGGCGGTG
This sequence comes from Pteromalus puparum, assembly GCA_012977825.3. Classification (NCBI taxonomy): domain Eukaryota; kingdom Metazoa; phylum Arthropoda; class Insecta; order Hymenoptera; family Pteromalidae; genus Pteromalus; species Pteromalus puparum. The sequence continues at coordinate 10,871,065 of CM053172.1, read as the reverse complement.
GCGATCGTTTCCCGCCAGACGACGACCCAGACAACGATCCGTCGGACAACGATGGTTGGCATAATAGAGCACCGCCACCCCCGCGACGGAGGCCCACGGCTGGCGAGGGCGCCGAGGGCTACGGGCGTAGCACGTTCGAAATTCCTAAAATGTCATTTCACCAGGCAGCCGCCTGCATCCCCGAATTCAATGGCGATCCGGACACTTTAGGCCTATTCACCAAGGCAGTACACGAAGTATTGGCCTCGCACGGCCCGGCGTACGAACGCTATTTGCTCCTGCACATAGCGGGCAAACTCAAGGGTAAAGCCACGGAGAACTACAGGGCGCGCATTGCGAATTACTCGTCCGTGGAAAAGTTGCTGCATGACTTGACATTGCATTACGCGAACATCGGTTTGGCCGACTCGATCTACATGCAGCTGCGGTCCATCAAGCAAAATCTGGACGAGGCAGTAGGTGATTACGGCCTACGTGTCGAGAAACTGTTTAACAGGTTCATAACAATCATAGAAACCGCCCCCGGTCTAAGAGAAGAAGACAGGGAGTCCAGAAGACGACAGGCCAGGGCCAACGTTTTGGCACAATTCCTCTTCGGACTCAAGGCGCCTTTGGACCACCAGGTCCGTTCGCAACACCCGCGGGACTTGAGCGAAGCCATTACCATCGCCATCGAATTCGAGGGCATGCAAAGGCCGGCAGCTCGGCGCTAGTGCCAGCGATACCGCCGGTACAAGTGCGTAGAGCCACGGCGGAAGAAGTCAACCCCAGCAGCGGTGGACAAAGCGGCGTGAGCCCAAACACAACGGGCAACGCCGACGACAACGATCAAAACGCTAACCCTCGTGCTTACTGTACCTACTGCAAGAGGCACGACCATTCCGTCGTCGAATGCATGGAGTTAGTGCGCCACGTATCCCAGCAGTTGATCTCCAACCCGACGCTTAAAAAGAACAACAATGGCAAGGACAGCGGCAACGGCAATGGCAAGGGTAACGGCAACGGCAATGTCAACGGCAATGGCAACAGCAGAAACAACAACAATAGCAGGAATAATGGCAATAGCAGGAACAACGGCAACCGCCGAAATTCTAACGGCCAATCTAATGGCGACCGCCAAAATTCCAATGGCCAAAATTCCAACAGCCAAAACGCCAACGGCAACAACAATAGAAATGCCGGGCACAACAATAAAGGCGGTAATTCCAACAAAAAGAGAATCTTCCGCAACAGAAATAATCGTGACTGCGATCGCTCAGGGTCCAACAGCGACAACGATGCACGCCGCAACGATTCCGGTCTCAGCAACGAAGATTTAAACTAGAGTCACGTTCGTCGCACTCCTCAAGTGACGAGCGTGAAACTAGCGATCAGGAACACCAGCAATCAACAATTTCGGTGGACATAAGATTCCTTACCGCGGGTAGATTACCTCCGATCGTCTCTGTGGAATGCCCACAGTTACTGAAACGCTCCGGCAAATTTTACGCCGACTCCGGCGCAGACATATCCGTCGTCAAGCTCAGGGCGCTCGCCCCTGGCTACCCGATTAATAAGCACAGGATAATCAAGGTGCAGGGAGTTACCTCCGGCACCGCACGCACGCTCGGTCAAGCAGCTGTTCAGCTGCAAGGGTTATTGTGCGACATTCACGTCGTCTCCAACGATTTCCCCATAGATAATGAGGGAATTATCGGTTGGGACATTATTGACGCGTACAAAGGTTGTGTCGACGCAGCCAGCAAAACCCTTAGGCTCGGGGAGATATCCCTGCCTTTCGACACTGACGAGCAAATCACGATCCCACCCCGGGTCAAGATGATTATAAGTGCTCGGGTAAGCAACGACGACGTCAGCGTCGGGTGGGTTCCGCTAGTGAACCTACACCCCGATTTACTATTCGGAAACTTCATTGCCGAAAATCGGGACGGACGTGTATATGCAGAATGCATTAACACGAGCGAATCGGAGGTATCATTCGACACCCCTACGGTCGAGCTTCTCGAATGTACGACCACCGGGGACAACCCGCTGTTCCGGGCCGATGAGGACGGCTCCACCGAGAAGATTGCTGAATGTTCCGCGAATTTACGCAGGATGTTCGATTCAAACAAGGTCCAATCGAACTACAGAGAAGTCGCCACGCTAAACAGCCAACTGCAAGCCGACGAAGCCCGCAGGCGTGCGAGAGTGGACAAGATTATGGAATTGGCCGACCTCGATGGTTGCAACGAGGAGGAAAAAGCCTATATCCGGGATATCGTGGACGAGTTCGCCGGCGTTTTCGGTCTCGAGGGAGAACCGCTGCCGGCGACGCACTTGCTCCAGCACAAGATTATCCTCAAATCGGATAAAGTAATTCGGAACCACCGGTTCCGGTTTCCTCCCGCCATCAAGGAACACATGATAAGGGAGCTCGCCAAGCTGCGCGAGCAAAAGATCGTGGTTCCATCCAACTCCAACTATTCTTCGTCCCTATGGATAGTGCCCAAGAAGCCCGACGGACAGGGCAACAAGAAATTTCGGCTGGTCACCGATTTTCGTGCGCTGAACGAAGAGACGGAGGGGAGCTCCGTGCGGCCTCGGACGTGTCACGGACGAGCACTAGGCTCTCCGGTGGCATCTCCGATGGCTGCTGCTGACGATGCGCCAGAGCATCGTCAGCAGGAAACGCCGTTGCCTGCGAGTTCTCACGCGCAAGGATGCAGCGTGTGCATCTTTGCACGTGTGACCGCTCGCCGCCGACGAGTCGCGTCGACGGCAGAGCGGGCAGATCACCGGCGACCACGAGCGAGAGCGGAGCTTCTCTCCTGTCTTCCAATAAACTTATCACTTCGCAACTCTGCGTTCTGCCGTGCTCCCAGAGCACCCCACCTACCCAGTTCCTTTCTGTGACAAGTGGTTGCGCCATTTTCATTAAAACCGAAAGCTAGTAATTGACGCCATGGATTCTTAGCATTTATACTATCCAAACAAAATAATAATGCGTGCTTAGCAACTGCCCTGCCTCTACACGTAATACCCATATCAACTAACCCTTCAATTATGTCATACTTCTTGGAATATTCTTCATATGCTTTTATCGACATTTCATCAAATTTCAGCGCACATACTCGTTCTTCTTTAGGTAAATCGTTTAAATTTTCTTTTAGACGTTCAAAAATGATTTTATTTACTCCCGGAACAACATCGTATTCTGAAACCCATTTTCTAACAGTTGATTCTGAAGGCAAAGCTAACCCCGCATTTCTTAAACGAGTATAACACGCTGCAGAATGATAATACATCTGTTTAGTTAAATCTTTTTCGTCTTTTGCGTAAGGACTTTTTGGTTTATGTAATTGCAACCTTATCATTGTTTGAGAAGCACTACTGATTTCTTTATTTGCTAAGAAATCACTGACACTAATGCGTTTACTTTTATTTACTGTTTTCAATTTCTTACGCAAACGACAATTTTTCATTTTTTCTGCCTTTAAACATTGCTGCAACTGCTTCATTTTTATTGTCAAAGAATTTACTAATTTTTGTTTGGAACGAGCATACAATTTACAACAACGAGAAGTTTTTGTTTTTGTGAGTGAAGCACTTGCTTGTGTAAAAGGCGTATTTAAACTAGATAAATCATTCCTTAAATAGCTGAGGTCACTATCCTTCTCGCCAATTGTACAAAAAGATTGCTGACCTGAAGGATAAGTAACCTTAACTTTTGACGGGTTGAATATTAGCTCGCCCTCGTCACAGTTGACGTCCATACTGCAATGCTCAGCCAAATGCTCCAGAAAATCGCTTTCTGTACTTATCTGATTTTG
>CM053172.1:10832011-10853556 GCA_012977825.3 Pteromalus puparum | reverse complement strand
GAGAGAGAGAGAGTATTGCGATCGGGCAGGTACTTACAGTAGTGCTTCGTGAAGCTCGACAAAGGCCTCGTGGCTTGGACCGGAGCGGCGCAGGACGGAAGACCAGGGCCCGACGCTGGAAAACAGAACGGACGCCTCAAAGCCTCGTGTGTGGCCGGGTGCAGCAGGAAGTCAAACGGTAAACCAAAGGGCACGCGGTGCTGAAAAGCAGCAGGATCGTTCTAGCGACACACGGGGATCCTGGTCAAGGACGCAGCAGCAGTCCTCGGGACGATGAACGCACGCACGGATCTATCTAGCGCGGAAACGAGGAGGCAGTATCGGCACGACTGTACTGTACGGCGGTAAACTCCTGAGTGTCGCGGCGCGAGACGCGACCGCGTGAACAGTGTAATCTCTCTCTCTCTCTCTCTCTCGCTCTCTCAGACGGCGCCACACACACATACACACAGCGCGCGGCTCTCTCTCTCTGTGTGTTATGGCTTCTGCTCCGCTCACTTACCTGCTGCTGAAAGGGAATGTTATACACAAGAATATTTACAGAGATAATGTTTATTATACCATGATCATATAATATAGGGGAGAGAGAGACGTAACGAGTACACACAAGGCAACTCGTTATAAGGTATTAATTCTCTTTTATGAACCTACCACCGAGATCCACCTTGCCTGAATGAATATTTTATGAGTACTAGGAAATCTAAGTGCGCTTCGCGCACCTCTTATTATACCATCAATTATATCTTTCCAGAATGATTTTAAATTTTGCCGCCTGCTGAGCATTAACAGTTCAAAGCGTTTGTAGATTATGTAATAATATTAGTATGTCTAATTCGCGTTCCTTAAATCTTATACCAGGCAATTGGACATCAATTAAATGCTTCACATCACTTTTTTAAGAGAGGATACTGAGGATCACCGTATGAATATTTTTCGTATGAATAATCTGAGGTTGCGAGATGGGTAGTTTGGGTAATGAGATGGGTAATTCTGGGTAATTACGTCTATTTTTTTAATTCTCTCGCGAATCCGCGATGAATCGCGAAAAAGACTGGAAAACAGCAACAGACAAATCGGGAAAATGGGACAAGAAGACCGAAATTCTGAAAAAAAATCGTCGCAAATGGCGAAACACTTATAAACAATCGTAAAAAATTATATAAAAATGGTGAAAAATCGCTAAAAATGGAAAAAAATTAAGAAAGAACGCGTGGAATGTCCCAAGTGCTTAGGCCAACTACAGCGTCCACATGCCCAAAGAAGGAGCGATACAGCCAGCCCAGCCACGTCGACGACGAGAAGAATCTTGGTCAGGCTAGAGACCAGCAGCCAGATTCCGCCCGAAAGAGAGTACGAGAGGAAGAAGTAAGAAGAAGTAGCTGTAATGTCCGTCCTACATTTATACCGTATAAAGCTGCTACTATAATTTTACATCGAGCCCTACCTACGAGCCGCAACTGTGTATGCACGTAGAAAATGCATACAGCCTGCATGTGCATCCGATTTTGATAGTGTACAACCGCGCGCCGAATCGAACAGCCATATTGACCTCAGCAGAGAAAGAGAGAGTCTGTGCACTAACACTAAAAAGTCAGTGTGCAAACAAGCAGGAGCGGCGGATGCACTTTATGGGTCTCGTTCAGACCCTTTATTGTCGTCCACTCTCCGCCCACGCCGCCGCCGCCGCCGTTTTCTGGGTTTTCCCCGCAAGACCCCCATAGATTATATTCTTGGATATATACGTAATTTATTGCTTCACTTTTCGGCATCTAACCATAACGACCGCCTGATGCGTGCACTGTACTTACGGTTTGGCATCAGAGGGATTTTTTTGCTCTCTTACCCTACATTCGCTTCGTTTAAAATGCTCAATCATTTTATTGCGGTGTCGTATACATGTCAGAGGGATGAACTCTATGAGGGTGTTGTATTTTTTCAACTTATGTACCCCCGAAAATGTAATTTCGTTTAAAATTTGCGTGCTGCAGCTGCCAATCCACTATAGTTTTCACGGACGATGAGAGTTGATGACTCTAAAAGGGAAAATTCCAGCTTTGCTAAAAAAGATTTCAATTTTACAAATGGTGTAACTATGTGACGTATAACTGCATTGCGTGATTAAACGTCACGCTCGTCTCAATCGGCTTTTCGTGCTCGAGTATACAAAATGTCCTAATAGTGGTATTCAGAAGAATAATTGCATCATGAGTATTACAATAATTGAGATACTTCGCTCAACCCTTCTACCGGTTAAGCTATCCGATATTCTTACTCTTCAGGCAAGAGGCTGCTAAGAGGAGTCAATGCCTACGTACAGAGTTAGATTCGATTGAAACCTATAATGCTGCAGTAATAACAAAACAGCATTAAGATAATCTGTAAGTATTCGTCATCCTCATGAACTACGTCTGATATAAGAAATGTAAAAATCCTTAACAGACACCAAGTTTGTACGGCTTTTTGAGGGATGGTATGATCTTTCAAGTTACGGAGTGAATTAGCTGAGAAGGTTGGAGATGGTTTGTTTTTTTATTTCATCTATCCCATACTTGAACAAATGAATTCTTTTGTTCAAAGTATCGATACCTAAATCATAATCTCCAGAAAGAGTTACATGGACGATGACTAATTTCAAGACAAGTTGAGCAACCCCTTCAAGAATATCATGCATCGGATCCAACACAAAGTTGTCTGTGCAATGAAAATATTTTGATTCATGGAGAAAACTATTTTCTCGAACACCAGTTTCTGTCATAGCTTGAGGATTTTCCTTGACTTTTTGCACATGTTCTTCATACAACTCCCGAGTTCGAGGTTGAAAATTACCAAGCAGACCTGATAACAAATCATGTCTGCTGATCATACATAACCTACAAAAATGTCGAGCAGAAGGACTAAGCAGACCAAAAAGTTGATGAGCAGCCAGATTATCAGCAGAAACACAAACTAATGAAGCTCTTATCACGACCACCTGATTATCAACATCAAAAGAGACTCATCAGATTCTAGTTTTTTTAAATCGTACATGAATGGTTTCAAAACACTTTCCATTCCATACTTAGCTATGTCAACAGAATAAGCAATCATGGCAACATGAACACCGCCAAAAAAATTATTGAGATGAGGTGGTAAATTTTGAATGATAAAATAAAACATTGCTAGTTTATGAGGATGCACTTTTGTACCAAGAGTATTGTTCACAACAACATCATCATAGTAAAATAGAATTCTCAAAGCCCTGGGATATTTTTGAAAAAATAAATTTAATTGGAAACTCTCTCCATCTCTAAAGTCGGTCAAAGTACCACCGCGTTGACATTTTTCGGAATTAACAAACTCTCTTACATTATTATGGGACATTATTAGTTTCAAAGTGTCAATAATTGGAACATATTGAAACGATTCGACTATCTCTATCAGTACATAAGACTGCGTTTTTTTATTAAAACGATTTTCATCTCTTTTCCTCAATAAAACTTCAATAGGAGCAATGTATTTAAAATTTTTTTTCAGATTTTCAATTTGTTTATCCATTCCTCTGATAATTTTAAAAGGTTCTTGAATACTTAAAGAATCAAATAGTTGTTTGGCTTCTGCAGTTTCAAGAGATGTATCTGTCTTATTAAAAAAGTTAGTTACTTCTTGTTTAACGAACGTTATTATATCTGAGACAAAACTATCGGAAACATCAATTATTCTATCAATGTTTGCACGACTGAAGCTACAGTTAAGTTGTAATTTAGCCATCATTTTACTAGCCGAAGCAACAATATCAATAAACTTATTTCCTCCTTCATCTACAGGTTGATTATCTACGTCCATATGTTCAGCTTGCTCGCAAACTTCTTGAAAAATAAGATTCTGAAACTTTCTTTGAACGTTCTCATCATCAGGATTAGCATCTACTTCTAGAGTAATATGATGTGATTTTATGTGACGAACCAAGGAAGAATATCGAAGAAAATGTTTATTGCAAACTCCATTTAAATATGTAAAACCTGAATTTGGTTTTCAGAAATGTTTATAGCATGAATCCTACGATAATGACATTTTAACTCTATACCATGAACTTTATCATGACACCTACAGCAAATCAACTCATCCATATTTAACTTTTTATTAATTCAGAAAATTTTATAGGTGAAGGCAAATAAGGGACCGAGCAGGACAAAATTTCATCGAGTGTTGTCAGACGTATTCAGAGAGCCTTGTATATATTGTTTTTTTTTTTAATTTCTTTTTTTTAATGAATTTTAAGTATACTACACTTTCTTTAGACAAAAATCTAAGATTAATATTTAAATGTAACAAAGTATTTACCCTTCAAGATATCCACAACGTTAGCAGGAACACCTTTTGTCAGTAAGAAGCTAGCCAAAGCTTTGCAGTCAGTTAACGTATCCTGAAGATGAGAATGCGAATTTATGTCGACTCATAACCTCAAAACGTTGACCGAGTTTACATTTAGTTAGTAACTAACTAATTGTTGATAGAGAAAACTGCCTGTTGTCATCAAAGCGTCGATTTTATCGAGTCATGCGTGCCGCTAATCACTCGATATAGAGTGATTCAAACAAAGAAAATCTTATCACTCGATAACTTTAAGTCATTTTAACGACTCTATTTTTAAAGTCACAGAAAATAACTTTTTAAGTGTGATTTATATAATATCCACGACCACTCTTTTAAAGAGTGAAAAAATCACTCTTGTAGATTTAGAGAGGAGGAAGATTGCCGAGTAAAATGCGTTATAGTTTCAGGATTTTTTTTTAATCCAGGCAGTATTAGAAGATAGAAAAACTTAGGTTGATGATGACGTTTTAGAATGCGCAGGGACACTTTCAACTCCTTTAAATATTATCATTTTATGTGATAAAGAATCAGAAAATATTCCGAACGATTCTTATAACGAATCTCATAATGGTAAAGCAATTTATTGTATAAATTGTTATAAAAAGGGTCATTTATATACCTTTAAATTAAACATTTATAATTTTTCTCAGATAATGCTGTATCTTCGACGTCTGTTGCTGCAACAGGTTCTACTCAAAAAGCGACCGAGAAAAGTCAATCGCCAAAACCAATGCAATCAAAAAAGGTCAATTTAGAGGTTGTAGTTAGGAGTAAAGTCAGCTCGGTCATAGTTGATTCTTGCAGGAAAGGTGAAAAGATATTATCGAGTGATAGATTGGATATTGTCAAAAAGATAACCGATTATATGATAAATAATTTGAAAGATACGACCAGAAAAACAGCTGGTAAAATTGCCACAGAATTTGTGGTGTATATTCTAAAACTTTTGCTGATACCGTTGAAGGCAAAGAGTGGAGCAACGGCGTCGCGACTCTTAGGATGTCTATAGTAAATGGACTCAACTACAACAAATGCTTATCAGAGCCTCGCAAAAAAGAGCTGCTGACCCTGACAGCGATGATGAGGACATTCAAGCCATGGAAAATGAAGCTTCGATTTCTCGTTCTCAAGATGAGTATGGATGTGTGGAATATGCACCGACATTACCCTCAACGGAAAATAAGGAATCGCAAGAAAGAAAACGAATTCAATTATATGAAATGTCCCAGGCCTTAAATCATGAATTACCTGATATAACAACATTAATGGACGAAACTTATCCAACACAACGTGCTTGTATTACTGATTTAAACAGATATTTAAGTAGTGTAATAGACAAGTGGCCTTCTCTAAGAAATGCACAATGTTTAATTAAACATGCTTCAAAATTATTAGTCAAAGACATATCATCGACATGGCTCCATTCAATGGAAAATAAAATCAAACCTCCTAGAAAGTACCTTAAAATATGCAAATCATTGGAAAAGAAAAAAACACAACGAGAAAGTATAATTGTAGAGTCTAAAGAAGTTGCAGTAACCACGCGCGACCATATGCCAAAAATTTTGGTCGCGATTCAGCTGCTAATGTATTTTGGTGAAAAAGAAAAAATTTTGTATCAAATAATTAATAATAAATGCTTGGTTTACCCACCTACAGCCAATTTGGCCCAGTAAGTGCATTCTCTTTTTTTACCATCGCATTTATCCTTCTGGAAGGTTTTCCCGGTGAGGACCATATTTTCAGACACACACCATGTCGGTTAAGCCGACACTCTCTACCCACGGGGGGGTATCGGGTCCAGCTTCCAGTGTAGCCATTCCCGGAGAAAGCCCAATTCAAGGCTAGCTCCTCGCCGGTAAGGCCGGCGATCCCTGCTAGCATCGGGTCCGGCTACAATCCCTACTACACTGTTTCGCATTCGCCCAAGACGCATAGCCCCGTTACGTCTTGTAAGGCAAGGAAAAAACCTGGGCAAGCCCAGGAAAAACCCGCCTTTAAACAGTCGGAGTTGTAGGTTCCATTCCCGTCGAAAAACAGCTCAGAAAAAATCTCAGTGATTTCACCGGGAATCGAACCCACGACCCCTAGAGCAGCGCTAATTCCGAGGCCAGCACGCTAGCCACTGAGCCAACGCCGCTCTTTTGTATCAAATAATTGATGTAAGCAAACTATTGAAAATGTATCCTATACCATATTTAATGAATTATAATAAGTATATTTTTTTTTTTAAGTGGCATTTTGAACTCGAAAGTTCATTGCCTCAGCAAGCCTTCCACGTATCCCTATTTTGTGCTAACCCTATCCATTTCGCGTCGTCCCACTCGATTTCAGTTAAGTCTTTTTTGTATCAAATAATTGATGTAAGCAAACTACTGAAAATGTATCCTATATATTTAATGAATTATAATAGGTATACTCACATCAAACATTTTTTTCAGACTGAGATACCAGATGGATTTCAGTTAAGTCCGCTTTTACATTGTCCTCCCACCTGCGTCTAGGTCTACCTAGAGGTCGCGACGTATTTGACTTTCCTTTCATTATACGCGCTGTCGTGCGATCATTTCCCATTCTTACAACGTGCCCTGCCCATCTTAGTCTTCGCGATTTAATAATTCTGTTTATATTCGGTGACGCGTATAAGTTATGTAGCTCGTCGTTGTGCAGTTTCCTCCACTCCCCGGTTTCCTCATCTTTCTTTGGCCCGTATATTTTTCGCAGAACCATATGTTCGAACACCCTAAAACGGTTTTCTTCCGCTTTAGTAAGCGCCCAAGTTTCGCACCCGTACAGGATTACCGGCATTATTATAGTCCTATATATCCTTACTTTTACATTTCTAGACAGCAGTTTTGATTTTAGTAATCTATTCACGGCGTAGTAGCAAGCATTACCCGAATGAAGTCTCTTGTTAATCTCGGCTTTAATTTCGTTTCGATCATTTATGGTTGTGCCTAAATATCTGAATTCGCTAACCTTTTCAAAAGTATAATTTCCGACTCTAAGATCACCCTCACCTTCGCAAATGCCCAATTTATCCATGATCATATATTTCGTTTTCGATTCGCTCACCTCTAAACCCGTGTCCTCAGCCGCCTTTATGAGAATTTCCGCGTTTCTCGCTACCGCTGCACCGTTATCCCCTAGTATGTCCAAGTCATCCGCATACCCTAGAATTTGTGTTTTTCCGTTAAGGGTTGCACCTAGCCCGCTAGTCTGCATTTTTCTAACAACATATTCTAGCGTTAAGTTAAAGAGTACTGTAGAGAGACCGTCACCTTGTTTCAAACCGTCACGTATCATGAATGATTCGGATACGTTACCGCCTACTCGGACCTTTCCCGTGCTTCCGTTCAGACATATTTGAATTAATTTCACGAGTTTTTTTGGTACTCCGAGGAGCACCAGGATTTGATACATTTTGCTTCGTTTGATAGAGTCATACGCTTTTTTAAAGTCTATAAATAGTTGGTGTATTGTTTCGCAATGTTCCCATTTTTTCTCTAACAACTGTCTTATAGTAAACATTTGATCGCTCGTCGACCTATTACGCCGGAATCCACACTGATAGTCTCCTTCCGTGAAGGGCGTGAGTCTGGCCTGTATTACGTTTGATAGAAGTTTGTAGCAGGTAGCTAAAAGTGAGATTCCACGGTAGTTATTGCATTCTGTCTTATCTCCCTTTTTAAAAATCGGTATAATGATAGATTCTTTCCAGTTTTCCGGTATCGTTTCATTTTTCCAAATAGCACATACTAGTTCAAAAATTTTGAATGTAAGCGCGGTGCCCCCGTATTTAAGTAGTTCAGCTGGTATAGAATCGTTTCCCGCGGCCTTATTGTTTTTTAGTTTTTTGATCGCGGCTTCTACTTCCTTGTAGGTCGGTTCTTCCATATGGAGTTCCGCAGTGTGGATTTCGTCTCCCATTTCCTCTCAGTTTTCATGTACGTTTAGTAACTATTGAGAATATAGTACATTTGACTGTATGTATAGTATAGTTCGTGCTAGAATGAGCGAGCGCGTTAACGAGTGTGTGAGGGAACGCACACATGCAAGTATCCCCTCTCGCGTATGAGTGTGAGTCACATGACTACTTGCGGTGTCGAGACTAAACGAGTCTCGCACATCGCTCTCTTGGGAACGAGCCGTCGCCGAATACACAGGGTGTGTGCGACGCATAGCTGTACATAGAAGGAGAACAATAAATCCACATTGTTATAAACATTAATCCTCTGCTTTACCTCATTTATCTAACAGTAACTTATCAAAATATCATTTCCACAGCTTTAGCAGTTCATTCTCGTTTGTAACGAGATTCCCGCCCTCATCTTTCATTAGTTGCGATCTACTCTGGAAATCCTTCCTAATAGCGTTAATTCCTTTGTACATCTCGCGCGGATTATTTTCCTTACTGTTAGTTTCTATTTTTCTAATCTCGTTCTTTTGATACTCGCGCTTTTTGTTTCTGTAAATCACACCCACTTGTTTTCTTATTTCGGGGTACTCTTCTGCGGCCCTATCGTTTCCACTGTGACCGCTGTCTACTTTAGCCTTTTTGCGCCTTTCAAACCATAGTTCGCACTCTTCGTCAAACCATGGTTTGCTCTTTGGCTTTTTCTTTTTACCTAGCACTTTCTTCGCGGCCTTTTCGTCTACCTCCGTCGGTGCATCTGTGTCCTCGAGAACCTGAAACCGGTTACTTATTTCTACTTGATACTGAATTTGCTCTACCTCGTTTCGCAGCTTTTCAATGTCGAAGGTTTCTACTTTGTTCGCCCGTTTACTATTTTGCTCGGCTACTAATTTGGCTCTTAATTTGGCCACTACTAGAAAATGATCCGAGTCGCAATCCGCCCCCATATAGGTTCTTACATCAAGTACATTCGTGTGGCGCCTTTTATCGATAAGGAAGTGATCGAATTGATTTCGCGTGGCGGCGATCTTCCGTCCAGCGATGTCCACGTTGCTTTGTGTATATTCTTGTGCTTAAAGCACGTAGTTTTTATTATAATATCTTTTGCCGCCGCGAAATTTATGACTCTAATACCGTTATCGTTGCTGGTCTCGTGCAAACTTTCCTTGCCTATAGTGGGCCTAAACATTTCCTCTTTCCCTATTTTAGCTGGCGATGGCTGGGTCGTCGATTCGGAGGGTCAGGAACCGTAAACACTGTAAAACAACGATGGCGTGAAATCATTCTTTGGCTAATCAAGGCGTTAGATGAGCGGCGCGACGCGCATACTCATAAAGTTGATTTGACCGTTCTCGTCGCTTTCCTCCACTTCTTCGCTCTCCTCCTCCTCGTCGTCGTCGTCGTCGTCGTCATCGTCGTCGTCGTGGCTGTCATCTTCTTCTCCTTCCCTTCCTCCTCGTTCACGCTGGTCGGGCGCCGCCTCTTCCGTGGTCCCCCGCTTCGTGGGCGGCGGGTCGTTTGCGAGCCGCATCGGCCTCCTCCGTGGGGTCGTCCATCGACGCATTTGAGAAAAGCGCATCGACAGACCCATTTCTTCGTCATCGTCGAGCGCGCGTCTCTCGTAGATGGCGATGTACACGTTGCTGGACTCCAGCCAATTTGTCTGCGTTGGGACATGATTCACCTATGTACGAAACCGACGTCAGTTGAGTATGTTGGAGCGAGGGAGGTATGGAGCAAACGAGCTGCTTCGAATCTACTTACGATGTCATCGTTGAATCTGTGAAGCATGTTTGGACCAGTCCGCGCTGTTGCGACGTAGTGGCCCGATTCGATACTGTCGCCCTCGTGCTCCAGCAGCCACGAGTCGGCATCTCACTTCTTCCTCTAGTGTAAAGAGGCCAAGGTCTAGCTTAAGGTCGCAGGAAATTGCCCCTCCGATCTTCTGGCCTCGGGCGTCGAAGCGGTTTAACTGGAGAACGAGCACGCTCGGTGCCTGGGCCACCAGCTTTCTTCTCTCCAGAGTAACCACGCTTTCGCAGTTCGGGTATTGGTAGTCCTCTACGTCCTCGTTAGCAAATCCCAGTTCCAAGCAGCGCGAGATGGTTTCTTCCGCAAGCACGAATAGAGATACGTCCCTGAAGGCAACCAACGATTGCTGCAAAGGGAAATTTTTTTTCCTTAAATACCTGTAGCCTTTTGGCGAGACAGTTCTTAAGGCTATTGCTGAGGAAATATCAGCAATGCTCAATTTCACACTTTTCTGCGTAGGGTTTAACAGCTTCTTTATTTGTCCCATTGTAAAAATAGGAGTAAGAATCTCGTACACTTTCTTCTTTATGGATTGCTGTTCAGCTTTCTGTTGCAAACGTAGTTTCTTGTTTAGTTTAAGTAAATCTTTTTTCATTATTTTATTTTCCAACTCCAATGTACTACATTTATTTTGCAACTCTTCATTTTTATTTTTGAATTCATCATTTTGCATTTTCAAATCATTGTTTTCTGTTTTTAGAAAATCACACACTATCTTTAATCCATTATTGCCTGCTTGAAGGTTTAAGTTTCCTGTAAGCGTGTCACTTCACAATTATGTATTTGCCTAAAAAATAATTGATTATTAATTTACAATAATTGATTTAAATATGACTATTAATATTAGTGCAGCAAGTTCAACTCACTCATGCGTATCTAACTCTGTCGAAGACTGCTCCTTTAGTTCTTGCCCTTCTAAAGCAACACTCCCAAAAGTGTCATATACTTGTTCAATATTATCTTGAACACCACAACTGCAATTGCAATAATAATATATAACATTGATTATAAATAATATACCGTAACCGCGGGAGGACAGCGCACAGTGCACGTATAATAGCTTACCCAACATTTTCTTTGTCGTTCACAGAGTCAGCTAATGGATTATTAACATATTCAACATTAATTGTTGACTTCTTCAACGGAGGCTCATTGTTTTGTTGACGTTCTTGTAGTACTTGCAGTTGTTTTCTTTTCCGTCCACTGCATCTAAAATATTTTTACAAGAACTATAATACTATTAAATCAGATATATTTTACTTTAAATTAATGTGTATTATTATTTTACCTTGTACTGTCATCTTTGATGTGTAAATTTAGAGTTGGAATAAAAGTTTTGGACAGTCGAATAATGTTTGTATCTCTGGTACTATTAGATGCTCTGGCTTTCGCTCAAAACAATCCTCAGAGAAGTGAATGGAACAAATACGAGCTGTTTCAAATATTCAGTTATTATTAAATTGCTTATAAAGAAGATTTCTATAAATACTTATGAGAAGCAATTTGTTACCATTTTTTAGGTTAAGTTTTTCATTCTCACAAGCTTTTATCCAAATATCAGCAATTCCGGAATCGGCAGGAAATCTGAAGAATTTTATATCTCTGCTCGTCGTATTCCCATTCCAATTTCGACAAAATTTGACTGAACAGGATGGCATTTTGTCAATATTGCTTTACTGCATTACAATATTCTGCTTCTGCTATAAGCGATACACTCAAACGTAAACATTACGCCGCTATATTACAATATGGCCGAAAGTGGGATGCGCAGAGCGAGTAAAAAACGCGTCCGCCTTGGGAGCACACCTTGTTTTCTTTACATCATGATCCTGCTGCTGGCCGCGGATGAAGACGCGTTAAATTAAACTGCGCTAAATTGCGCGTCGCCCGAATATCTGGACTGTCGGAAGCATGAGGTTCCGCTAGCACTTTTGCATGTGGTGCTTTTACCTTTTGCCAACCGTATGAAATCGCGTACTTTGATTTCGAAAGTAGTGCTAAGGGAAAAAAACAACTTTTTCCTCTACAAATCCCTGCAGTTTCTCCAGGAATACTGCGTCGTCGATTGGCAGAGAAGCTCGGCAATCAGCCGGCCAAACAATGTCTGGGGCGATTAGATGGCACAAACAACATCCTTCACGGTGCACGAACCTGCTAGCCAGCCACGTGAGTGGCCGGACCTCTGTTTACCGGTGTTGATAAAACTAGCCTGAACAGTACTCTCACGGAAGGTTTCATCGATGTTTCGAGTAAAAGATTCTCGACCAGAGGTGCACTGGAAACATCTGGCCAAGTTTCCCAACATTCTAAACAGAAATGCGATTTTTTGATCGTGTAAGCAGAACGTCTCATCAATCTCTTTGCCGGTATAGCATCGAAATATTGCCTGGATCGCGTCGTTCAGGACCTTCAAACCATGCTGCTCCTCGTTCAAACATATCGGAACCAAAGCCGTCGTTCATTGACACAGAAGGAGTTCGCATCAGTCCAGCAGATTTCGTGACACAAACCCTAAACAACGAAAAAAATTGTTAATCACTGGATAACGAATATAAAATGAAATAAATAAATATATGTACCAGTATTTCTGGTTTCTTTCGCCACTCGGGACGAATCTGGCCTGTTTGAACACGCCTTTGCCGATCATGGCCTTGACGTACCAATAATTACACTTATCAATCTTTGAGGAATTGATAAAGTACTTGATCCTGGTCTCTGCCTCGTGAACTTTAATCAAGTCTGGCAAGCTTATGTCAACCCCACCTTCGTATTCGGCTTTCCTCATAGCTAACTCCAGGATCTCGACACTGTTGCCAACTGCGTTCTTCACCCAATCAGTCCATCCATCCTTAATTCTTACTATTCTCTGATGTTCAATCAAGCGAAGAGTGGTATGATTAAGTTTTCCGACATTGTCCAGCTCCTCCGTAAGATCGTTAAAACTTGTAAAACATGCAGTCCACTGTTCTTCTAATCTTAAATCAACACCTTCCGCCGCTATACGCAGAAATGTGCGCTGTGCAGCAAGTTCTCCCAACGCATTACTGCGACAGCGCTGCACCTTTTGATATTTCTTGAACAGACTATATCAAACGAAAATGAATTAATCAAGTTTGTAACAAAATACACGTAAACAATAAACAATACCTCTCTTTGTAGCCTCCGCAGACGATGTAATGTAAGAAAAGGATTAAACACTCGAATCAATAACAAGACAGAGTGTTTAGTAAACGTAGTTATTTATTGTGACGTAGACAGGTTGTTCTCTAAACTCAATGATTAACTCGTTTCTCTCTAGTCGGCTTAGGCGAAGTGTGTGTTTCGGCTGCCTCAACCAAAATGATCCCTTCTTGCAGCCCCGGGCTATTTATATGGTTCCGGACGCCGTCGCTTCCAACAGTCCCAGCTGTTGCGACGGCCATGTATGCGGGGGTGGGAGGTCCAGGTCAGTCGGGTTCTTCCGGGAAACGCTGGCCGTTACGTCGGTGTCCATTAGGGAGTCTGGCGCCGATCTCCTTATGGCCTGGTCAATTGCTCGTCTGGTGGCATCCCGGCATTCTTCGGGGTTTTCCGGCCATTACCGGTATTCTTCGGGGTTTTCCGGCTATTACCGGTATTCTTCGGGGTTTTCCCGGCCATTACCGTCCGGGTGGGCGGAGATGTTTAGGCAAGCGGGGACGCGTCTTTTGAAAGATGATCGTTGTGCAAATGCGGAGCTAACAGTAAGATGTCAAGCGGCTCACACACGTATCCTTAATAAGATGCGCGTTGGGGATATACATCTGCATGTACGTGATTGCAGCCTTGTCGTCGTCAAAGTATCGGCTTTGGCATCTGCGTAATAAAAATAACGTAATTAAAACGTACTCGAAACAGGAAAAATTTCTGACAACAATTTACTCACGTCATGTGGTTTAATCCAAACAAATTGAAGGAATTGTAAGTAATCACCTTCAGATGACCTTTCACAAGCCTGTCGTGCTTGAATAACTTTGACGGATTGGTAGAATCGACAAAGAGCGCTTCACCACCCTTTGCTCGCAAGTTAATGGAAACGTCGACTGTCATAAAAGCAAGTTTGGGACTGGTGACGTCAACGTGCCCTTTTTCAATCATCAATTTTTTCACTGATTCGCTCAAAATTGCTCAAAATTGCTAGCCGATCCCTGATATCGAACCCAGAAACGTTGTGGGCATCGTTGGGGGAACTAAAATCTAATCCCTGAACGGCTTCTCGCAAAACATCTGTCAGAAAGCTATCCCTAATTGTGGAAACGCGAGCTTTCTTCTTTATAGCAAAAGGGACGTACGCGCGGCTGACACCGGACCACCCTCCAAACTTGAAATGAAATCATTGATGCTCATGGTCATTAAAATCAACAAAAGATTTCAGAATCCGCAATTGTTTTGTATTCTGATCTGGAGATGATTGTAATCCGCCCACACGGATATCAAATACGTCTGATACTTTAAAGATTTTAAGTGGCGTTGCAACTGCGTATATCGAATCAATGTCACGCCGAGGTGACATTGTCTTTACATCTTCTTCCATAATCGGTTCTCCATACATAGAAGGCTTCGACTTCAATACATCCTGCAAAAGCAAACAACGAATTATTTAAGTGATAAGAGAAATGCAACAACAAGGACAAACGAAAGTTTACCTCTATGAGCCTTCTTGTTTCGGCAGATACCTCGTCGTGATCACTTTCTGCAACCGATTCGCTGCCACCCACACACGTACATGCACAAAAAACCGGCCCTTTTCAGGGCCATTATGGAGCTCTATGTCCCACAACCTCCTCGCGGTGAGTCCTGGATTTATTGTTATAAAACAGATAGTGGGAAAAAATCGGGTGTTGTTGACTTTGAGGAGTGGCAAAACGTCGTAAATGGGATGGTCGCCGAAGGTCGCTATCCGGATTCGCCAGCGGCCATGATGCAGGAAGAGGCACAGGTTGAGGTACAACATCCTCTGTCTCCCTCCCTGTCCGTAGAGCCTGCGGAGGACGGGATCGAGAACGGCCAGGAGTAAAATCCTCCATCTCCCCCTGCTGCAGAGCCGATGGAGTATCCGGAGGAGCTTGAGGCGGAGGAGGTTGAAGCGGATGAGGTTCGCCCACCCCTGTGCTGACTCGACAACAGAAGAACAACGTGGACGGACGATCAAGTGCGAATTTTGATTGCTCAGATCAACCGATCTTATAAAATTTGGTATGAAGAGGCGGGAAACGGAAAATCCCGTACGGTCAAATACAACGTACTTCCTCCAAAATTTGAGATGGCAAACAAGAGCCATATCCAATGCATGAAAAAGGCGAGTAAGCTGTTGAGCGGGACCAAGTCGTCCATGACCAGATTGGGATTGGACCCGAGATGCGCGTGGAACCGCTACAATAACAGTCGAAAAAAGCTGTAAGCCATACAATCGGCCCTTTTCAGGGCCATATATGGAGCAGGAATCCCCCAACCTCCCCGCGGTCTGCTCCGAGTGGCGCTAATAGGGGGGGCTCCCATTTGGAATCCACTTCTACCCAACATTTTCATACATTTACATAATACTTTTTTGAAAGATATATTACAAATAATTATACCAACGTGTAAAGCGAGAAACAATCCGTCGATAGGGATATATGTGTGTGTTTTTTTTTTCTTTATAGAGAGAGGTTAAAGGCAAATCCATTATGGACGATATGGTACCGACCGGTACCACCTGTGTGGGACTCTCACCCACTAAACCCTTCGCTACTGTTAGTCTTTAACTTCTAACAGCAACGAATCCTCTCCGTCCTCCTTATCGACCCTAAGTAAGTTGGACCAGGCTCTTTCTCCGATATGGCCTCCCCGCGGTAACACCGTTGAGTATTGCTTCGCGGGGGGCGCGTGGCTACTGCCCACTTCTGATGATGTAGTCTTTTAACTCGTCTTTTTCTTTCTGCATCATCCAACCGTCTTCTTCCAGCAGCATCGTCCGGTCATCCTCCGGACAGACTCAACCCCGACACCTACGTTCCTCTGCATCGGGCGAGGGAGTCTAGGCTCCAACTCAGTTACCTACGTTCCTCAGCATCGGTCTGAGGAGCACTTATAGGCACTCAACCCTAGCTCCTACGTTCCTCTGCATCGGGCAGGGGAGTGATAGCTCAACTCTGTGACCTACGTTCCTCTGCATCAGTCCGAGGAGCGTTTCGTATTTACGACTTAGTGGCCTTCGCCTGGCAACCTTTTACTCGATTGTCTCGACTCGTCTTTCCCTTCTTTTCTCTTCGTCCTTTCTGACTTTTTTGAGAATGGTCTTCACGTATGTCTTTACTGCGTACCATCCGGCCTCCGACGTCAGCATAGCTGTCATCATTGCCTCCGGCGTCACTCTTGTCTGGAGGTAGCACTCGAGTTCTTCTCGCTCTTGTTGATAGCGTGAGCAGTCACAGAAGACATGCTCCGCATCTTCGTTCGTATCCAAACATACTGGGCAGTTTGGGCGGTCGTCGATTTTAACTCGGTGCAGGTAAGCTCGAAAGCATCCATGCCCGCTAAGAAACTGTGTGAGATAGAAGTCTACTTCCCCGTGTCTCCTTTCAATCCAGTACCCTATTTTTGGTATAAGGCGATGTGTCCATCGCCCTTTCATGCTAGCATCCCATCTTTGTTGCCACTCATCCATTGTCCGTTTCCGGGCGTTGTTCCAGTTTTCTCGTAAGCCTCCTTCCTTTCCACCACTAGGAGGTCGATGGAATGCATGCCTGCTATAATGCATGCCGCCTCGTCCGATACCTTACGGTAAGCAGACGAGACCCTTAGTGCACTTCTCTGGTACACTGCCGATATGCTCCGCGCGTAGCTTTTCACCTTCATGGCGCACAGTGTCACATTTTGGTTTTTCTTGTTTTAAAATCAAATAACTTTTGATCTAATCAATGAATCGTCGTGATTTTTTTTTTAAATTGAAGCTCAGGTGATCAGGAATCTTGGAAAAATATTAATAAAGGCCATTTAAAGATATGTAGATCAGGAAAAATCGGCGAATTTGAGAAATTTTGCAAATATCTAACGAGACTTACTTTATCTTAATGAAATTTGTATTCTTATAATATGTAAACCTAATATACGATGTATTAGATCATACTTGACTTGTTTCAGCTTATAAACTTTCCCTGAAAGCGTTTTGCTTCCCATGAATGAGCAGAAATGTATAAAAATGTTGAAATACGGATTTTTTTTCAATTTCTGAGGATCTACTTTCATTCTGAAGACCTATTTAACTAATTATGAATAAAATATTATTAATCAACAATTATGCATATACTATTAAACCCATAAGCTCCTATACACTGTAAATTCATAAATTTAACCTCAACAAACANCACTGTAAATTCATAAATTTAACCTCGACAAACTTTAATCCCCTGATCCTTTAAATCCACAAATGCTTAATCTTATCAATTTCTATATCCATAAACTCCTGAAACCGTATTCTATAAACTCTTAAATCCATTCCCTCAACCTCGCAAACTTTTGATTTGTACCCTTAATCCCGTAACACAGTAAACCTGTAAACCATTGGTTCTAGAAAATCTTAATTTTTTACTTACTAAGGTATCTCCAATAATTCCAGCCCACAGATTTATAGAAAATCTATTCTGGTGGTTAGCGACGTGCCTAACATGCGGATTGACTTCTGCGTAAAAATGATTGTTATGAGAATTGAAGGTCCCATCTCGTCCGAAAGTAGATTCATCCGTGAATAAAATTCTTCGAATAAAATTGTTGTCATTTCTATGGTCTCGCAGCATCCACTGGCAAAATTCTAGTCTGAAATAACGATGGTTCAAATTACACATGAATTTGACAAAGTGCACATTTGAGCTCACAGACACACATCCAAGAAAGCACACGATCGCGCCGCCCTCCCCACATTAGCACCCGCAAGCACACTTCCTCAAACGCACTTTTTCTTATTCGCACACCCACATTGTGCACACACTCATCAGAGCAAGCTCACGGACGCGCCGTCCGCCCCCGCATTCGCACCCGCAATTATACACCCGTAGCCACTAACCTCCTCATTCGTTTAAATGTGTCGCTAAAATATAAATTGATACCTCTGTTGAAAATCATCATTCGTTAGCTCTTGCACTTTAGTGTAGTGGAAATTGTGCAATCGGTTGTCTTTTACAATCCTTCGGACTGTATTATATGACATATCCAACATTGCCGCCACAGATCTACAACTCCTGGTTGGGTCTTCTTCGAGGCACTGCAGAACTTGTTCCTCGTTATCAACCGTGCGAGCATATCGTGGCCCACCAACAAAGCCTTGCCCTGGGCCTCGATGCAACATTGGAATCTTTCCGTGGTCATTCCTTCCTCGATTTATAGCTCCAAGGATGAAATTAGCACTTGGTAGCCGCCGACGAGGAAATCTTACGGCATATAGACGATGGGCGGCTGCGGCATTCATGCCGCATTCGCCATATATCATCACCATATCCATATACTCTTGCTCTGTATATGGCTCTCCACGGTTCCCGCGTTGACGCTCTTGATTGGCCATTCTGATTCAGTCTTAATACTTTTATAACTGACGTGTCAATTCTACAGACTCAAACCACGAACTAATGTGCAAGAAAACTAAACGTCATTTCGCAATTAAAAAGATAGTTAAAGAAAGCTATTCACGTCGTTCGAAATAAAATTTTAAGCAAAATGAAGCTACTATAACGAATCGTCTTTTAAACCTATCTTTATATTAAAATCATAAAAACATACAAATATAAATAGAACCGGAAGATTACAGGCGCTGGGATTACGGAGCAGCAGCGTAAAAGTTCTATCTAATTACACACTAATTTATTTTCATTGCTAATTATGCAAAAGACGCAAGACAACTCTCTTTTCAAAATACAAGGCTATTTCTTAATAAGAATTCTTTTTCAGTATCATTTTTTCATTTCATTCGTTTACTTTTTCAGTAAAAAATATGGTTGTGTTTCTAAGCGGAACACGTTTCGAGCCTCATCCGAATTAGAATAGAAATAGTTCATTACGATACAAGTGGCGTAAGTGGCTCTTTCAGGCATGGCGAATGCGCTTACGCCGTGCTAGAAAATGTCACTGCGACACGCATATCGTATACTACTTTATAGCATCTGCCTGACTTAAATCCGCCTTACACGTGTATCTGTGTCGTAAGCAGTTCTGTCTGGAACCGTGAGGTTAGAACCCGAGCGTAGCGAGAGTGATAAGCACGGTACCATAAAGGACTACTTACGACACGAATAAGCGTTTCTTAAATGCAGATTTAAGATACACAGTGCTATTAATGAATTAGTAATTAAAAAGAACCTCTTGAAAGTGACAACTCAAAATTTATAGTGTATTTTTCAGTTTTTATTTATAACAATAGGGCTG
The DNA here is from genome assembly GCA_012977825.3 of Pteromalus puparum. Classification (NCBI taxonomy): domain Eukaryota; kingdom Metazoa; phylum Arthropoda; class Insecta; order Hymenoptera; family Pteromalidae; genus Pteromalus; species Pteromalus puparum. Next base: position 10,834,064 of record CM053172.1, on the reverse strand, counting down.
TGTAATAAACTGTCAACAAAATTGCAAAAAATCTATCAAATCTGGGCTAGAAATAAAATGGCAAAATCTCAAATATTAGCTCACGACCAGATATCGACGCCTGAGAGGCAGAAGGCCATATCTCGTCCGCGGCTCGAAGAAGGCCCTATCTCGTCGGCGGCTCGAAGAAGGCCCTTACACTTAGCCCTTACACTTAGCAGGAATAGGTAAATCACTTTTGTTCTTTCGGGCTTCATAGTACTTTATCAAATAACTTTTGACCAAAGACATTCCATTTCTTGGACCTGCTGAATGCCATGCTTCACGCGCCAAATTTGAAATCAAATCTTGTCCAAAATGTGAGGTTTCGATGTTCAAATTTATTACCACATCGTACAGTTTTAATTTATTTATGATGTCATCTTCTTGTTCTTTCATTAAAATGACAGCGTCCATTTGATCTCGACAAGAACTATACAAAATCAAGATGATAAAATTTCAAAATAAAATACATAATCGCGGACTCTCTATAGGCGCGTAATCGCGTACGCGAAAACGTATGCGTAGTAAGCGAAAAAAACATTTAAATAATGAGTTTAGAATTCCCCAATAGCGACAATAGGGTTAGTTGAGTTATTATTTACATATTTATAGTGCTAAAGCAATAATAAGCAATAATATATTTAAAAAAATATCCCATCTAACCTGTCACCACCTTTGGGAAACTCCAAACTCTGTTTCGCATACGCGAATACGGGCCCTTAGACATTGAAATATTTACTTAATGTGCTGCTGAATCACGTCTTTTCGCGTATCTATAAAGCATCTCAGTTGTAGGATTTCATTACAAGATGCTTGGTAACCAAAAACTTTAATAAAAATTTTTCTTAAAAAGTCGGACAATAAACGGTTAGGAAACTCTTCATCCATCAAAGAGTATACAAGCGTTCTGTACTTAGCAGGATTATCCAATAAACGGTAAAATATTGACTTTGGCATTGCTATTAGTCAAGGGAATAATAAGTGTACCAATATGTATTTTCACACAGAGATTAAAACTGTTTGAAGATTAAAAAACGTCAGGAGATCTGAAAGTTCCGTGCGAAGTGAGGCCCGAATAACATGTTCGAATCACAATTGCGGCACAGTATAAGAACATCATAATATTTTTTCGTAGTGAGCAAGTGCGCGTCGGTTAAAATGTTTTCAAGGGTAAGAAATTCAAGGGTAAGGCATTCCTGCGCGCGAGCCTCTCTCTTTCAATCGCTTTCAATCCGCTCTGTGAATAAACCGTATTATAACAAATTCTATCACTCTGCCGAGTGATCTTCTTGCAGCGGAAGGACCTTCCCGATGGCTTGCAAGCGTGGTGCTAAAAAACTGCAGCTTTTGGTGCATTTTTAAGAGCTGGNCTCTCTCTCTCTCTCTCTCTCTGGGTAAGTTGAACCACACGCTTTCAATCCGCTCTGTGAATAAACCGTATTATAACAAATTCTATCACTCTGCCGAGTGATCTTCTTGCAGCGGAAGGACCTTCCCGATGGCTTGCAAGCGTGGTGCTAAAAAACTGCAGCTTTTGGTGCATTTTTAAGAGCTGGGAAAGTCTTTTCGAAAAATCAGAGCAACATAACCTCGAAACGACCTAGCGTCTTACAATAGCCTGTAGCAGCTATCATAACAGTGCCGACATCCAACGATTTTAAATAGACCTCTCAGACAGTGACAAAATAGTGAAAACTACCAGTGAGTGAGTGAGTGAGAGTGCAACTGTGCAGTTTTGGCGAGAGATATACATCCAAATATCTATATATATATATATATATATATATCTATATATATGTAACACTGTGCTTGTCTTTCTCTATCGCCGCTTACGTACACGTCGCTAAGCCAGAGATTTTCATTTTTGCCACTAGAGCGCAGCACATCCAAAGCCAGTGCTTCGTAGTACGACGGCGCGACCGCTAGGTGGCTCGAACACGCCGACAACGAACACGTAGCTGAAGTGACCACGCTAAGAGGATAAATACGGGGCTCCTCAGCCACTACAAATCATCTCTTAGGAAATACTAGA
>CM053172.1:10818860-10830903 GCA_012977825.3 Pteromalus puparum | reverse complement strand
TGCGCAAACATCTCGTGCAAGCACTGCTGTTTCCCATCATAGACTACTGCTCTCTAGTATACTGTGACCTTACTCAAGAACTTGATACTAAACTACAGAGACTGGTGAACACAGGAATACGTTACATCTTTGGTGTAAGGTGGGACGAGCACATCACTTTATAGGAAGTACTTTGCGGCCTGTTTTCTAAGAAAACTCTTCAACACTGCTACACCATCTTACATCTTAGACTTCTTTGACTTCCACGTCGCACTCCGTCCTGTGAGGGGTGAGGAGACTGCCCTGGACATCCCCCCCTTCGGCACAGAGACGCTGAGGAACTTATTCCATATCAGCGCCTCATACCTCTGGAACTCCTTACCATCTCATCTTCGTGACAATAGATCTATCACCCGGTTCGAAACGTAAGCCAAGCGCTACTTTCTCGCACAAGAGAACACATAATATTCACAAACTGCATTCGTCACACATTTCTCGCCTCCATTATTCTCGCACTCATTCATCACCCTCTCGCCAATGAATTTCTCTCTCTCTCTCTCTCTCTCTCTCTCTCTCTCTCTCTCTCTCTCGCACTGGCAACACTTAAAAAGCTAGATCAAAGCATCACTGAGAAAGATATTGTATCCGTTAGGCCAATGGGTAAGAGACGTCCTCCTACTACTACTGCAGCTGATGCGACCAATAACAGCGACGACGCCACTGACACTGCCACTGATAATGCTAATGCCATCTCAAATGCACCACTGGCAGTGTCACTGGCTTCCAGAGCACTTCTGCATTCCATTATCAGTGCAAAAATGAAATATGGTAAGCTGCACACCAGCCAACTGGACGCGGAACTCCTCAGCAATGCACGTGCACCACTGCCGATACCACCCTCTCTCATCAACGTCAACGAGATGCTCTTACCACACGTGCATCGACTGAAGATGGCTGCTTGGAAAGCTGCAAAGGAGCGAGGGCTCTCATCGTTTGTTAGAGGTGGACGCGTCTACATAAAGACAGGAAAGGATGCGAGGGCAGTGTTGATCACAACAGAGGAAGATCTGAAGAATTTTTTAGAAACGCTGAAAATAAAAAATTAATCACACTAATACCACCTCATCCACCATCAGCGCATAAGAACAACTGTAACGCTTCGTCATCAACATCAACAACAACTATGTACTCATCTTCTCCACATATCTCATCATCAAAACCATCACCTCGGGTTGAGGTAAGTAAAGGTCTAAGAGTTTGCCACTTTAATGCGAACTCTATCACTGGTCACATTGAGATGGTAAAGCTCTTTTTATCCACTCGTCCTTTCTTTCACGTAATAGCTGTTACTGAAACATGGCTTGACTCAAAAGTTAAGGAAATTCCTCTCTTAACTGACTACACAATGCACAGACGTGACAGAAACAGAAACGGTGGAGGAGTGGCCCTCTACATACATAACTCATTGACATCCTCAATCATCTCTTCTTCAAATGGTGTCTGGACCACAAAACCAGGAAATCCGGAGTTTCTCTTCTGTGAGGTGACTGCGAAAAACATTCTACCGATCTTTGTTGGGGTAGTGTACAGACCACCTCACGCGCCGTTCACTCGTGGGAACAACTTTATAGAGCAACTAACGACACACATGCATAATTACTCCTCCAAGATCATCCTGGGGGATTTTAATGCAGATCAACTGTCTAATTCTGATGATGCTAAATTCGTTAAGTCTCTCATTGAGGAAAACTCACTAAAATCAGTACCCTACGGTGCAACGCATCACACCACACATGGAGGAAACATTACCGATACCTGGTTAGATCTCTGCTTAATCGATGAGCAGGATAGCCTGCTATCATACTGGAAGACAGATACTCCTTTCATAAACGGACATGACCTTATTACGGCCACATTAGACATACTCACGCCACATCACACACATGATACCAGAACTTCTACCAGAACCTTTACTTACCGCAACTACAAAGCAATCAGCCCAGAAAGACTGATTGACTATCTCAACACGCAAGACTGGTCATTAATCAATACATCATCACTAGACGATTGCATCGCCATACTCAATACTAACTTGACTCAAGCCATTGATCATCTCGCCCCATTAATCACAGTGACACCTACACAGAAACGTCATCCTTGGTTCACCAGGGATCTTCGTGAACTCATTACTGAACGGAACAGGTTGTACAGACGCTTTCGCAGATCTCGGTTACTCTGGGATCTTTATTTCTACAGAGAAGCCAGAGACCTAGCACACCAAAGGGTCGAAGAGGCAAGACTGAATTATTATCATTCAAGACTGTCCTCGCTGACCGATGCTGGTGACATCTGGAGAGAGCTTGAGCATCTTGGTATGACACCCTCCAAGAAGCCTGCTATCCCGATGCGTTTCTCCAATGCTGACTTAAACAACTACTTCAGCACTATCTGTACAGATCCCCTGTCTCCGTCAGTTGATGAATATCTAACAACACTTGATGATCTCGATCTCCCTGAGCATTTCAGCTTCAGTGAGTTAACGGAATCGGACGTCAGAACCGCGGTGTCTCACTTTGGTACTCAGGCAAGGGGTAGTGATGGCATTCCTCAGGTAGTTGTTCAAAAAGCACTACCTGTACTTGCACCTTATCTAGTACGTATTTTCAATTTATCACTGATGGAATCTCACTTCCCTAATGCCTGGAAGAAATCAATCGTGCGTGCACTGAGCAAAACAACATCACCATCTGCTCTCGTGGACTATCGTCCGATAGCCCTTCTGTGTTTCATGTCCAAGGCGCTGGAGTGGCTAGTGCACCAGCAAATCTCTCAATATTTAGAATCCAGACTCTTCCTTGATGACAGTCAAACTGGCTTTCGCACTGGTCACAGTACTCAATCAGGTCTGCTGAAGCTGACTGATGATGTCAGGCTTGGCATTGAACGCAAGAAGGTGACTCTTCTACTTTTATTTGATTTCAGCAAGGCGTTTGACACAGTATGTCACGCTAAGCTCCTCAGAAAGCTATCGTTCTTCTGTCTTTCTAAGCAAGTCATCCGCTGGATTGCCTCTTACCTCTCTGGTAGGAGGCAGGCTGTCATTGATGACCATGGCAATATCTCTTCATTTATAACGACTAACACTGGAGTTCCCCAAGGCTCAGTACTTGGACCCTTGCTATTTGCCCTGTACATCAATGACATCGGTTACTGCTTTGACTTGGACGTTTCGCACATAGTTTATGCGGATGACTTGCAAATTTACGGCCAATGCTCCCTTGATGAACTCAATTCCTTCTCTAACAAAATGAGTGCTAATGCAGACAGGGTTGTGAGCTGGGCCAGTCAAAATAATCTGAAGCTCAATGCGGGGAAGACAAAGGCGATTGTATTTGGTTCACCATACTACATCAGTAAGTTACCAACTGTTGCTGATGATTACATCACCATTGGTGATGTAAGAGTGAACTTTGAATCGAGTGTGCGCAGTCTGGGAGTAGTGCTCGACTCAAAACTTGATTGGAAGGAGCACGTTGCACAACTGTGCAAGCGTGCGCATGCACTTATGTATAGGCTTTACTTTTTCAGACGCAGCACTGATTTCGGACTGCGCAAGCTCCTCATACAGACCCTTCTCTTCCCCATCGTCGACTACTGCTCATTGGTATACTGTGACCTGACTAGTGAACTTGACTTGAAACTACAGAGACTGATAAACACCGGTATTCGCTACATCTATGGTGCAAGAAGGGATGAGCGCATCACCCCCTACAGACGTGAGCTCCAATGGCTTACTACTGCTGGTCGGCGCAAGTATTTTGCAGCCTGCCTGCTACGGAAGATATTTAATACAGCAGTCCCATTGTACTTACTAGCCTACTTTGACTTCCATGTAGCTCTCAGACCCGTGAGGGGTGATGCGACACCACTGGATATCGCGCCTTTCACTACTGAAACGCTGAGAAATTCATTTCATATCAGCTCATCTTATATCTGGAACACACTACCATCTAGCATACGCGATATCATATATCTCCCTCACTTCAAAACAGCCATTTTCAATCACATCTTCGAAGCAGAAAGAAACTTGTAACATGCGCCACCACATTCCACCTCATACCATCTCATTCCACTCTTCACGCTCATCACATCTTTATAATTTATGCTTTAATACATTTTCTAAATATTTAATTTGTACAACATAATGTACAGTAAAATAAATCGAATCTAATCTAATATAATCTAATCTTTCTCTCTCCGCAGCTCGCGCGGCCGCATAACTGTAAGTCCGGCGTTGACAGGATCTGCCAACAATCTGCGCACATGCATGGTTTGCTGCTGGCCGTGCTGTCGCTTCTACCCGCTTTATGTATGCGAGTAAAGAGCCGTGCTCAACGTCGCGTGCTTTCCCCGAGAAGAGGCGCAAATTTACGGCGACTCTCGCGTTGTACTCACCCTTGTCCTTTTTTCCTTCGAAAGGATGCTAGGCTTCATGGAAATTACATACGCGCGCGAGCTATTATGCGCGATTAACGCGCTACATGAGGGATACCTAGCGACTATTACCGACTCTGTACGGTGGTGGGGGCCGAGATGAATGTTATTGGGGTATCGCATGTTGCGGTGAATTATTTCGGTTTCGTAATTGACTGTATATGCGGGCCTTGTAGTTGCGCTGCTGCACTGTACCGAACACAAGCTTGGGTCGTAAAGTTCGCTTATGCGGCGAGAATATACGCAGTCTGCTCATATTCAAAAATCGCATCGGTTATTGCGCGAAATTGGCAATGTTGCGACAGCAACCGCATATCGATGACCCATTAGCCCCGTAGCAGCAGACAAAGCAGCGAGCACAGAGCAAGATTGTGTACAACGATATCAGCCTACATGCACGTACGTACACACTCGCTCGCAGTCCTGAAAAAGTTTTACATACTTCCTAGCTATGACTTTCGCCGACAATTTTGCACCGTTTCAGATATCTGTTTTGCTCAAGGACTTTAATCTAAGAAACCAAGGCGGCAATTTCTGCGATTTTCCGACGATTTTCGTGAAAATACGCTTGTCTCTGACAGAGTGCTTGCATGTGCAAATGCGGGGGCGAGCGGCGCGTTTGTGTGCTTGCTCTGATGTGTGTGTGGGTGTGCGAATAAGGAAATGTGAGGATGTGCATGTCCGAGCGAATGAGAAGTGCGTCTGCGGCTGTGTGTTTGCGAGTGCGAATGCGGGGGAGGGTGGCGCGTTTGTGTGCTTGCTCTGATGTGTGGTGTGGGTGTGCGAATAAGAAAATGTGAGGATATGCATGTCAGAGCGAATGAGAAGTGCGTCTGCGGCTGTGTGTTTGCGGGTGCGAATGGGGGGGCGGGCGGCGCGTTTGTGTGCTTGCTCTGATGTATGTGTGGGTGTGCGAATACGAAGAAGTGCGTCTGCGGCTGTGTGCTTGCGTATGTAAATGCGAGGGAAGGCGGCGCGTTTGTGTTAAAACCCCTTGACACCCACGCTGTTCAGGCACGGGATAATAAATGGTCTGTTAGATCCTGTCGATGGAATCGTGGTTTACATTTTATTCATTTTTATTTACAATTTTGCAATAGCTACTGAATTTCTTGCTATCATATTGAGAATGTTCCTCGGCAAATCGCCGTTAACGTCATGGTACCTCGTCTTCAAATACTTCCACAAGCATTCAAGTTGTCCAGCTAAAAATTATTATCATAAGAGGTTATTTGCCGTCCGAGGTTAAGTAAAAAATTGCGACAAATTGAAACAGTAAATTTAAGAACAATGTTTAAATTTTATGTGGGCTTAGCTTTAAACTAGCTTAATAACCAAATTACATACTTGTAACCATGACCATTCCTGTCTCGTCTTGCCGGTCATTGATGTAATTCCTGGCATCATTGAAGAAGGATCTTCGCTCAAATGGATCCATCTCAGCCAAGCGATCCTATTCCGTTCATTCCTCAAGAATTCCAGAAGAAGCATGGCCATTATGTTTTTTTGTCCCTTCATAAACGCGAAGAGAGATGACTCGTTGATCTCGAAATCTTAAAATTAAGAAAAGTATATCACGGAGGTTGTACGTGTTTCCTATATTAGAAGATATTTGAAAAAATAATCAATATTATCTGCGGGATAGATCATTTTAATCTCTTGAGTGAACTTTTGTATAACCTCAATAACGTCGTGGTCTTGCACGCTCTTGCGCATCAGAAGTTATAGCTACCTTGTTTTATTTCAAAACAAAGATAAACAGCAGTAACTAGCGTTGTCTTCAAAAGTATCGAAAAATATCGAAAGCGCTCGAATAAAAGAACGCGCTAAATTAATGCTCCGAAGTATCAGCTACTGCGATTTCCCGACGATTTAGCTAGAAACGTGCTTGCGATGAAGTGGGCGGGACGCAGCGCCGCGTATCACAATTTCAAGGTGCTTTTTAATCTTTTCTTACAAACGAACTTTGAATAAATGCTCCACAGCGTCAACTACTTCGATTTCCCGACAATTTAGCTAGAAATGTGCTTGCGATGAAGTGGGCGAGACGCCGCGCGACTTATCACAGTTTCGAGGGTATTTTTACATCGTTTTTCGAAACGAACATGAAACTAAAGCGTCGTAGTGACGGCTACTTTCATTTCCCGACGATTCAGCCAGAGTTATGCTTGCGAGGATGAAGACAAGAGGTTGCACCGCTTCTCACAAGTTAGAGATTTTTTGAATATCGTATACACAAACGAACTTTGAATGAATGCGCCGAAGCGTCAGCTACTGCGATTTCCCGACGATTTAGCTAGAAATGTGCTTGCTATGAAGTGGGCGACGGGCTGCTCCGATTCTCACAAATTAGAGTTGTTTTTGCATATCGTTTATACAAACGAAATTTGAATTAATGCTCCGAAGCGTCAGCTACTTCGATTTCACGACAATTTTGCGAGAAATGTGCTGGCGATGAAGTGGGCGAGACGCCGCGCGACTTATCACAGTTTCGAGGCTTTTTTTACATTGTTTTTCGAAACGAACATGAAACTAAAGCCTCGTAGTGACGGCTACTTTCATTTCCCGACGATTCAGCCAGAAATGTGCTTGCTATGAAGTGGGCGAGGGGCTGCTTCGATTCTCACAAATTAGAGGTTTTTTGCTTATCTTTTATACAAACGAACTTTGAATTCATGCTCCGAAGCGTCAGCTACTGCGATTTCCCGACGATTTAGCTAGAAATGTGCTTGCGATGAAGTGGGCGACGGGCTGCTCCGATTCTCACAAATTAGAGTTGTTTTTGCATATCGTATACACAAACGAACTTTGATGAATGCGCCTACGCGTCAGCTACTGCGATTTCCCGACGATTTAGCTAGAAAAGAGCTTGCGATGAAGTGGCCGAGACGCCGCGCGACTTACACAATATCAAGGTGCTTTTTAATCATTTTTTACAAACGAACTTTGAATAAATGCTCCGAAGCGTCAGCTACTGCGATTTCCCGACGATTTAGCTAGAAATGTGCTTGCTATGAAGTGGGCGACGAGCTGCTCCGACTCTCACAAATTAGAGTTGTTTTTGCATATCGTTTATATAAACGAACTTTGAATAAATGCTCCGAAGCGTCAGCTACTGCGATTCCCCGACGATTTAGCTAGAAATGTGCTTGCCATGAAGTGGCCGAGACGTCGCGCGACTTATCACAATTTCAAGGTGCTTTTTAATCATTTTTTACAAACGAACTTTGAATAAATGCTCCGAAGCGTCAGCTACTGCGATTTCCCGACGATTTAGCTAGAAATGTGCTTGCTATGAAGTGGGCGACGGGCTGCTCCGATTCTCACAAATTAGAGTTGTTTTGGCATATCGTTTATACAAACGAAATTTGAATTAATGCTCCGAAGCGTCAGCTACTTCGATTTCACGACAATTTTGCGAGAAAGGTGCTGGCGATGAAGTGGGCGAGACGCCGCGCGACTTATCACAGTTTCGAGGCTTTTTTTACATTGTTTTTCGAAACGAACATGAAACTAAAGCCTCGTAGTGACGGCTACTTTCATTTCCCGACGATTCAGCCAGAAATGTGCTTGCTATGAAGTGGGCGAGGGGCTGCTTCGATTCTCACAAATTAGAGGTTTTTTGCTTATCTTTTATACAAACGAACTTTGAATTCATGCTCCGAAGCGTCAGCTACTGCGATTTCCCGACGATTCAGCTAGAAAAGTGCTTGCGATGAAGTGGGCGAGACGCAGCGCCGCGTATCACAATTTCATGGTGCTTTTTAATCTTTTTTTACAAACGAACTTTGAATAAATGCTTTGAAGCGTCAGCTACTGCGATTTCCCGATGATTTAGCAAGACATGTGCTTGCGATGAAGTGGGCGAGACGCTGCGCGACTTATCACAGTTTCGAGGCTATTTTTACATCGTTTTTCGAAATGAACATGAAACTAAAGCTTCGTAGTGACGGCTACTTTCATTTCCCGACGATTCAGCCAGCGTCATGCTTGTGAGAATGAAGGCAAGAGGTAGCACCGCTTCTCCGAAGTTAGAGGATTTTTGGATACCGTATACACAAACGAACTTTGAATGAATGCGCCTAAGCGTCAGCTACTGCGATTTCCCGACGATTTAGCTAGAAAAGAGCTGGCGTTGAAGTGGGCGTGACGCAGCGCCGCGTATCACAATTTCAAGGTGCTTTTTAATCATTTTTTACAAACGAACTTTGAATAAATGCTCCGAAGCGTCAGCTATTGCGATTTCCCGACGATTTAGCTAGAAATGTGCTTGCTATGAAGTGGGCGACGGTCTGCTCCGATTCTCACAAATTAGAGTTGTTTTTGCATATCGTTTATACAAACGAAATTTGAATTAATGCTCCGAAGCGTCAGCTACTTCGATTTCACGACGATTTTGCTAGAAATGTGCTGGCGATGAAGTGAGCGAGACGCCGCGCGACTTATCACAGTTTCAAGGCTTTTTTTACATTGTTTTTCGAAACGAACATGAAACTAAAGCCTCGTAGTGACGGCTACTTTCATTTCCCGACGATTCAGCCAGAAATGTGCTTGCTATGAAGTGGGCGAGGGGCTGCTTCGATTCTCACAAATTAGAGGTTTTTTGCTTATCTTTTATACAAACGAACTTTGAATTCATGCTCCGAAGCGTCAGCTACTGCGATTTCCCGACGATTCAGCTAGAAAAGTGCTTGCGATGAAGTGGGCGAGACGCAGCGCCGCGTATCACAATTTCAAGGTGCTTTTTAATCTTTTTTTACAAACGAACTTTGAATAAATGCTCCGAAGCGTCAGCTACTGCGATTTCCCGACGATTTAGCTAGAAATGTGCTTGCGATGAAGTGGGCGACGGGCTGCTCCGATTCTCACAAATTAGAGTTGTTTTTGCATATCGTATACACAAACGAACTTTGAATGAATGCGCCTAAGCGTCAGCTACTGCGATTTCCCGACGATTTAGCTAGAAAAGAGCTTGCGATGAAGTGGCCGAGACGCAGCGCCGCGTATCACAATTTCAAGTTGCTTTTTAATCTTTTTTTACAAACGAACTTTGAATAAATGCTTCGAAGCGTCAGCTACTGCGATTTCCCGACGAATTAGCTAGAAATGTGCTTGCTATGAAGTGGGCGAGGGGCTGCTTCGATTCTCACAAATTAGAGGTTTTGTGCATATCGTTTATACAAACGAACTTTGAATTCATGCTCCAAAGCGTCAGCTACGGCGATTTCCCGACAATTCAGCTATAAAAGTGCTTGCGATGAAAGTGGGCGAGACGCAGCGCCGCGTATCACAATTTCAAGGTGCTTTTTAATCTTTTTTTACAAACGAACTTTGAATTCATGCTCCAAAGCGTCAGCTACTGCGATTTCCCGACGATTCAGCTAGAAAAGTGCTTGCGATGAAGTGGGCGAGACGCAGCGCCGCGTATCACAATTTCAAGGTGCTTTTTAATCTTTTTCTACAAACGAACTTTGAATAAATGCTTTGAAGCGTCAGCTACTGCGATTTCCCGACGACTTAGCTAGAAATGTGCTGGCGATGAAGTGGGCGAGACGCCGCGCGACTTATCACAGTTTCGAGGTTTTTTTTACATCGTTTTTCGAAACGAACATGAAACTAAAGCCTCGTAGTGACGTCTACTTTCATTTCCCGACGATTCAGCCAGAAATGTTCTTGCTATAAAGTGGGCGAGGGGCTGCTTCGATTCTCACAAATTAGAGGTTTTATGCATATCGTTTATACAAACGAACTTTGAATTCATGCTCCAAAGCGTCAGGTACTGCGATTTCCCGACGATTTAGCTAGAAATGTGCTTGCGATGAAGAGGGCGAGACGCAGCGCCTCGTATCACAATTTCAAGTTGCTTTTTAATCTTTTTTTACAAATAAACTTTGAATAAATGCTTCGAAGCGTCAGCTACTGCGATTTCCCGACGAATTAGCTAGAAATGTGCTTGCTATGAAGTGGGCGAGGGGCTGCTTCGATTCTCACAAATTAGAGGTTTTGTGCATATCGTTTATACAAACGAACTTTGAATTCATGCTCCAAAGGGTCAGCTACTGCGATTTCCCGACGATTCAGCTAGAAAAGTGCTTGCTATGAAGTGGGCGAGGGGCTGCTCCGATTCTCACAAATTAGAGATTTTTTGGATATCGTATACACAAACGAACTTTGAATGAATGCGCCGAAACGTCAGCTACTGCGATTTCCCGACGATTTAGCTAGAAAAGAGCTTGCGATGAAGTGGCCGAGACGCTGCGCGACTTATGACAATTTCAAGGTGCTTTTTAATCATTTTTTACAAACGAACTTTGAATAAATGCTCCGAAGCGTCAGCTACGGCGATTTCCCGACGATTTAGCCAGAAACGTGCTTGCTATGAAGTGGGCGAGGGACTTCTTCGATTCTCACAAATTAGAGGTTTTTTGCATATCTTTTATACAAACGAACTTTGAATTCATGCTCCAAAGCGTCAGCTACTGCGATTTCCCGACGATTCAGCTAGAAAAGTGCTTGCGATGAAGTGGGCGAGACGCAGCGCCGCGTATCACAATTTCAAGGTGCTTTTTAATCTTTTTTTACAACCAACCTTGAATAAATGCTTCGAAGCGTCAGCTACTGCGATTTCCCGACGATTTAGCTAGAAATGTGCTTGCTATGAAGTGGGCGACGGGCTGCTCCGATTCTCACAAATTAGAGTTGTTTTTGCATATCGTTTATACAAACGAAATTTGAATTAATGCTCCGAAGCGTCAGCTACTTCGATTTCACGACGATTTTGCTAGAAATGTGCTGGCGATGAAGTGGGCGAGACGCCGCGCGACTTATCACAGTTTCGAGGCTTTTTTTACATTGTTTTTCGAAACGAACATGAAACTAAAGCCTCGTAGTGACGGCTACTTTCATTTCCCGAGGATTCAGCCAGAGTCATGCTTGCGAGGATGAAGGCAAGAGGTTGCACTGCTTCTCACAATTTAGAGGTTTTTTGGATATCGTATACACAAACGAACTTTGAATAAATGCTTCGAAGCGTCAGCTACTGCGATTTCCCGACGATTTAGCTAGAAATGTGCTTGCGATGAAGTGGGCGAGACGCAGCGCCGATTATTACAATTTTGAGATGTTTTGGATATTGTTTTTCCCCAACGGCCTTTAGAGCTTATAACGGTGTGTAAACGAACCGAATATAAACGATCAGTGGCGCATCCACTGATCGACAAGTAAGCGAGAGGAAAAGAATGTAGCAGCTAGTTGCAGGCTTCTTGTAGGCTGTACGAAGCCAGGCCCGTAGCGCAGTTTGCTATACGTGCACGTCCTCGTGCACGTGAGCCCGCGGAGGCGTCGTGGATAATTTGGCTACGTAGCTAGTTCGCGAGATAGATTATGAGTGAATCGCACGGGAGTAGGCGGAGTCAGGAACAGAGTGACACAAGCCGAGTAATAGTAAAGTTTCTCTTTATATAAAGACTCAAAGATCAGTACAAGAACAGCGCGGAGTAAGAGAGACGGAGCAGAGCGATTAATGCCGAGAGAGAGAGTATTGCGATCGGGCAGGTACTTACAGTGGTGC
>CM053172.1:10772292-10804036 GCA_012977825.3 Pteromalus puparum | reverse complement strand
ACCCGCCTAGACTAGCTACTTATGTAATACAGATTATTTATCTTCATGAAAGTTAATTCAAGCAGTAATTAGAATTTTGGTTACTTTATATATAATCTGTAACGGATTAAATCTTGTGGCGACCGAAAGCTGCGCAGACGTTAGCTGCGTACAATGCAGCTATCGGGGCGAAGGTATAATCGCGTTATATTCGAGACCGGAGTCTCGTTTACTCTAGTACAAAAGAGTTCGTAGGTGGATCGGCCAAGATCGTGTGTTGGCTAGCTGCAGTTTTATGCACGTGTATCGAGAAGCGAGGCAGCGGGGGCGGCGGGGATTTTATAAGGAATCGGGCTCGGATTCTAAGTGACAACACGAGAATTAGCGTTTAAGAAGTGAGAATATATTGTTCGATGAATAAAGGGTTACACGCGCACACACACGGGTGTGCGAAACGCAGGCGAGAGGACGAATAGAGACCGGGAGGAAGCTGGCGAGAGAGAGATGGATAGAGAGCTGACTTACAGAAGTTGGTAGTCGACTCGAGCCCAGGACGTCTCCTTCGGGGCGAGATGTCGGCGCTGAACGGAAGCCGGGACGAGCGCAGTCGCACCAGAAGCTGCACGCACAGCGGAGTCACGACCGGCCCTGCGGAAGGTTTTCGTGGCCGTCTGGATCGATGGTACGTACTCTCCTCACCAACGATTAGTCGCGCCGGTATCAGGAAGTCTCTCGCACACGATGCTCACACGTTGCGAACCGAAGCGAATCTTACCGCGAGACGCGGTACGCGCGCGAGCTCTCTCTCTCTCTCTCTCTCTTTCTCTCTCTCTCGTACTACGTGCTTTCTCCCGCTCCTGCTCTCTCTCCGTTTGCTCTGTAACATAGCTGTAGGTGTTAGAACATATTCTATGTATTAGTTAACGTTATGCTTGGGGAGTTATGACGAGTTTTGCCATCGTGTCCTCCGCATAAATAATATAAGTAGATGTGTAGAACGCGAACGGGCATTCACAATCAGCTAATGTTCACGCTTATGCCTTCAGATAGCGATCATTTTATATGATTTCTTTCAATTTTAAGATTTTATCTGTATATTGATAATAATATCATGTTTTATATCTAAAGTTTTTTACCATATATTTTCAAAAATTAAACCAGTACCTTACTGTTCTAAATTTATTTTTTATTATTTTTCAGCTCGATATTATCATTATCCAGTCCTTCTATTAATTAACCCGAACCCATCCTCCTATTTATTTTCAATCACATATTTTTCCTATTCCTCCTTAAGGCTTTGTTTCGAAAAAGAAGATGATGAAGCTATAAGGAAAGAGTATAATCGACTAAATAAAGAAATTAGCGATTTGAAACCACACACATTTAAACTTTCCAATGGAAAAACTGTAAAAGTTAATTTTTGTGTTTTTCAAACTTTATATGATGGAAAATGCGTAAATTGTATTGTTGGAAATAAGGCTACAACTGCATGTCCAATATGTTTTATATCATCATATAAATTTGGTGATGCAACACAACACTTTGAGCCTAAAGAAGATTCACTCAAATTAGGGATCGGACTTTTGCATTGTCAAATAAAAGCATTCGAGTATTTGCTACATCTAGCTTATAGACAAACTATAAATTCATGGGATATAAGAAAGCGTTTGAAAGGTATCTTAAGAATAACTTGTATAATTATTTACAATATAAATGTTCATTAATTTAAAGATCTAACACTACAAACTTAACAAATTCACTTCCACTAATGGTTTCGTATTTTATTCTTATGTTTATATTTACAGAAGAAGCTGATAAACAAATTGAAAAAATTAGAGAGCAAGTAAAGAAAGCATTTAGCATAAAAGTTGATCAAGTTTTGCAGGGTCATGGAACCACTAACACTGGAAACCTTTCTCGAAAATGTTTTGATGATCCACAAAAATTTTCAGAGGCATTGGAAATAGATTCAAGGCTAGTTAGTAACATCGCATTAATTATAAATTTACTTCGATGTAAACAGCATTTGCAGCTTGATGAATTTGAATGCTTATGTGTAAAAACGCACGATTTACACTATCAACTATATCCGTGGGCACGAATGTGCCAACTTCTCCAACTTTACATAAACTATTGAAGCACAGCAGTGATATTATAGGAAGATTTCCGCTACCTATCGCATATTATTCCGAAGATGCCAGCGAAGCCTGGCACAAGATGTATCGGAAAAATTTGGTAAGCCATGCTCGCCAAATCAGCAGAGAAGCTCGAATACACGATACGTTCAATCGAGCGGTATATGTAACGGATCCATTGATTTCTCTCTTATATATTCAAAATCGATTGAAGGGCCAATGGAAGACACCAGTTACTGTTGAAATGAATAGATATCTCAGACACAAGTAAATATCATTTATTTGCAGTGATTATGAAATATTTATTCAAGTAAAAACTTGTGTCAGATTTGGTGTAAGATCTTAAGTAAACCATTAACAAAATTGTTTAATTCATAAAGGCATGATCTTGCATAAGATCTTACAAAGGATCCTACACAAGACCTTACATAAGATCTAACGCAAGATCTTATACCAGATCTTGCTTTCATAGACATAAGGATATTTATTTGTTGATAATTTACTCACTCAATTTCACGAAAAAATTTACATAAAATCTTGCACAAGATCTTGTTTTTATTACCTTATAAATGAATTTATTGATAAGTTACTTAAGGTTCTATACCAGATCTTATGCAAGATCTTGCGTAAGACCTTAAGTTACTTATCCTTACAAAAAAATTATATGGCAATTCTTTTGAAATCTCTTATAGATGATCTTGTGTAAGATTTTATGTAAGGTCTTTGTGTGAAGTCTTATATAAGGTCTTGTGTAAGATCTTATACAAGATTATGATGTCATATACCAGAAACATTTTTTGTTAATGGTTTATGTAAGATCTTACACTAAATGTAATACAAGATCTTAAGTAAGTTCTTACATAAGATCTCACAATTTTAAATAAGGTCTTAAAACAAAGTCATTATATTTTTTATTGTAGTCAATATCTTATGTAAGATCTTATATAAGTTCTTGGTGAAAAATCAGTGGTAAGATTTTATATATGACATTAGGCAAGATCTGTTGCAAAATCTTACATAAGATCTTACGTAAGATCGCATGTAAGATCTTGAGAACATTTTTCAATAAGGCAGAGATTGAAAAAATGATTTTTATTCTATACAATTAGCAATTTGCTTTCTACAAAAATAAGATAGACAAAAACATAATTTAAATGTAGCCTTATTACTTTTTAGGCAAAAAATTGAACACGAAGAAAATAATAGTACTCAAGATACCATCGATAGTGAAGATCTATTTGAAGATTCTGGTGAAGAATCTTGAATGTATACACATATAGTTGAATTGAAGATGTATTCTTTGTTATTCGATATTATAATAAAACATATTGTTAAGTCCTTGTGTAAAAACATTTAGCAAGTTGTAAAATAGTGCCTATAATTGTCATAAAATATAATAAGTATTTATGAGTATGTGTAAATGCAAGGGTGAGTGCAAGTCGATTGGTCGATTGGGTGAATGGGGAAAAAAGGTTCGAGTTTATAGGCTTACGAGTCTGAAGATGTATAGCGTTTACGAGTTTACTGTATTTACGAGATTAAGGGTTTGCGAGGTTAAGGGTTCAGTGGATTATGGGTTAAAGAGTTTATAGAATCAAGAGTTTACAAGTTTACTGTTTTATAGGATTAAGGGTTCGCGAGATTAAGGGTTAAAGGGATTAGAAGTTCGACTTTATTGAATGAAGAGTTTGTAAATTTACTGCATTGCGGGATTAAGGGTTTAGGGGATTATGTGTTAAAGATTTTCTAGAACCAATGGTTTACAGGTTTACTGTGTTACGGGATTAAGGGTACAAATCAAAAGTTTGCGAGGTTGAGGGAATGGATTTAAGAGTTTATAGAATACGGTTTCAGGAGTTTATGGATATAGAAATTGATAAGATTAAGCATTTGTGGATTTAAAGGATCAGGGGATTAAAGTTTGTCGAGGTTGAGTTTATGAATTTACAGTGTATAGGAGCTTATGGGTTTAATAGTATATGTATAATTGTTGATTAATAATATTTTATTCATAATTAGTTAAATAGGTCTTCAGAATGAAAGTAGATCCTCAGAAATTGAAAAAAAATCCGTATTTCGGCATTTTTATACATTTCTGCTCATTCATGGGAAGCAAAACCCTTTCAGGGAAAGTTTATAAGCTGAAACAAGTCAAGTATGATCTAATACAATGTATATTAGGTTTAAATATTATAAAAATACAAATTTCATTAAGATAAAGTAAGTCTCGTTAGATATTTGCAAAATTTCTCAAATTCGCCGATTTTTCCTGATTTACATATCTTTAAATGGCCTTTATTAATATTTTTCCAAGATTCCTGATCACCTGAGCTTCAATTAAAAAAAAAAATCACGATGATTCATCGATTAGATCAAAAGTTATTTGATTTTATAACAAGAAAAACCAAAATGTGACACTGTGTGGCGTCTACCCATATTGGGGCTCCGTACAACATAATTGACGTAGTCACACTGGCTAGAAGCAACCTTCGTTTTTGAGTTGGCCCTCCTACATTTGGCATCAATCGCGATAAAGCAGCGCCAACATTTGCTGCCTTACCGCTCACTGCTTCCAAATGCTGCTTGAAGGTTAGTCTCGCATCGATTGTTATGCCTAGATATTTGATCGTTGGTTGAGAGACAATCTCATTCCCATCTACTGTCAGTGTTATCGACTCTAGCTTTTTCCTAGAGGTGATAAGGATAGCTTCGGTCTTGTGGCTGGCTGGTTCTAGGCCTGTTTCTATTAGCCATTCGTGTATTATACAAATTGCCTCGTCCGCTATTACTTTCACATCTTCTATGTGTTTCGCTACAACTACTACTGCTATATCGTCCGCGAATCCTATGACCGTTGCCCCTTGGGGTAGTGGTAGGCGTAGTACTCCATCGTACATGATGTTCCAGAGCGGTGGACCAAGTACCGAACCTTGGGGGACGCCTCCTGTGACTTTATAGGACTTGATGCCGTCCTCAGTATCATACAGCAAGATTCTGTCCTTCAGGTAGTCGGACATCATCCTTCTTATGTACAGAGGTACATCTTTCCTTCGGAGTGCCTCATGTATTTGGCTCCATTTAGCCGAGTTAAAAGCATTTTTTACGTCCAGTGTAGCAATAGCGCAGTACTCCTTTTTGCCTCCTTTCCATCTTGTTCCCTCCACTGCTTTTCGGGCAGTGTGAATCGCTAGGCTAACTGCGTCCAGTGTAGAGCGTTGCCTCCGGAATCCGTACTGGTGTTCTGAGAGTCCTTCTGATGTTTCTATGGCTTGATCCATTCTGACGCAGATTATACGTTCTAGGATCTTGCCCGGGGTGTCCAGCGTGCAGAGCGGTCTGTATGACGTAGCGTCGTCAGGTGCCTTCTTTCCCTTCGGCAATAGCACTAGGCGCTGTTTCTTCCAGTTAGTGGGAAATATCCCCTCCTCGAGGCATATGTTGTACAAGTCTACGTAGGTCTCCAGGTGTGCGTGTATAGCATGCTTCAGTGCAATATTGGGTATGCTATCCAGCCCCGGAGCCTTGTTGTTTCCTACTCTTTTGCAGGCCATTTGCAGCTCCTCCGTCGTTATCTTGGGAATATCTTCTTGATTTGTCCCTGCTTCAGTAACACTTGTCTTATCCCATTGTCTGAGGAATAGTGTAGTCACGACCCGGTTTAAGAATTCCGGGCACTTGGGAGGGGGTACACGACCTCCCTTGATTTTCTTCATAACAATTTTATATGGTCGTCCCCAGGGATCTTGGTCTACCTCGTCCTGTAGCTCCTTCAGGCCCCGCAGCTTACTGTCGCGTATTGCCTTTTTCAGCTTTCATTTAGCCTTCTTTACTTCCTGATTGCAAGCGTTCACTACTTCCTGGCCTCTTCCAGTTCTGTAGAATTTTTTTCTAGCTCGCTGTTCCCGTCTCCTAGTCCGGTGGCATTCACTACGGGCCATAGCAATATCATCGTTCCACCAGTATACTGGCGGCCGTCTATTATTTACCACTCTTCGAGGCATAGCGGCGTCGCAGGCTCGGGCAATGTTTTCCATCATCTGTTCTGCCTTGTTGTTCGCCGTTCCAACCAGTTGCAGTTCCTCTAGTGATAACAGGAACATTTCTTTATCATAATCCTTTGCTTTCTAACCGACTCTATTGGTCGTTGTACTCGCACTGGGTCCCTGCTTTGGCTTACTTACCTCTATTATTATGGCCTGGTGGTCACTATGTATGTAGTATTCACTCACCCTCCATGAGCCAACTGAACCGATAAGGCCGCTGCTAACAAACGTTAGATCTACAATAGACCCTGTGTCTCCTCTTCTAAAGGTGTGAGTGCATCCATGGTTGACGAGGACCAAGTCCAGGAGAGCGAATGCTTCTAGGAGCACTCGTCCTCTTTGGTTAGTTCTTAGGCTGCCCCACTCTACCGCCCAGGCATTGAAGTCGCCTGCGATCAGCACCGGTTTTTTCACTGCCGCATCTTGTACGAGCCNACGAGCTGGTCTAGCAGTTGTTGAAACTGCTCGATTGGTGCGTTGGGAGGGGCGTAGCAGCTGTAGATATGTACGCCTGCCACCTTCACGCGCACAAATCCCTCTTTGCGGGTCATCGTCCTTTCCTGGAAAGCAGCGTTACCACACGTCCAGATCGATGCCTTTCCAGTAGTGTCCACATCGCACGTTGGTTCGTCTAGATCCCTGTATTGTTCGCATACGATCGCTACGTCAACTTCTGTCTCGCGGACATACTGATTTAGTAGGTCTTGTGCTATCTCGCAGTGGTTTAAGTTTAACTGAACTAGTTTCATTTTCTTCGTTTTACAGTGGCTTCTACTGCAGCAAGGTAAGCTGGGCATGCGTAGCTACCAGCTGCGTGGTCATTCTTCCCGCCTGTGCCTCCTTCTTTACAGAGTACGCAGTTGGGTTTATTCGTACACTCCTTTGCTTTGTGTCCATTCTTTCCACATTTATAGCAGAGCCTGCTTCTATCTGCAGCTGCTGTGCAGTATTTGCCGATATGGCCGAAACCCAG
The DNA here is from genome assembly GCA_012977825.3 of Pteromalus puparum. Classification (NCBI taxonomy): domain Eukaryota; kingdom Metazoa; phylum Arthropoda; class Insecta; order Hymenoptera; family Pteromalidae; genus Pteromalus; species Pteromalus puparum. Next base: position 10,796,906 of record CM053172.1, on the reverse strand, counting down.
ACACTTGTAGTATCTAAGTGGGCTTGCGTTTTTCGCCGTCTCCCGTACTCTGCAGACAACCCAGGCTATTTTGATTTTCCCCTGGGCTATTATCTTTCGTGCCATCCATGATGGCATTTGAATGACGGCAGTCTGCGTGTCACCGTATGATTTCCGCAGTGATCTTACTACCGACCCATCAATCTTCGTTGTCATCACTAGTTGACTCCCTGCATAGTGCTGCCACTACGTCCTCCTTGCACGTTAATACGTCAAGGTCCTTGATCTCGAAGACCACTAAGTCTTGCAGGGTCCTTACTTTAGTATTCTCCCCTAGCGCTTCTTGTACAGCTTGCTGAAGTTGCTGCGTCTTACCTCCCATTGTGCGTTGGAGTTCCAGTAGCAGGTCTCCCGCTGCGGTTCTGCGTATTCTGTTCACGCTGTTCCCGAGCATCTCCAGTTTGGGCTCTGCTTTCATCTTCCTCATGATGTCGGCATACGACTTACCTTCCTCGGCCTTTATAACAAGGGCCTCTGGGCGGGTTGGTCTCGCCCGTGGCGGGTTCCCTCTTTTGCTTGCCTTTTCACCTTTGCCTTCTTCTTTTTTATTTTTTCCCTTCGTACGCCTTGTTTCCACCTTTTGCCAGCCTGTCTGTGCTGTCTGTGTGGTCGGCTCGGGCACTGGTCGCTGTGGCTCACTAGACTTTGCTGCCTTCCTGTCCCGTCGAGGCGGCAGTCTCTGTTTCTCGTCCTTCTTCTTCTTTAAGGAAGTCTCTTGTTCGGGTGAGCGCTCTTTCCTTTTCCTCTCTGCGCTAGGCGTCTTCGGTTTCTGTGACTGGACGGTCTTCAGCTTCAGCCTGGAGCTAGGCTTGTTCTGCACCATCAGCGCAAAGCTCTCCATTATTTTTCTTGTACCTTCTCTTGCGCTACTAAGGCGCTTCATGTTCAGCTGCACCTGCTTCAAGTCTTCCTTCAGGCACTTGTGGATATTGTGTGCGGTGAACGCAACTTCGTATGCGCTTTCCAGGTGTTCATCAATCGTCTCCAGCAGCTTTGGCTCTACATTCGCTGCTGCCCGGATTCTATTCCAGGTTTCGAGTAGTCTCGTGTCTTCATCTACATCACCTGGTATGTCGCTATTTCTTGCAGCCTGTTGCCTGCCTACCGATGCGTTCTCCTCATCTCGGTAATCAGAAGCACTTACAAAGCTACATATACTGCTGTTGCTGCATGTTTTATGGATAATGTATCCACTACCTTGCCATTCCGGCACTTTTAGTGTGCTCACTTCCCGATCCTCCTGCGTATTTTCTTCTAGTTCGTTTTTATTGTCCATGTTCCACCTTTTCTTCATCCCGGCATGTGTCCGACCCCCTGGATCCCCCCGTCTATGGAGGCAGCTGACATGGACCCGGTGCCTGACCGAAGGCGGTGCCAGACTGGGTACATCATACCAGGATATAGCACGCGCTGTCGCACTAGACCACCTCTGCTCTCTCGAGCCCTTCACCCCGAACCAAGGTGATTGTCTCTCTGGAGAGATTCTGGCGGGCGTCACATGACAGCACGCAATCGCTTAAGCCGATTGACCGGTACTAGCTAGGTAACTAGCCTCCCGTCTTGCCGTCAGCAGACGCCAAAGATAGTTCAGGTCACTTCGGCGCGCAGCCTCGGATCGCCTCCCTATCCAGGATCTCCTTTTGGCAGCTCACGGGTCGCACCGCACAGAACGCTTGGGGCCTGTTGCGTCACGAAGCTTTATTTCTTGCTCTACCCTCCGCCTGGTGTTGTGCTTGTGGTGGGTGTGTGTGTGTGTGTGTGTGTGTGTGTGTGTGTGTGTGTGTGTGTGTGTGTGTGTGTGATTTTATTACGAGTCCACTACCAAGTAGTAATTTGGTTTCAAACTTTCGAAAATAAATGTTCAATATTGGAATGACAAAAAAATGCCACGAGAGAGCATATTAGAAATACGTTTCGCGCGATTCTGAACCGATTTAGCTACTCCTGGAGGGGGATCTTATTTTGTGATGGAAAAAAATCTAAAATAATATTGGAATGTGAATGCCCGCTATTAGCGCCACCTGTAGCAGACCACGAGGAGGTTGCGGGCTTCCTGCTCCATGTAATGTGGCCCTGAAAAGGGCCGATTGAATAAAAAAAATCGAGATAAAGCATGTATTATATTCAACATATAATATGGCTCTGAATCGGCAGTTTGCAATCTGTGCAGTACAAAATCCTGATAGGCATAGTAAAATTAATTGTCTGTATAATAATGTTTATTACATAGGCGGTAAGCACCAGCCCCATCTAAAGAAATGAAACATTTCTGTATATAGTGCTCGCAAGTTATCATGTAAATAGTTTACATCGATTTAAGTTGTACTCGCGGCGGAATACCTCATTTTCCGGAGGTTTGTTTTCCCGCAACAGTTTTCAACATTTTCCATTCGGCCCCTTTTTAAACGCGAATAGGGCATGCCAGTACAAGTCCGATGGGTAGATCGCGTCAAAAAACATCCATTTAAGTTGTACTCGCCGCAGAATACCTCATTTTCCGGAGGGTTGTTTTCCAGCAACAGTTTTCAACATTTTCCATTCGGTCCCTTTTTAAACGCGAATAGGGTATGTCAGTACAAGTGCGATCGGTAGATCGCGTCGTCAAAAAACATCGATTTAAGTTGTACTCGTGGCGACACACGATTTTTTAAGAGGTCTGTCTTCTCATTCTCTGTGTCACGGCGGCGACCATACATCAGTGTATCGCAAGCTCTTGAGCAAGACGGACGCAACAACTACAGCATTAGCGCAGCAGCAGCCCAGCAGCAACAGAGTACAGGTACACATTAAATTTTTTATGTTGTGAAACCATGTTCTTTTTTAATGCGTATTTATAAAGGGGCGGTTGCGGAGCCATTCTTATTTATACAAGTGTTTATACAACAGACCTAACCTCACAAATTTTTTAGATTGTAAACAATATATAAAATGTTTAAACATTTTCCATCTGGCCCCTTTGTAAACGCAAATTGAGCATGCCAGTACAAGTGCGATCGATAGATAAGAGGTCTTCTTCATCTCGACACTAGAAAATGTCCGTATGGATGGCTGTGTGTGCGTGTGTGTGTGTGTGTGTGTGTGTGTGTGTGTGTGTATGTGTGTGTGTGCGTGTGTGTGCGTGTGTGTGTGTTAACGTGTTGGATTGGCAGTGGGGAACTATACCTTCTGGTTTAAGTTTCTTGAAAAAATCGTCAGATTTTCTCCATCTTCCACAGGAAGCGAGATATTAGCTTTGAAAGTTTTATAAATTTGTAAAACAACCACTGCATTGAATTGGCAGTGGGAAAATATACCTTCTTAGTTAAGTGAACCAGGGCTTAGGAAAATCAAAGATGTTAATGTGTGTGTGAGACGTAAATGCATATTGCGCTGAGAATGGGGTAGCGTGTTACAAGTTAAACCCCTTTCCTAATTTTCCATCTTCTTCTGTCAGTCGAGCCGAGTCGAGTCGACTTTAAATATACCTCTTATTCCCATTATTCCCTACCTATATCCCTTAGTGCAGTGTAGTCTAGTAACGTCGGAGACATCAGCAGCGGCAGACCATCCGGATCTTCTAGGAGCAGCAGGACATCGACGGAGACAGCAGCGGTGCACAGGGACCAGGACCAGGACGAGAGGACATTGAGACCCATCGCGGGATAAAGGGTAAGTACCTCCCTCTCGGAGTACAAAATATTCAAGTATGCAAACGCTCGAGCAAATGTCTGGTACATTTGCTCGAGTGTTCGCATGCGAGGGATAGGGCACTTTCTCAAATGTCTGGAGTCTCGAACAGTTAGGGCAATCGCGCAGTGCAGGTGGGCATTTGGGACTTGGTTCTAGGACTCGTTTGCTTCTGCAAGGACTAATGAATTGTGTTCATTTAGTACTTGTTCTTGCAGAAGCAGGCGGGCTCGGTGGCCGATCCCAACCTAGCCAATTTTCCGGTGTCACCATCTCACGACACCCCACCTGTGCGAGGGAAAAGGGTGTTAGGCTATCGCGAGGTCACCCGATGTAGCTAGGCTAACTTTTTTTTGTAGGTACTTTATAAACATCGATGGATAGTGATTGGTGTGGTTTTAGCTGCACTAATCGCTATCCGTCACAGGGGGGTTGGGTGAGGCAGCCTTAGCGGAACGGTGAGAGTTCCGCTAAGCCGGTCCCAAGCCCAGACAAATGCCGAGGGCCCATTAGCTTAACTATAATGGGTGGGTGTGTGTGTGTGTGCGTGTGAGTGCTTATTAAATGGCATGCCAAGGCTCGGGAAATGGTGGCTTTTGAGGTACTTTGTGTACTCAAAAGCAATAATCTCTAGGGACGTGGCATGCCTCGTATTTAGGGTGGCTCTCAAGAACGCGAGTATCGTTCGGTCGGCGATACTTGTTGTTCACCTATTCACCAACGTCCACGCGCGTGAGAGCCGGGCAACGGTGCACTTTTGCTGTAAAGTGCAACGGCTGATGGTGAGGGTTTCGGCGCGGTTCGGTGACGCGCGCGCGCGTACTTACGCGGTAGTATAAGGGTGGTGTGAGCTATCCGCCGTAGGATTGGGAGGCGGAATGTGATTTTATGATGTATGAAATATATCATTAACTATTGTTAATATTTGATTACAGATTGTGAATAAGTGTTTGGAACTTCCGAGATGCCAAAAAGAGGAGGAAAAAGGCAAAAGCTAAAGGCGGCCGTCAAGGCGGCTTATATAGTACGTATGAATAAAACAATTATTTAGGTAATCTTGCTGTTGTAATTAATACAAAAAAATTACAATACAAATATTATTTACAGAATCAAAGTGAAGCAGAGGAGTGGGCTCACTCCAAAGCCTTCAGAGATGGCAAAAAGCTGGAGGTGGTGCAGGCAAATGATGCGCTTTCCCGGCACGTAAAGACACGCAAAGAAATAAAGGCTGCAAAATTGCGGGAAGAGCAGCTGAGAAAACGAGAAAGATAGTGTTACAAGAGATCGTGCTTTATCTGCAATACGCGCCGCTTAGGCAAAGCGCGAATCTGCCCTTGAGCTTGACTCTGTCGACCAAACTCTGGAGTTTGGAGTGTCAGGAATCATCAAAAACTTTACATCAACTTTATCCAACTTGTTTATCTCTCTGGCCACAACAGCACGAAGACGTCATAACGAGCAAGCAGTTATTGAGTTTGATATTCGTGTAGGTGGTTAAGAAATTATTGACATAGCTTTCCTTTATGTATTTTAACCCTTTAAACACGAATTTCAACTTATTTATAGTTTATCATTTAAGCGTTCATACNTCGAGCGAGGATGCAAATGAAAGCTTAGAACCTCTACTTTTTTTTACCGAGTGGCAAATTTTTGTAATTATTGTTATTCTAACCTCTCTGGCCACAACAGCACGAAGACGTCATAACGAGCAAGCAGTTATTGAGTTTGATATTCGTGTAGGTGGTTAAGAAATTATTGACATAGCTTTCCTTTATGTATTTTAACCCTTTAAACACGAATTTCAACTTATTTATAGTTTATCATTTAAGCGTTCATACATAACCTCAAAAAATACTCCGAAACCACATATTTACGTAATTCCCAATCGCAGATATTATACAAAATTTAGGAAGAACTCCTATTCTTATGCATTTTGTTCCGCTGAACGTATATCTACACTTAGTTCTGGTTAATCACTAAAACATTCCTACATAACCTCAAAAACACCCCAAAACATCAGTTTTACGTGATTTCCAACTGCAGACGTAGTGAGAAAATTAGGAACAAAGCCTATTTATATTTATCTCATTCCGCTGACACGATTCTGTTCTCATTTCTGGTTAATCACTTAAGCGTTTTTACCTAACCTACAAAAACACCTCAAACCAGCAGTTATATGTAGTTTCTAATCGTAAGATTGAGGTGCTAAAAGAATTAGACGGACTTAGTGTGTATATTCCTGAAATCAAAACTAGTGGGTTATTTTGGCAAGTATAAAAATGGACTTAGTTAGATATCGGGTAAAAAAATTAGTCATATTTCGAGAAAAAAGGACTAAGAAAAATTTTGAATAAAAAAGGATAATAAAAAATAAAAATAACCGGAAACCTCAACAACACGAGTCGGTGCTGTTGCACGGACTCGGGGAGGTACTGCAGTGGCTCTGATACTGCAGTGAAACTTATCACCGTGTTGGTTGACCCTCCTGGGTTATGACTGTGTCGGGCGCCTCGCGCCCTTCCACGCACTCAAAACCCAACGGGTAACTCAACTAGGAGGGTCAACTGACCACGGTAATCGAACCACTGCGGTAACAGAGCCTCTGCTGTACCTCCCCGACTCGTGTTGTTGAGGTTTCCGGTTATTTTTATTTTTTATTATCCTTTTTTATTCAAAATTTTTCTTAGTCCTTTTTTCTCGAAATATGACTAATTTTTTTACCCGATATCTAACTAAGTCCATTTTTATACTTGCCAAAATAACCCACTAGTTTTGATTTCAGGAATATACACACTAAGTCCGTCTAATTCTTTTACCACCTCAATCTTACGATTAGAAACTACATATAACTGCTGGTTTGGGGTGTTTTTGTAGGTTAGGTAAAAACGCTTAAGTGATTAACCAGAAATGAGAACAGAATCGTGTCAGCGGAATGAGATAAATATAAATAGGCTTTGTTCCTAATTTTCTCACTACGTCTGCAGTTGGAAATCACGTAAAACTGATGTTTTGGGGTGTTTTTGAGGTTATGTAGGAATGTTTTAGTGATTAACCAGAACTAAGTGTAGATATACGTTCAGCGGAACAAAATGCATAAGAATAGGAGTTCTTCCTAAATTTTGTATAATATCTGCGATTGGGAATTACGTAAATATGTGGTTTCGGAGTATTTTTTGAGGTTATGTATGAACGCTTAAATGATAAACTATAAATAAGTTGAAATTCGTGTTTAAAGGGTTAAAATACATAAAGGAAAGCTATGTCAATAATTTCTTAACCACCTACACGAATATCAAACTCAATAACTGCTTGCTCGTTATGACGTCTTCGTGCTGTTGTGGCCAGAGAGGTTAGAATAACAATAATTACAAAAATTTGCCACTCGGTAAAAAAAAGTAGAGGTTCTAAGCTTTCATTTGCATCCTCGCTCGATTTTTTAGGATGAAATGAATTTTGGGGAGCATGGGGTCTCCCGTTCAAAAAGAATGCCCCATATATATATATATATATATATATATATATATGGGGCATTCTTTTTGATATATATTTATATATATATATTTTTGATATATATTTATTTATATATATATATATATATATATATATATATATATATATTTATTTATCGAGGTTTATGGAGCCTTTTTTCCGTTACATAGGGGTTTATGGAGCCCGAAAACGACTATGGAGCCCGGGCTCCGTAGTAAATTTCTATAAAGTGGTTTATGGTGCCCGGGCTCCATAATTTTTTAGAGAAAATAATATTAGGAATAAATTTGAGACTGGTACTATCAAGCACAACCTTATCTTTCATTATTTGTAAAGCTCTTTCTAGTAAACAATGATAATGTAGCTACAAATTTCCTCTTTTTTTATCAGACGCTAGAGAAGCCGAGATTACAACGACACCTTTTATTCGTAATGCTAATACTCCACAGTTTTGTCCATAAACTTGTAATTAAAGCCAAAGGATAAAATTAGTTACGAGATTAGAACGGCAATGCTACGCAATAAAATGCAATAAAAAATGATAAATTAATTTATGTTTACTCTCTAAATCTCTTAGAGTGATTTTTTCACTCTAAATAAGGGTAGGTCATACAATGACTCGCCTTCGAGTGAAAATGTAAAAGCCCTTATTCTAACTTACTCTTTAATAGAGTGATTTCTATTACCTTTGTTTTATCACTCGTTAAAGAGTAAGTCATTTCGTAAAAAACCCTCACTCGGACAGCACGTGAGCCGATTTTGCAGTGTTTGTTAGTTTGCAATAAGTTTAAACAAATGGAGGACGTAGTCTGCACTGAAAAGTTTTCCTGAGGTATTAAAAAAATGTTAATGTATGTACATGTATATACATATGCATATACGTATGCATTATCACACGTACATGTATACAAAGAGGTTAGGACGCCAATAAATTATAACTAAATTATATTTTTTTAGGAAACTTTTTAGATTAGAATGAAAGAAAAATATTGAACATAACCTCAACCATGCGGGTTGATCATGTTGTTTAAGATCTGAAATTTAGAACGTAACAGTTTTGTTTAGGTAAACAGATTGCACGCTCAACTTCCACGCTGATGACCCAGGATCGATTCCCGCCGCTGACAAAAAAAAAATTGATTTAATCTCTTTCTTAAAAATAATCTAAGATGCATGATAAATAATTTAATAATTAATAAAAATTAATAATAATAATTCTAGAATAAATTTAACAAAGAGATAAATTGATTTTTGTATTTTTTTCAGTGTACGCGTTATCAATCAGTGAAATTTCATTTTTTTAAACACGGATGAGTAGGATTTTAACTATCTAAAATATAATGTAGTTGTACATTAAAAAACTTAATGTATTAATTAATTAATGCATTAAATTAATTGCATGTCTGTCATGCAGAAATTTTTAACAGGACCACCAATACATTTCAAATCACCCTACCCAAAAAAGAAAATATCACTCTTTCCAGAAGTAACAAATCACTCGAAGCCGTATGACTCAATTTTGGTGGGAAGCTTCGAGTGATTTTTGACTGGTTTAGAGTGATTTTTCACTCGAAGAGATTTAGAGAGTAGTACATAGTACTACCAAGCCCTACGCAATCTTTTATTATTAGTTAGGCTATTTCTAAAAACTATGATAACGTTGCTAGGACGGCTAATTAGAGAACACATCAATCAAATTTTCTCCTTTTTCTGATCAGTTATTAGAGAAGCCGGGATTTCAACGACACTATTCATTTTTTATGCTCGCACTAAGCAGATCTGCTGACCAATATGTAAATTTTAAAATTCATTAATATAAACTGTTATATTAAAACGCCATCGCTCATAAAGAAAGGAATAAATTTAACTTAGCTTCATGTGCTATAATTTCTTGTCAGTAAAGCTTTAAGTTAGCTAATGATGTTATATAAAATGTCAAATTCGAGAAATTCTTCTTGTGTGTATCTAAAGGCTAAAAAGTCCGAGACTACAACGACACCTTTAAATCATGACGCAGATACTCAATGGCTTTGTCGGTTTACTTGTAATCGATAGCAAGCGATAGCATAAAAAAGCAACTGCAAATTATAACAATAAGTAACTGCATTAAGACAACAAAGCGAATCAATCATTAGCGATTAATTTGGATTTTTCTATACTACTACTATAATAGCTATGCTAATTAGAGAATCGATCATTCAAATTTTCTGCTTCCTTTAATCAGATGCTAGAGATGCCGGGATTACGACGATACCGTATATTTACTAAACTAATGCTTATAACTGATTGCCTTGCCTAATTGTAATTTTTGTAATTTATTCACATGAATCGTTGAATTAACACATCACTGCCAATAAAAGAAGAAAAAATAAATTTAACTTGGGATCGTGCGCTATAATTTCTCGTCAGTGAAACTGTAACATTAATAATAGCTACGCTGATTAGGAAATCGATCATTTAAATTTCTTACTTCTTTTGATCAGATGCTAGAGAATCTGGGATTACAACGACACCGTATATTTACTAAACTAATGCTTAACTGATTGCCTTGCCTAATTGTAATTCTTGTAATTTATTTACACGAATCGTTGAATTAACACATCACTGCCAATAAAAGAAGAAAAAGTAAATTTAACTTGGGATCGTGAGCTATAATTTCTCGTCAGTGAAACTGTAACAGTAATAATGAATATGCTAATCAAAAAATCGATCATTTAAATTTCCTGCTTCTTTTATTCAGATGCTAGCGAATCAGGGATTACAACGACACCGTATATTTACTAAAGTAATGCTTATAACTGATTGCCTTGCCTAATTGTAATTCTTGTAATTTATTAACTTGAATCGTTGAATCAACACATCACTGCCAATAAAAGAAGAAAAAATAAATTTAACTTGGGATCGTGCGCTACAATTTCTTGCAAAAAACGGTAACAATAATAATAGCTATGCTACTTAAAAAATCGATCACTCCATTTTCTTGCTTCTTTCGATCAGGTGCTAGAGAATCTGGGATTACAACAACACCGTGAAACGGTCACGACTTTTCTCGGTCCTGTAGTAATGTAGATTTATGCAAAAAATAGATAATTTAATGATTTTACTAGAGAAAAAGCAGTGAATGTTTGCTAGTATGTGTCGTCTTTCTGACAGCAGACTAAATAGAATGATTTTATTTAATATTTATATAATTTAGTCAGGTCCGGGATACGAGGTAGTGGAAATTAATACAATAATAAGACTATAATTTTAACAACATAAATATATTCAAATAGAATTGAGAATATTGCCTTGATTATTGCATATATTCAATATCACAAAATGAAATAAAATAGTAAATCCGCTTTTGATTTTTACAAACGAAAATATAAACAGATACGCTTTATTTGCGTTATCTGATGATTCGAAGTTTTACAAATGTTTGGTACTTAGTGAAATTTGTTTAAGTCTAGGACAGATACGCGTTAAATTGCGATATCGTGCCTGACTATATAGTTTTTATAAATATAAGAGTATTCGAAAATTTCTCTAAGTCTTTTGAAAGGAACTGAAATTGTTCTAAGTCCAAGACTGATACGCTTAAATTGCGATATCTTTGCTTGACTAGAAAATTGTATAAGTCCTTCAAAAGTGAGAAAATATTCTAAGTCTTTTTACTACCAAGGCTTAATGGTTGCTCTTGGTAGGACTAGTGCGCTGATAATTGCGCTGGAGCTAGTGACTGGCCGTAGGCCGCGCAGGTCCTTATATAGGCTACGGAGAGAGCGGGACTCGAGCCGCCGAATAAACGCTTACATACAAATATATACACACACATTCACACCTATATACAAAAACCATTCATACAAGTATACAGAGATGCGCGCGCCGCGCCGCCGCTACGTCATCTTCCCACTCTTACGCTGTGCACGCCGCACCGCTCGCTGCGCTACATGTATAGATATACGCGCACGCTGCTGCCGCTGAGTATATCTATATCGCGCTCGCTGCTGCCACGTGGTGACTCCCGCTGCCGCCGCTACTGCCTGATGGCGCTTCTGTTGTTGCTTGCAGCTGGCTGATCAGCTATGGCCCGTAGCGTCGGTGAGAAAAGTGGGAGAGTACGCTGATTTGCGTGCAATTTTTCTAAAAAACAAGTCGCGAGACTTTAGTTTTTTAGGCAGGGTTAGTTTCATACACATAAGAATTTTACACCAATTACATTTAACACAAATTCTAATGTGGTTTAATTCTGCACAGTGTGTTTTAATTTCAACACACACAAAAATAATAAATATTTTAATGTCGTTCTACACGTGTACTTCTACACAATAGAAAAATTAATATTTAATAATTCATTAAATTGTACACAATATATTGTGCACTGTAATTTTTTATAAAATGAATAATTTTAGTTGGTATTCAACACATATTTTTCTACACAATAAAATTATACGCAATTTCATTTTCGTTTAGCAATAATTTATTTTTTACACCAACATTAAAACATTTTACACGTTCGATTTATACACCATATAAGTTATTTTTATTCTACACGTGTCGTTTCACACGTAGAAATAAGTGAATTTTATGCTCCTAATTGTACACATATTATTGTGCACTATCATACAAATTAATTATTCTACACACGACCAATTTATACGCAATAAAAGTTATTTGTATTCTACACATATTGTTATACACGTTCAAGTAGGTAAAAATTATATTTTCAAAATAGTACACATATTATTGTGCACCATCGTATAAATTAAGTATTCTACACGACCAATTTTTTATTCCGCAGATGAACACATTGTTTTAAATAGGAAAATCAAGTAAAAAGTTGTACACATATTATTATACACAAGATGGCTAAAAACAACTTCGTAGGCAGCCGATAATATGAATAAGAATAATATATAAAATTATAGTGTAATAGATAAAAAGGGTAAGGATAGCCGACACTGCTGTCCAGATAGGTTCCGCAGTATTTGCTGTCTAGGTGGCTTACTACGAATGGAGATAGTATCTACATCTGCAGGATAGTCCAGAACATTCCCCGGTTAGTGCGCTCCAACATTGTTAGTACTTTTTAGCACGTTGAGAGAAAGGACTAGATACGACACCGATAAGCATGTCGCAAATGTGGATTTAAGTCACACAGTGCTATAGAAAATAGTATGTTCACTCGTTTCTCTTTTATAGTGTACGTGTGCTATTGGCAACTTGTTGAAAATGTCATAACTATAAAAAAATATTTAAAGTAATCTTTACATTAATTGAAATACTCTTTTCGTTTCAATATACGGATTCGAATCCTTCTTTTAGAGTAAACACTATCGTTATATAAAGTCGTATATTTACAAGGGGAGACAGCAGATTTTGGAAAAGTAATATAGCTGAAACTTTGCAGTGATTTCTCATATCAAAATTTTTCTGCGAACTTGCCCCAACCCAACGATTCTACAAACAGAAATCTAAACAGAAATAGTTAAAATTGATTATTTTCTAATATATCAGGAATGATTCGTACAGTAGGGAATATTGCCTAGTACGAACTTTGGTTATTTTTTTGCTTCAGACAATGGATAACGGCGCTTGCGCCATGCGGGTCAGTAAAATCAAAGTTAAGTAATTAAATGTTTGCTATATAAAAATATTCTAGTCTAAAATGCTATGTATGCCGCATTTCCGTTCTGGGAGAATCTCTTAAACATTTTTCCCCAAGATATGTGAATGATTAATTGTAAAAATCAAAATCAGTTTAAAATGAAAATAATTCAGAATTTATTCAATGTCAAACCTTCAACCTCAACAGCTATTAAGTCTTGAATCATTTCTACCTGAAATATTTGCTAAATTGTTATAGTCAATCCCAAGTATTAGCCCTAAGTAAGAATCGGGATTGCATAAATGTTCCAGAAAATTTTCTTATAAGTTTCAGTAAGATTACTTTCTCCGACTCAGCTGCTTCTTTTTTTTAGATAATATAAATATGCCATATGTATTTAACAGCATTATTTTCAAAAGAGTGCGCTGTTTGCTACTCGGGCAAAAGGGTGCAGAAGATTCGGCCTTGCCAACATCGGATTTGTACGCCGTACGCCAGGAATCTGTTCAGAAGATTATGCCCAAAAATATATTTCGGCAACATGCGCGATTTTCGCGTTTTTTGAACCTATCAAGCGGGCGTAAAGTACCTGTTTATTTACCAGCGTGCAAAAAAAGGTCGGCGGCGGGTATAAAAATTCGGCAGCGGGCAAAAAAGTCATCAGCTGGCCAAAAACATTTTGAATATATTATTTCATAATTTTCTTTCTGCTTCAAATAAATAAATAAAAAATGTATTGTTGTCTTATTGTTGCCGCCTTTATACATTTCGTGAAATACTTTCAACTTTAGCATCATCAAGATGATTCGATTCATCCCACCGTTCTGAAGCTGAGCTTTAACGCTCGCTTTAATATTTAATCCTTGTAGTACGACTAAGTCATGCATCCACCGAAACAATACTCAAATAGTACATTACACAACAAGGGGCAAAGGTTGATTTTATCTTAAGCGAGGATGATAATTGAGAACGAGTGGGATTCGAACTCATCTACCCCTAGGACAAAAACACATTCGCCTCAGATATATGTATATGTGTTCGTGTGGATGTGTTGATATGTATATATGCAGTCAAACACTCAAAAGCCTTTCACCCAAGGCTTAAAAAACTCTACTTTCATTTAACTTTTTCGTAGGTAAAAAGAGCGTTTCCGATTCATTTGTTATTAAAAATAAAAAAAATTTCTTTCAAGACCTTATGTTTCTGAGTTGCATTATCTGATAGACATATTCACAATTGGGTGTATGTCATGTAAGCAAATTATCGTTCACATTTGAAGCCGAGCTTTAACACTCGCGATGTCATTCAATCCTTGTAGTACGACTTTGAGTCACGCATGTATCGAAACAGTATTCAGAAAACAATTTCTTTTAAGACTTTGGGTTTGTGAGTGGCATCATCTTGAAGACATATACACAATTTTGTGAATGTGATGTAAGGAAATTGACGTTTACGGTTTATTTTTCTAACTTGACGCGTCTTTCGGCCAACGCTTTAACTTCGTCACAAGGCGTGAATCGCGTGAACGGCCGTTCACAGGCAACCCTTGACTACCAAAGAGGGATCACGGTCGTGCTCTCACAATCTGGATCATCAAGAGCATTCGATTCATCGCATCATTCCGAAGCCGAGCTTTAACACTCGCGATGTTATTCAATCTTTGTAGTACGACTTTGAGTTACGCATGTATCGAAACAGTATTCAGAAAACAATTTCTTTCGAGACTTTGGGTTTGTGAGTGGCATCATCTTGAAGACATATACACAATTGTGTGAATGTGATGTAAGAAAATTGACGTTTACGGTTTATTTTTCTAACTTGACGCGTCTTTCGGCCAACGCTTTAACTTCGTCACAAGGCGTGAATCGCGTGAACGGCCGTTCACAGGCAACCCTTGACTACCAAAGAGGGATCACGGTCGTGCTCTCACAATCTGGATCATCAAGAGCATTCGATTCATCGCATCATTCCGAAGCCAAGCTTTAACACTCGCGATGTCATTCAATCCTTGTAGTACGACTTTGAGTCACGCATGTATCGAAACAGTATTCAGAAAACAATTTCTTTTAAGACTTTAGGTTTCTGAGTTGTGTTATCTGGTAGACATATACACAATTGTGTAAATGTAATATAAGCAAATTGACGTTTACGGTTTATTTTTCTAACTTGACGCGTCTTTCGGCCAACGCTTTAACTTCGTCACAAGGCGTGAATCGCGTGAACGGCCGTTCACAGGCAACCCTTGACTACCAAAGAGGGATCACGGTCGTGCTCTCACAATCTGGATCATCAAGAGCATTCGATTCATCGCATCATTCCGAAGCCGAGCTTTAACACTCGCGATGTCATTCAATCTTTGTAGTACGACTTTGAGTCACGCATGTATCGAAACAGTATTCAGAAATCAATTTCTTTTAAGACTTTGGGTTTGTGAGTGGCATCATCTTGAAGACATATACAATTGTGTGAATGTGTTGTAAGGAAATTGACGTTAACGGTTTATTTTTCTAACTTGACGCGTCTTTCGGCCAACGTTTCAACTTCGTCACAAGGCGTGAATCGCGTGAACGGCCGTTCACAGGCAACCCTTGACTACCAAAGAGGGATCACGGTCGTGCTCTCACAATCTGGATCATCAAGAGCATTCGATTCATCGCATCATTCCGAAGCCGAGCTTTAACACTCGCGATGTCATTCAATCCTTGTAGTACGACTTTGAGTCACGCATGTATCGAAACAGTATTCAGAAAACAATTTCTTTTAAGACTTTAGGTTATTGAGTTGTGTTATCTGGTAGACATATACACAATTGTGTAAATGTAATGTAAGCAAATTGACGTTTACGGTTTATTTTTCTAACTTGACGCGTCTTTCGGCCAACGTTTCACTCGTTCACAAGCGTGAATCGCGTAACGGCCGTTCACAAGGCAACCCTTGACTACCAAAGAGGGGATCACGTCGGTGCTCTCACAATCGGATCATCAAGAGTATTCGATTCATCGTATCGTCCGAAGCCGAGCTTTAATACTGCGAGATTCATCAACAATGTTTTTTTAATAATTTGAGATTCTGGTCTCCCAAGAAAGTGTTTTTTTTTTGGAGGGTTTTGTATATTGATAATTTTTATTTAACTATACCAGATTGAAATAAAAATTTAATTATCGATACTACTCACATTAGTATACCAAAGATAATTCAAGCAAATGAAAATGAAGATATGTACAAAGTCCATTGTTCCCGGAAAAAAACGTCCTACTCGAAGGGTTTCCCGTGATTCCCAAAAATCCAAATAAATTTGTTCCTCGCGTTCCATGTTTGTAAGCTTTTGATAGCTCATTAACTGCTAAATTATCGCGATTTATTTCGTTATCTCTAATCTCAGGTCATACGAAGATTAAAGCTGCGTTTGTGACTAGGAAAAAGTAAGTTGTTCTTCTTGAAACCTACAGATATTTTAGAGCAGGAATGAAAATATTGAAACAATTCACATATACATACGTCGTTTCTTATGAGCATGAAAATAAAAAAAATTTGATGCATGCTTTGCAGTTATGTGAAAGTATCAAATATTAGGAACGAAAATAGCGCATTCTGTAGAGTAAAAAATAATACTTATAGTTGTTTTCCACATATTGTCAACACAATTTAGTGACTGTTAAATATATTAGTAAAATGTTTGATTTATCAGAATATAAGTCGTATATTTGTATGTATATTTATCGCCATATGTATTACCGCAGTATTAACATTTAATGTATATTTTATAACATGTATATTCGAGTTCAGTTTATAATTCTTATAAAAATATTTCATTATTTAGTTAATTACATTGCTTTAACAATGTTTCCTTACAGATATAATAAATTGCACTTATAAAATTTTTAAAAAGCATAATGTCGTTTGCAACAATAATTCTCATTTTGAAAATACACTTTTAGCTCAATATACATGTATAAAAATATAAGCTGTAAATGTAATACTTTTTTTTGAGCCTGCTCCTCTTCGTCGCTCCTCCTCCCGCTCTGCATCATTGTACCACAGAAGTGATTTTATTAAAATCTACTTCCACTTTTCTTAATATTAGTATATATATAAATTCTCATAAAAAAATCATAGATGTAAATAGAAAGTTAAAGTATTTATTAAAAAACTTTGGCATCCTCGTTTATTATATATGAGGATTATAGTAATTGCATGCATAAAAAGCACAATATATATAATTTCAAGGCTTCAATAAATAGAAAACCGTTACAACATATTAATCTAAAATACTTCATAACTCTCTACTTTTTGAATTTTAATAAATTATCAGAACTGAAAAAAACTATTTTATTAACATTTTATTCACCGACTGCTATACATTAAAATAAAAATTAGAAAAGCATACATACGTCTTGCATTTAATTTAATTTTCGAATACGTAGTTACAAAATTATTTTAGGGAAATCTTTCTTTAAAAAGTGATGGAAGACTTTGAAGCCGTTAATGAAGCGATTTAAATTGGTTAAAAAACATGTAGTCCGGTCGCAACTGCAGTTAGTGTAGACCTGGATTGGGCTCTGCGGAAGAATGACTGATCGCGGATCGCTGGGCGCGATATTTTTTCAGGCGCGCACTATATTTTTTAAATGCTAATTCTTAAAATAGAGGAGGTTCTAACGCCTACTACATTAGTTCAAAATCGGTGCATTCTTTTATTTTGTCGTTATTTTAAAGATGCACCCTGTTAAAGAAGGCTGTACACCGTAAAGCACTACAACAAATAACGATTTTTAGATGTATAATTTAACAATCATCATTGTCCTGATTAAGAAAATGAAAATTTCCGATAAAATGATTTGACTAATTTTGATGTTAAATTCGATTTCGGCGATCTTATATTTTTTTTTATCGTATGATGGTACTAATGAATGATTTAAGGGGTAATTATTTATCAATATTTTCTTATAGTATCAATTTTTTTCAACAAAAACTTGGTGTTTAAATCTTTAGCAAGTACATAAAGAGTAGACGAAATTGCGATTTCCATAAGAGCCCGTTTAGACAGCAAAAATAAAAACAGGATTGATTTTCCGACATGTAGGTCCCTGTCTGAAATTTATGTAGATAATGAAGGGCATATGCGAACCTGTATACGAAATTCAGAATTACTTGGCGTTAATTTCTATTTAAGGAACCTCCTTAAGCGTGCCGCTCTGATTTCTAGTACTCTCTTAAAACAGTGCAGTCGCGATGTTTAATCAAGCGATTTAGTATCATACAAATATCCGTCTTAATATAGTTTCGATTTACAACTTTTAACCTCAGAAAATTGAGGCGCGCAAGCACGTGCGAATTTAGCTAGCGATTAATTTGAAGCTTACATATAAAAATTAATCAGTCGATAACTGACAATTTCTAAGTCAAAAACATCTTAATTTATGTAATTGAAATGTAGTAAAATTATTGAAGATTAAATTTACTCACTCCTTGTGACGAGGAATCTCATTCATTGCTTGGCTACATTACACCATCAAGCATCTGAATGCCTCTGTAAATATCAGCTTCAATTCTCTTCACATGACTTCGACATCGCTCATCAGCGTTGCTATCCAAGTCCTCATCGTCGGTCGCAGCAGCGGCCTCGCGCTGTGCGCTGAACCAGCCTCATCATTAAGATTTGGCATTTCCCAATCCTCCTCAAGGTCGATCACATTCTACGTTAGTTTTAATAACGGGACAAATTTATATTATTTTTAAAAAAGGCTTTGGAACTGTATTATCATAGAGAAATTTTATCGTCGATATAAAACTAGAGAAGTTTTTATAAATAACGAATATTTTGAAACTGCTTGACATACATCAATATGCTACTAAAGAAAAATAAAAAATATTTTATCTCTAGCAAAGATGCAGTCAGCAAGACTGCTTTTTGTTTTTGGTTTTAGATATTTTTAGGGGCAGTTTTATACTATCGAAAATATTCCAATAATTTACTTGTCCAAAAACTGCGCCTGCGGGTTGCTGACGGGCTAAGCCAGCCCCATCGTTAGGAACTGGCATGTCCAAATCCTCCTCAAGGTCGATCACATTCTACGTTAGTTTTAATAACGAAAAAAATGTATTTCGTTTGGAAAAAAATTTGACTTTAATACGCAATCTATTAGCTATTTTGTTTGAAAGATTACTTATTATCATAGATGTAGCTTATTCTCCGTATGAAACTATAATAGTTTTTTGAGTAATTAATATCTCGCAAGTGCTTAAGATACATCAATATATTACTAAAAGAATTATAAACAAATATTGATTCAAATCAAAGATTTAGAAAGTGATTATGATATCTGTTCTAAGTTGTAGAGATATCTTTACGAGCAGTTATATACTATTGAAAATATTCCAATAGTTTACTTGTCCAAAAACTGCGGCTGCGGCTTGCTGACGGGCTATCCCAGCCTCATCGTTAGGAACTGGCATATCCAAGTCCTCCTCATCGTCGGTCGCAGTAGCAGCCTCGCGGTGCTGGCGGGCTAACTCAGCCTCATCATTAAGATTTGGCATTTCCCAATCCTCCTCAAGGTCGATCACATTCTACGTTAGTTTTAATAACGGGACAAATTTATATTATTTTTAAGAAAGGCTAATACGCAATCAATTGGCTTTTTGTTTATGGGACTGTATTGTCATAGAGAAATATTATCGCCGATAAAAAAGTAGAGATGTTTTTATATATAATGAATATTTTGAAACTGCTTGACATACATCAATATGCTACTAAAGAAAAAGATAAAATATTTTATCTCTAGCAAAGATGCAGACGGCAAACTGCTTTTTGTTTATAGTTTTAGATATTTTTAGGGGCAGTTTTATACTATCGAAAATATTCCAATAGTTTACTTGTCCAAAAACTGCGGCTGCGGGTTGCTGACGGGCTAAGCCAGCCCCATCGTTAGGAACTGGCATGTCCATATCCTCCTCATCGTCGGTCGCAGCAGCAGCCTCGCGGTGCTGGCGGGCTAACCCAGCCTCATTATCAAGATTTGGTATTTCCCCATCCTTCTCAAGGTCGATCACATTCTACGTTAGTTTTAATAACGCGACAAATTTATTTCATTTGAAAATAATGGACTCTGATGCGCGATGTATTAGCTATTTGGTTTGAAGAACTACGTATTATTGTACATATATTTTATTATCGGTATGAAAGTATAAAAGTTTTTATGAGTAATTAATATCTTGCAATAGTGCTTAAGACCAATATACTACTAAAAGAATTCAATAAAATATTTGATCTGAAGCAAAGATGTAGAAAGTGATTATGATTTCTGTTCTAAGTTGTAGAGATATTTTTACAAGCAGTTATTTATACTATTAAAAATATTTTAATAGTTTACTTGTTCAGCAACAGCAGCTGCGCGTTGCTGGGGGGCTAACAGCCTAGCTCCGTTAGGAACTGGCATATCCAAATCCTGCTCATTATTGATTACATCCTGCGTTATCTATATGATGTTTTATTTATACGCATGTGTATATTTCGTATCGTCTCGATCCTGCCACAATAACATTGAATTCTTATTTTGTTCTGGAAGTCTAATTAACAACGAAACTAGCTGCCATTTTGTAGCACGTGGTTTAATGTTATTGTGCCCGGTGATTGTACATATCACTGTATTACAATACCAAAACGTATTACTATGCACTGATAGAAAGTAGTGCTAAATATTATTATAGCGAAAAAGTGTACTATACGCTTGCCTTCAGAAATTTCTCAGAGATTAATATTTAATAAGGGTTAATACATCCATATATTACGTTAAAGAATGATAAAATATTTCATTGAAAGCAAATATGTAGATCTTTTAGCTATTTTGGTAGCATAAGTGTTATTTTACCCTGGTAAAAACGTTCACAAATATTTTACGTTTGCTTGTCGAATTTTGCTAACATTGGCATGTGATTTTGGTAACGACTGGCCAGGAAACACTGACATTTTTTTACGGTTTTTTTACAAACGGCTAGCCACCGCTGGTGAAATTTTTGAATTGCAAGAAAAAGTTAGATAAACTTTATTTGCAGCATGAATTATGCGTTCACCAATGTTACATCATTAATAATTGAACATCAAATTGATACATAACAAAATTTACACCGTAAAGTAAGTTACTTGATTTCGCGTATGTTAGGTTAGATTTCGGGTTTGTGTGAACACATGGTTCGGGCGCCGCCCAATTTTTATGGTGTCCGCTGGCGAATCATAATAGCCAACAGTACGTAGACCGGCCAGGAGAGATGGTACTTTTTTACGAGGGTAATAGGTAATTTTATATCATGAATTATATCGTGATAGTTTACTTGTGGCTCAATAGCAGCTGCACGCTGCGGAGGGGCAGCCTCCTCATCGTTAAGAGCTGGCACATTCAAATTTGCCTCATTGTTGGCCACATTCTACGTTTTTATGTAATTTAAAAAGAATATTATTGTTTGTACATCAACTAAAATGTGCATTCGTATGGCTCTTGGGTATGTAGATATGTATTATTGCAGCAAAAAAATATTACTTTATAATTTGATATATCTTATTGTTTATATTTTGTGGCAGCCAAAATGAGATAATTCCATTTTTGTTTTCTAAAAAAAATGGTTTTAATGTTCAGACTTATATGTAAGATCGAAGCAAACGAGATGGGGCCCGATACGGTACAGGTATTCATACGTTCAATACAGTATCTACATGGTGCTATGACCGCAGTTTATACATTTATTGCTTTGCGCAATGTCGCACAATTATCGAGTTGTGCCGGGAATTCTAGACTTATTCATACTGTGGTTCTCGTCCGCGAAATTTAGCCCGCAAGACTTATTACAAGGCCATCGGCACGCCATCCATACAAAGTTACTTTAATGAATTTTTAAAACAATTCAAAAATTGTTCTTGTAGCCTCGACGGTCGAGTCCATTATTGATTTATTCAGAGTAATTTACTGGAATTAGATCGATTATTGGTTGTTTTCCCATAATGATTTTTGTAAAAAGTTTGAGAGAAGCCATCAATACATCAATACTCATTTGGACTTGTATCCTTCCCTGGTAACAAGACTTCTGTTTAAACTTGGGAAAAAACTTAAGAACTAGGTAGTTAAAGTGTGAAAAAACTGTTCACATTTTGTATGGCTAAAAATTACTGGTAACTATCCATTTTTAATGAGATATAAATGGCACGCGGTCATAAGAATTTGCCTCCTTGTAGGCGTGAATGCGAGTTTTCGGAAACTCAATTTCAATTTCGAAAACAATTTTTTATATGTAAATCGTTATTTATTACACTCCTTTAACAAAAATTCACATTTAGCGCGTTAATGTTGAATTTTCTATATCTAATCACAAATCGCAATACTCCACGTGTAACTGAACTTCAGTTATTGCCCAACTATTATGAGCAGTTACTATAAGAATACTCGATCTAAGAAAAAGCTTTACGTCTTGTAACAAAAACTGGCAGGTAAAACTACCAAGTTCTTAGATTGAGAACCTAAGAACTTGCCAGTTACAACGATTCCGTTTCTAGCAGGGTTATATCGGGCACAAAATCTGAAAACTGAATTGATGGACTTATTTCTTGGGTCTATCCTAGTTTTAAGACGTTTCAGCAACTCCTGACGTTTTTACATGAAAAGGGCCTATTTTAAGATATTAAATTCACAGTTATCTCATCTTTCGCGAAAAATGGACTTACGTCATTTTGGCTAGCAGCCACAGATATTAAATTATAGTAGTTTTTCCTGACATAAAAATATTTTGTGTGGATGATTGCTCCCTTTAAAGACTAGCACAACTCTAATTTGTTCTCTATTTTTATTAGTAAAATCTCTTTTTGATAAGGAAAATGGCAACAAACTAAGTTTTGCTAGTCTTCGTAGGAAGGGACGATATGAGGAAACTATTTACTTGAGCATTTTCTTGCTCAACCTGAATGCGCCTTCGCTGGATTCTCCTTCGCGGTCTATTTTCGTCAGGCGGAGGTGCAGGGCCTCTGCCTCTGCCTCTGGGGGCATCATTTCGTGCATTGGCTGCCTGTTGGCGCCTTGTTCGTTGAGCAATCGGCTGTGGTTCGACTTGTTGAACATTCCGCGTGCGTGGTCTACCTCTTTGTCTACGAGCTTGGTCAGGTTGTGGACTACCTCTCCGCCTACGAGCTTGGGCAGGCTCTGGCATTAGTTGCCGATCTCTACCAACATGGTCTCGTCGCCGTCTTCTTACGGTGTATTCGTTTTCAAAGGCATTTCCTATACAAAACTAAGAATGTCATCCAGTTCACCTTACACGTAGTCGCTACACTACATTCATCAGAACGCTGCTTGAGTGGAAAAAAGCGCTCAACAGCAGTTAATAACAGAGGTGTGTACTCGATTTTATTTTCTTATTCGTGTATATATGTATTTGAGGAAAAACGCGAAAAAAAACCTTCCCAAGGTCGAAAAATGAGGAAATTTAGATGTTGGGACACGCGGCTGAAACAAAGATTTTCTAATTATACATGATTAAAACAATGCAAAACCACTTTCTAACACTTAAAAAGTGCCTTGTGACACTGTTTTCTCGGTCCTTTAAATTTAACCAAAAATAGCCATTGTTCAATGGCATGTACTTAATTTCTGAAGGCGCAAACGGAAAACCAGATTACTGTGAAAGTACGGTAAAAGAGCTTCGATTTTTAAAAAATGCGTTGAAAATGCTCAATTTGGTCAAAAGTTACATAGAATTGAAAATATGGAAAAATTGTGAAAAATGTAGGAATTTCTCAACTCAGAAAAATCATGAAATTTTGTAACGCTGTGAGTAGGCCGTTCTAAAAGGTGGCCGATAGCTGCGCCCCACAGCTGTAAAGCACTCGGACCACTATATCGTTTCCCGGTAGGATGATATAAGGGTTTATAGTGAGGACTTAATAATTCAAGTTAAGAGTAGTATATATTCTAAAGTATAGATACAAATAAGTAATACAAGTATAATAGAATTGACAATGAAATGAGTATCGGATCGCGGTTCCCTACCAGAGCTGGCCGTCGCCGGTCTAATACCCTTATGGGTAAGAATAACGGTACGGTACTGGTTGTCGGCAAAACAGGAAGTTACTTAGCCGACGGCCAACTCGGGTAGTTCCTAGGAGCTAAGGGTCGCACCCCTTAATCCGAGACTGGAGGTTGCACCCTGCCAGCCGAAGGCACAAGTTCACTGCTGCGGCTCACACGAGTGTGAGTCTGTGACAAAAAGCCGTGAACGTGGCCCCTCGTCCCTCGCAACTCGCTCCTACAAGTACCCTCAGGAGTACGAACGAGCTGCGAGTTGCCGGTACGCCGTGCTCCGCTACTGCTGAGTCCGCCTGGCGGACGAGCGCGGAACTACTAGTGTGTGGCGGGTATTCGCCGCTAGTGCGATCGTAGATCGTCACAATTTCCTCAGTGGCAAAAATGATTCCCAGATGAAAATTCAATTGACACCTATCGTGGTAAAATTTGTTAAGCAGTGAAACTGCTTAGTTGACTAATCACCAGCTACGACCCACTGGTTAGTACAAAATTTAAAATCTGCAAGGATTTAAATATACGACTAAAGTGTTGTTTACTTTTCTGTAACTTGATCAACAGTTGTTTTGAAAAATCTAATGACAATAGATCGTTACTAACCTAATAGTAAATTACGATACTAGTGCGGTAAAGTATTTTCACCCTCGTGGGGACGTTATCACGAGGTGTTAATGTAAGATAAGTTCTCACGAGGGTGAAATCCCTTTACCCCCCTAGTATCGTACGATATTTTATGACACAACGTGCGTAAACCGAGATTTAGCGAA